>ML783635.1:326409-379283 GCA_009831015.1 Picea engelmannii | reverse complement strand
TTAGTTTGTTTTATTAGTTTCTAGTTTCCTTAGTTTAGATCACTTAACTTAGATCAACTTTCTCTTTGGTTTCCTTACGAGACCTTAGAGCGGCCAACGGAGCCGTTAAACTCGTCAGGGTGGTCCATACCAAACGGCTTGGGCTATTTAGACAACCCCGGACCGGTTCCACTCTTCCAGTTGACGGACGGTCAATTTCGCCCGTCAACATGTATGTCCCCTATTTCTTCTTGATTGTATAACTAGGCCAGTAAGAAATTATATGGTTAGGAGATGATTTTATACTCGTAAATTCTTGTGTCCTATGGAGGCATAAGCCAGAGTCACGAACTGTGTGTTCGTCAGCCCTAGACATAGTTTCATGTACGCATGCCAACCCTCCTAATTGTTTAGAGTCCCTTGGAGGATGAATTTTGTTAAGCTGAGGAGAGGTAGTGTAGATCGGCACAGGCTCTCTGCAAGGCAAACTGAACCCAAAACTCCTTAAGTCTTGGACAAGCTCAAGAAGGATCGCACCATTGTGTGAAAGAACCTTTCATGAAGTGCAAAGGTCGAGAAACCCTTTGGAGGTTTCAGAGCGTATGAAAGCTCAAGAGTGACAAATAGACCATGATCAAAATCGGATATAAACCGTTGGTTCAATTCGGGAAATAGAGGTGAGGATTTCCCCAAGGTCCTGAAGGGAAAATCGTTGATTTGCAGGGGAAAATATGGACCATTGGAGCCTACGTTCAGATAGTCGAAGAAGAGTGCATAGAAGAATAGATATGAACCATCAGATTGAGCACAAGGGACCAATAACCGTCGGATCCAGAAAAGGCACACGAGTTTTAACCTGGTGCATGCAGGGGAGAGAGGACTCGTCAAAGTCCTGAAAGTCCCGAAATGTTCGGAACCGTCCATCAGCACAGGACACGTGGCAGTTGAGTAGCATTTCATTGACTCGCAACTTGGAGTGGTCAAAGGGTAATACCACACGAACTCACGATCCGTGAAATCGCGACGTGATCATGGTCGTTGATCCATGAGTGATCTGGACCATCGGTTTAGTGTGAATAAGTTTTAGCATTTCAACATTCGGGAAACCAGAGGGTAAGACCCCTCATCTTCGCAAGTCATGAAATCCTGGTATACGAAACCCAAATGCGCTCTGTAGATGAGTCGGTTTAGTGTTAATAAGTTTCGGTGTTTCGGCATCCAGGAAACCAGAGGGCAAGACCCCTCATCTTCAAAAGTCATGAAATCCTGGTATACAAAACCACGATGCGCTCTGTGGATGAGTTGGTTTAGTGTGAATAAGTTTCGGCATTTTGGCATCCAGGAAACCAGAGGGCAAGACCCCTCGTCTTCACAAGTCATGAAATCTCGGTATACGAAACCCCGACTCACGATTAAGACTGAGTGTCTTTCAACACACTTAAGCTCAGGAGGGATAGTGACCATCAGATCCAGATCAACGAGGGTTGTTGATCTCATACACGAATTCCCATATCAGAATTTGGGGATTGGAGTGACAAGAGATTTGGAGTTGCTACACTGTGAACTCCCGGTTCATGAAACTTCGAAAAGATCTAGACCGTTGGATCCAAATCATTGAGGATCATTGTATCTCGTACAAGAACTCGCATATCGGAGTTCGAGGAATGGAGTGACCAGTGGTTTGGGTCTCTTTATTTCGAACTCCTGGTTACCAAAATCCTGATACAGCCAGAACCCTCAGATCAGGGGGATATTCGCAGCCATCGATCTCATCGAAGGTAATATTTCAGGTTTTGGGGTTTGAAGAGTCGAAAGACTTGACTCTGTTGCATCGTTGAGTCGTGAAATGCAAAAGGCGCCTCTTGGCTTGGCCTGTGGTCATAACCAACGATCACATGGAGGTGGATAAGGGAAGAGCTAGCCTAGGTTAGACCCCTGTAGGAATTCAGGGATTTTATCCCTTGAGGAAGAGCGAAAGTTTTATTTTTTTTGTAGTGGGTATGTGACAAATTGGTATCAAAGCATGGTTACAACACTTGGCCTGTTTGAGCTGATGTACGAGTCGCATAAGGAGATATTTTTATCTGCATTTTCTATTTAAGGAGAAGGATTGCAGAATGAAACTGTAATTTGGGAATTTCTACGGAATTCCAGCAAAGGAATTATATTGTTCCTTTGTCAAAATGATAACTACTCTTATAGGAGTAGGGATGCACTGATCAATATTACTAATAAGACCTGAGTATGAATAACAGAGGTGGAATAAATTGTGCTATGAAGCTGCACAATCCAGAAAAGGGACATGAACTGAGTTGTTCTGTTATAGTGTGACGATGGCTACCTACTAAAGTAGGTAGAGTCTCTTGCAATTGAGATGGCTAGTTAGGTAAGAATTAAGATCTGCATGAAGAACTCCTTCATGATTTAGGAAATTTGGTAAGGACTGGTAGGATCCTTAGAAAGTTATAATTACTGTATTATTAAAAGACTAAACCCTGAGCATATAACTCCTCACGATTGAGAGGAAGGATGAAAATATGTAGAGTCAGATTATCTGACCTATAATGGTTAGAATCGACAACAAGGATAATTTGTTTAAACAAGATTAAGAGGAGTCCTTTGGGACTGTTGCTAATTCCCAAGAGTGGCCCTTGTTGGTTGTTCCCATAAAGAGAGGGTAACATCCATATGAGTTATGACTATGAGATTAGTCTTGTAAGTAACTTAAAAGCTCAGAAAAGATAATGGGGAAATTTCGTATGTCGAGTGTGCATATAGAGCACAAGGAGTGCATATAGAAACAAGCTTGTGTTAAAGTTTGAAATCTCCAGAGGTTGAACACAGAGGTTGATTCCAGAAGAGTTGATGCCAAGTTCGTGGCTGGAAGTCATTGAAAATATGAACAGATGGTAGAATTCTTAGAGGGAGGAATATTAAAATTCCGTGAATCGTTAGATCTAGTATATCAGCGGAGAAGATAAGGATGATAACCTCTCATCACTCACAAACTCAAGAGGAATAGTATCCATTAGATTGGAATCAATGAGAGTCATTGATCTAGAGCTTTGAGGTTTCAACTATTGGGAAAATAGAAGCGAAGACTTTCCCAAAGTCGCGCAAGGTAAATCATCGATTCAATCAGGGTTGTTGGTTAGTAGATGACCTGAACCGTAGATCCGATGTAATCAGATCTTCAAGAGTCGGAGGTTTAGAATTAAATGAGTAGAGTTTTGAGAACTCATATGTCATGAAATCCCGACATCCAACCTGAGCCGTTGGATCGAGATAGGTGGTGGTTCGTTGATCTGATGCATACACATTTTGGGGATTCAAAATCGGGAGTTAGGAGGTGAAGACTCCGCCAGAATCCCGAAAGGTGGAAAGCCGGTATTTGATCAGGACCATTGATTGGAAGAGAGATATGGACTGTGGGATCTAGGTTGTTGGACCCTCGTGGATCAGAAGTTTTGGAAATGGTGGATCATTGTCCGCAGATTCACCGAAACACAGGATCCTAATGTGTGTCTAGGAGTTGACCCCAGGTTTCGAGCGAAGGGTCATGTGAATAAAAGAGCCGAGAAAACCTTAGCCTCAGTCTTTTGATTTTTTGGATTTTGGGGATCGATGAACCAGAGTTCCTTGCAACAGGAATCCCGAAATCGTAAAATTCAAAGTGCCTTTTAGTTCAGATTGTGGTCACCGTCAGTGGTCACATGAGGAGAAGGTGTGAACTAGTATGATGAATACTTAGCTGTGTTCAATTGTACTTGAGTGCATGAGTTTAATGCATTATGAAGCTTCATAATAGGAAGCCTGATATTAATATCGGTAAGGTATGAATGATATTAAACATGCAAGTAATGCACATGTATGATGTAAGAGTATAAGTATACTAGAGGCCAAATATGATTGTCCTGATGAGTGAAACGTGAAGCAAGTATTGCTCTTGTCCAAATTAAATGAATACTATGGAGGCATAGCTGACTCCATTCTGGGGAGTCATGAAAGTTTTGTTCCAAATAATAGCCTGAGGGGAATGTATTCCATTTCCTCAGGAAGTACCAATATAATTAGATGAAAAGGTAAATGAGCAAAGATTCTCTCTTGTCATAATAAGAGACAAATGATTACGCCTTTGAGCATCACATGAGAAGGATTGTGAATGAATCTGAATTGACTGATCTTAACATAAAGATGCATGTGGGTTGTAAAATATACCTATGGAAACTGCACACAGGCTTATGATTATGAGTATAGCTAAGTACATTGTGGATGTAAGTTAGCAAAAACCTAGAACATGTGCTGATGTATAATCTGGAATGCATAGCAGAAAGGTATGTCTATTTTCCTTAAAGAATGCTTATTAACAAGCTGAAGCTAATTCAATCTTGAGGCCATCACAGATAGTGATGGATATGCAACAAGGAAGTTGCATACCGAAGGAGTTCCCAGTGGAGGAACTGTATAAGGACTCTGTCAGAGGAAGAGAGTCACAACCCGAATAATTGTTGAAGGTTGGACAATGGGCTGCAAGGCCTGTCCATATATAAGAATCCTAGATTACATTTTGAAAGAATCATGTAATTAATAAAAGACTAACAACTGAATATTGACCATTCTGATAACCGAATGGAAGTGTGTAGGATGCACATGTTCATGATTCATTATGAGCAAAGAGTTTCTATTAAAGCATGTTGCGGTATCCCAAAAAGGGTTAGGGTGAGGCCTAACCAAGGCGGCTCAAGGAAAAGAGCAGGAAGATCCCGACAGGGAGTAGAATTGCAAAAGTAGAGAAGAGACAGTGAGGCCTTATAGATAACTCAGCTGGGCTGAAATGTCCCAGGCGGTGTAGGAAGAGTTGGAAGAAGGGGAGAGTCCTCAACTCTTTCCTCGTTGAGTATTATGTTTTACCTTGGATGAGAAAGATGGTATGCCAATAAAAATAAAAAGGTCTTGACACCATAAGAAATAAGGATTGTATTGTCGAAGATACAATCGAAATTTGGTTGTGTTGCACTTATGGAAACATTTGAGGATGTTTATGAATTAGAATGTTATGATACATGCATTTGGCTTAATATTATGACTAATGTAATTGTGTCTATGATGATGCATGTTGTGTATAGAAATGAATTGGAGCTATTGAGGAAGACAATTGCCAATGATGGGCAACCTCAAATAGAGAATGACCAAGAGAAGGTTGTGAGTGAGAGATTGTTGAAAGGGTTGTAAAAGTCCCCATAAAGCATTGGTGATGAGGTAAAAATAAGAAAGAGGGTGCTAGCAGCCAAGAAATGGTATAAATATATTCATGCCTATGTGGCACAAGGTATGAAGGGATTTGGTAAGAACCCCTTCAGAAATATTTTATTGTCTTAGTGTTATGCATAAACTTGAAAGGCAGTTGTATGCCTTAGATACCCAAGTAAGGTATGACTCAAGATGAAGAACCGGAATAATGGAGGTATGAACCTCTAGCCGTAAACACTGTTTGTAACCCTTGGAAGAATTCATGAATTGATATGTCATGAATGCATTAAAAATCAAGGAATACGTAAAGGCATTCATGTGAAAATTTTGAGTTCATCTGTATTTATTTGGAATCGTGATCGGCCTATAGCAGGAAGTATGGTCCTACTATAAGAATGAAAGAAAATGAATAAACCATATGAGGAAAAGGTTGGTTAAATTCCAACACCCCATGGCCAATAACTTTTCATAAAGTGTGACAAACTTGAAAACAATGCAAGAGTGCATTTGGGTATGAATGTGGCCATGGATATTGGCACATTTGTTAAAATCATTTGAATTGTTGAATTACGTTTTGAAAAGTTTGGTATGTTGAGATGAGACTAACAATTTGTTTGGCTGTGGAAAAAATGAAATGCAGGAATCAAAGGGTCTTGGATATGGCAGTGAGGTAAGCCCATAGGAAAGACTAATTTCCTGTTGAGACAAACTGTGAGGAATGGTATTTCCTTTTGAGAGAGTGAATTTGATTGTTAGTATGCACAATTTTGAAATTGTTGTGATGAAGTTGAAAAGGTGCGATAAAAATGTATGTGCATGAGAACTGACAATTTGATTAGCTGAGGAATGATTGCAGGAAGAAAGAGTCTTGGTTATGGAAATGTTGTAAGCCCATAAGGGAGACTGATTTCCTGCTAAGCTAAAATGTTATGGGAAAGAAAGTCCCATGCTTGTGAATCTGGTTTCGTACGGAACATATCTAAAAATAAAAGAAGAGATTGGAAAAATCTGTGGGTGACAAATTTGCAATAAAAATTCTGAAAGTTGGAATTTATAATGATGTCTCACGAATGGTGTATACCTGTGACATAGGTGAGGAGAAAAGATTTGTCCATAAGGAACAGGTGAAGGCTTTCAAAGATGAAGATGATGAAAAAATGCTACTATTGAGCCATGAAAACCCCGTGATAAGCCATGATCACCTGAAAATTATTGTGTTGAGGTAACACAAGCTGGAGGTATGCCTCGGCAGAGCAAGTCTGAGGGATGCCTCGACTATAAGCCTCAATAGAGTCTCTAAAATTTTCCTATGCGATAAAACCTTGGCAGGGCAAGATGGATCACCCGAGGGACTGTATAACAATGAAGGGGATGCCTGAACCTGGGCCTGGAGGGTGAGTGACCACAAGGAAGAGGAGACCTTAATAATTCTTGTAAACTATTGGGATCATGCACATAGTGGGTAGTTTCCCATGCGGAAAAACCTTGGAAAAGAAGATGAAATCACGATAACTCTTGTGAACTATTGAATTGGAATCATGCACCCAATGGGTATGTCAAGGAAAGCGATGAGCATGGATTAAAAAACTCCATGTGGATACAAATCTACAAACTGCACAGATAAGTATTGTGCTAAGATTATGAAAATTCCCTTTTGAATTTTGAACAACAGTAAGATGTTTTCACATAAAATTGTGATTAATGTGCTTGTTGTCCAAGAATTACTGAAGGCAGATGACAAAGACTAAGATCCTGAAAGAGGACCCGACCGAGGACGAAGGTCAAGACTTCTGAAGTGGCTGAATGAGAAAGGCATGACAGGGGTTTTTCAGAAAGAACATCGAGGACGGTGTTCCTTTAAGGGGGAGGGAATTGTAATACCTTGTTTCCCCCAATTTGTATATAATCATAAAATAGGAATTACCATGCTAATGCATAAGGACAATGTAAATGTATTATTGTGTGAGTTTCCAATGACTGACTGTGGGGGTGAAGCCTTGAAAGTACTGGCCATGATATCACTAGAGGAAGAATGTGAAAACTATAAGAGAGGGTTCATTATGACAAATAACCCCAAATTTCCCTTGATGAGGATGACAACCTCCTTCGGATCCCAAGGAGAGAAATCAGTTAATGAAGAAAGGACCGGTGGTTGAATTATCAACCACCCCCATGAATGGAAACATGGGTTGTCATCCCGAAGTACTATAGGGACTTGCAAACTTGAGCTTCCTTCTGACAGAAAGAACAGGATAGGTTGGCAAACCTTCCAAGGTAAGAGGGATACACACAAGAGAGGAGACACCAGACAAAGAGAGAGTAAGCTCACAAGGGAGATGCACAGATCTCTCCAATGAGTCACGAAATGAAGGCTATGAGATTGATGCCGAGGAGCATCTAAGAAACCTCACTGAGGCCATAACCGAGAGAGAAATCTCTGAGTTACAGAGAAAAGGACCCAAACAGAAGCGAAAACGGAGGAAGAACCCTTGAGAAGTGTAAGAATTCCTTGGTGATATCATGGCTTGGCACGGGGGTGGCCAAAGTGCTAAGAATGAATTCCTCTGAGCCTATGGTCGAGTGGAAGGACGAACACCCACATTCAGTTGGTTGGCGGCAACCTATAATAGATAAGCGATTTCCTACCTTGTGTAATTTAGCCGTAACTGTGTATGAATTGGTTATACTATGTATGTTTCAGGAATTGTGCATATTTCTTAATGGATATACTGTATCTCCCCTATTTCTTCTTGATTGTATAACTAGGCCAGTAATAAATTATATAGTTAGGAGATGATTTTATACTCGTAAATGCTTGTGTCCTATGGAGGCATAAGCCAGAGTCACGAACTGTGTGTTCGTCGACCCTAGACACAGTTTCATGTACGCATGCCAACCCTCCTAATTGTTTAGAGTCCCTTAGAGGATGAATTTTGTTAAGCTCAGGAGAGGTAGTGCAGATCGACATAGGCTCTCTTTAAGGCAAACTGAACCCAGAAATCCTTAAGTCCTAGACAAGCTCAGGAAGGATCGCATCGTTGTGTGCAAGAACCTTGCATGGAGTGCAGTGGTCGAGAAACCCTTTGGAGGTTTCAGAGCATATGAAAGCTCAAGAGTGACAAATAGACCGTGATCGAAATTGGATCTGAACTTTTGGTTCAATTCGAGAAATAGAGGTGAGGATTACCTCAAAGTCCTGAAGGGAGAATCGTCGATTCGCAGGGGAAAATATAGACCATTGGAACCTATGTCCAGACAGCCGGAGAAGAGTGCGCAGGAGAATAGATCTGAACCGTCATATCGAGCGCAGGGGACCGAAAGCCATCGGATCCAGAAAAGGCACACGAGGTCTAACCTAGTGCATGCAAGGGAGAGAGGACTCGTCAATGTCCTGAAAGTCCTAAAGTATTCAGAACCATCCATCAGCACAGGACACGTGGCAGTTGGGTATCATTTTGCTGACTCGCAACTTGGAGTGGTCAAAGGGTAAGACCGCACGAACTCACGATTCACGAAATTGTGACGTGATTGTGGTTGTTGATCCATGAGTGATCTGGACCATCGGTTTAGTGTGAATAAGTTTCGACGTTTCGACATCCGGGAAAACAGAGGGCAAGACCCTTCATTTTTGCAAGTCGCAAAATCCCGGTATACGAAACCCCTATGCACTCTATGGATGAGTCGGTTTAGTGTGAATAAGTTTTGGCGTTTCGGCATCCGGGAAACCAGAGGGCAAGACCCCTTGTCTTCTCAAGTCGCGAAATCTCGGTATACGAAACTCCGATGCGCTCTGTGGATGAGCCGGTTTAGTGTGAATAAGTTTTGGCGTTTCGGCATATGGGAAACCAGAGGGAAAGACCCCTCATCTTCGCAAGTTGCAAAATCCCGGTATATGAAACCCTGACGCGTGATTAAGACTGAGTGTATTTCAACACCCTTAAGCTCTGGAGGGATAGTGACCGTCAGATCTAGATCAACAAGGGTCGTTGATCTCATACACGAATTCCCATATCAAAATTCGGGGATTGGAGTGACAAGAGATTTCGAGTCGCTGCACCATGAACTCCTGATTCACGAAACTCTGAAAAGATCTAGACCGTTGGATCCAAATCATTGAGGATCGTTGGATCTCATACAAGAACTCGCATATTAGAGTTCAGGAAATAGAGTGACCAGTGGTTTGGTCGCTGCATTTCGAACTGCCAGTTACCGAGACCCTGATACAGCCAGAACCATCGGATCAGGGGGATATTCGCAACCGTCGATCTCATCGAAGGTAAGATTTCGGGTTTCGGGGTTTGAAGAGTCGAAAGACTTGACTCTCTTACATCACTGAGTCGCGAAATGTGAAATGCACCTCTTGTCTTGGCCTGTGGTCATAACCAACGATCACATGGAGGTGGATAAGGGAAGAGCTAGCCTGTGCTAGGCCCCCGTAGGAATTCGAGGATTCTATCCCTTGAGGAAGAGTGAAAATTTTATTTTTTCCGTAGTGGGTATGTGACAAGGAGTCACCGAACTTCTGAGGGGAGAAGATCAAGGAGTGATGGTAGACACCATCATCACTCCCAAAGTCACTCCAAGAGAAGGGCACATAGTAGTTCAATCCCATCTCCTACCAGAAAGCACAGGAGATCTGGAGTGGATGAGTTGAAGGGCGAAATGAATAAGATTAAGAATCCTATGTTTGATGGAGAACACAAGAAGGAGGAATATGTCGAAACATGGTTGCTTGGCATGAGGAAATATTTTCGACTACAGAATTATTCCTCTCATGCAGAAGGAAGAATTGTAATGTATCAACTGAAGGGAAAGGCATCCATGTGGTGGGATCAACTTGTGTAGGTGCAACACATTAGAGAGAAAGATACCACTTGGAAAGAATTCAAGAGGTATTTTGAGAAGAAGTATTTGACTAAGAGATATTATGACAGAAAGATGAAAGAGTTCTTTGAACTCAAGCTAGGCAACATGTCCATTGATGAGTATGAACGAAGGTTTCTAGAATTGTTGAAGTATGTTTCGTTCATCAAGGATGAGACTGTGAAGATTCAGAGATATCTAAGTGGATTGCCACCTTCCATTGGTGAAAAGATTCAGTATGATGACCCAAAAAACTATGGAAGAAACAATAAGGAGGGTGAAATGTGTATATGAACAACAAAAATAAAATCCTACCTTCCATAAGACTTGGGAAGACAAGAAGAAGTTCAAAAAAGAATAGAGGCAGAAGGGAACTAAGTCATCCTTTTCTAGAAACAGTCCTCAGGGACAACCATCTCTTAGAGAGCCCAAAAAGGCTAAAATGGGTGGACAAATGCAAGGACAGACACCTATGGAGTGTTGGGGTTGTAAAGGAAACCATAGGTATAGAGATTGCCCCCACCGAAATGATAAAGAGAGAGCCATCTACAATGTTCAACAAGCATAAAAAATGGAGAACATGAGCAGTAGAATGCCAAGGATCTATGCGGACCTGGACAACAAGCAAGTTGGATTTCAGTCGCACATGATTAAAGTGGAAGGTATGATTAACAACCAGCCATTTACTATTTTAATTCATTCAGGGGCTAGCCATAGTTATATAGATCCTAGAGTGGTGGAAAGTTTTCATTTATTGAGAAGCAAACACGAAAAATCTTGGTTAGTGCAGTTGGTTACAGGAACCAAGATGAAATTCATTGAGTTGGTTAAGTCTTATCCTGTGTACATGAATGGACTAAGCACAAAAGTTGAATTGAACATTCTACCTTTAGGATCTTATGATTGTTTAATTGGGATGGACTAGTTGGACCAACACCATGCCATCCAGGACTGTCGTAACAAGGAATCCACTTGCTTGGATGAGGAAGGGAATCAGAAAATAGTCAAAGGAATTCCCAGAGCTGTTGTTATAAGAGAAATCTTAGCAATGCAGCTGAAGAAGTGCTACAGAAAATGTTGTCAATTATTTGCAGTCCATGTGGAGGAAACACCTAAGGATAAGGTGTCAGGTATTCAAGATCATCCGGTACTAAAGGAGTTTGAAGATGTATTTCAGGAGGTACCAGGATTACCTCGGAAAAGAGATATTGGCTTCTCTGTAAACTTGATGCCTGGAGCAGCTCCAGTATCGAAAGCTCCTTATAGAATGAGTACGCCAGAGCTTACCATGTTTTCCTAAAAGTAAAATACAATAGAAGCTCCCTCAAGCTGGGAAACTGCGCCAAGTTGGAAGCCGGATTTTGTGGACCATTTGAAATCCTAGGGAGGATTGGGCCAGTTGCATCTATGCTTGCATTACCTGCATCCATGAATGTACATAATGTGTTTCATGTTTTATTTCTTAAGAAATATATACAGGATGCTAATCATGTAATCGATTGGAATGTGATTCAGGTGGAGCAAGAAGGTGTCCTGTAAGTGCATCATGTGCACATATTGGACCGGAAAAGAAAACAGCTCTGGAATCAAGCCATATGGCTTGTAAAGGTCCAATGGACCTGGTACGGTCCTAAGGACCCAACTTGGGAACATGAAGATGCTATGTGGGAAGAATACTCGCATATTTTTGAAGATTTTTAAAATCTTGTTGATGTCGTGTGAAAGTTGCACTAAGGACAGTGAAAAAATAAGGGGACGGGATTGTAATACCCCAAGGGCGTGCCCCAATTTCATTATGAATTTGTAATTATGTTTATAGGATGGTGAGCCAAGTTTGTATAAGCTGGTGGGATTATGTGTTTATTAGGCCAGAGAGCCTAAGTGTTGAAGGCCAAGAGCCTTATTTTTGTACATGTAATGATGCACATTAATAATATAAAAGCATCTCTACGTGTGGACCTACCACGATGAATGAGTGATGGGGGAATAAGCTTCCAGAAAGACTGGGTAAGGGAGAGGGGGCTGAAAGGTTGGAAGAGGGGATAAGTTTGAGGGATTAAGCCCTAGAGATAATAATTTATTATTATTCCAAAGTTGTGTGAAAGGTATGTTTTTTTATCCTATGTCCTGGGAGGGGCAACGCATGCAGCTCCAATGTGTGCAAATAGGAACGCATGCAGCTCTAGGAAGACAAGTTTCAACCTGGGTGCATGCAGTTAAAAGATGAAGCGTCAACTGAGTTTGGGGTTTCTCCTCCATTCTTTCGTCGACTATCTAAAACTGTGAATCCCATCTGACATCTGCATGCATACCCTCACACAACTCTGAAACCAGAAGCAGGTGTTGTTTCCTTGAGAAGCCGATACACCTCTATCAAAACCGTCGAGTCTCCGTTTGACCTTTGTTGGGATTGCTTGTCACACATACCTAAAACCAAAGCCGTGAGTCTGTCCTGTATTGCTGGTTGGGAAAACCGAATGTCCCGTAATTAATGAGCTTTGTTATGTTGTAGCGTCTATCTGTTACCAGTTTTGGGAAGCCCATGTTTGTGTTTCTCGTGGACTATTGTGGCTACGCAGTGCTTGAATGTGTGTGGCTTGTTGGCCAGTGTATGTTTATGTTGATCCTCGTGGCTTCCCAACTGCATTTGAAACCAAGTTGAAGGAAACAGGTTTGGTCTGTGTGTAACACTCTCTCCAGGTGAAGGAGGTGGTTGCGGTTGAAGAGGCAGGTTGCCAAGCCTGTGAGCGACTCTCTCTAGGTGAGAGAGTGTGCGGAGGAAGTGAGAACTCCTAGAATGGGTCTTGTAGCTGCCACAAAGCTCAGAGACTTCCGATCCTGTAATATTTCTGACTTGGCTAGTCTGGGAAATGCTGATAATGTGTGTGTAGGATCAAAGGTTTACAGCATATAAATGATTATACAAATAATAAACGCGACAAAGGACTGCAAGTTTGTATTATGATATCTCTGTGGATTACAAAAATGGTCGAATGAGGCTAAATAACTGACAATACTCGACTAGATCAACATACAAAGGATCTTAGCTGGAAAATAAGCAACTGCGGCTGAATAAAATAATAACACTCGGCTAGATCAAAAGACAAAAGGATCTTAGCCGAAATACGAATAAGCAACTAAAAGATAATACTCAGAATATGGGAGCACTGCGGAATCAATCAAGAATGATGGAAGACCTGGATGATATGCCCGGTGACTAGGGTGTGTCTTTCAACACCGAAATCAACCAACTGGTGTCTTCCTCCTAGAATACACTGAACTATCTCTCTTGAGATGTGCCTCTTCTCCTCAATGACAAATCATAATCTGCATAATGATGAATTAGGTCGTTGACCCTTCCTTTATAGCTTTCCAAAACCCTAAATCATGCTAAAACCCTAAATCACTGCTGAAACCCTAATTCACTGTTGACTTCTATGTTTAGCTCATAATGACTTAAAAGCGTTGTTAACCCTTGTTAGCTCAATGTTACTTTCCAAATATAACACCTGTGACTAGAGTGAACTCTAGTAACCCTCTTTACTCCTCTTTGGCCCTAGCTATAGTCTAACGAGGTGGTTTAGACCATTAAGCCTCCTTTTTTGGAGCTCCTATTTGGAAAGGGACATTATAGTCCTCCCTTCCCAAAATTGCTTGTTCTCAAGCAATACCAGTCCAAGGTGTTGCAACACCTGCTCGCTCTCCCAAGTAGCGTCCTCTACTGGAAGCCCTCTCCATCTGATCAAACACTCTCTGATAACCCTACTCCTTAGTTTCCGCTCCCGGAACTCCAAAATCTCCTCCGAAACTAACTCCAAATGTCCCTCCTCATCCAACGAGGGAAGCTCCTCTGATTTGTCAATGAATTGTCCCACTGCCTTTTTTAGGCAAGACACGTGGAATACATTATGAATCTTGCTCCCCTCTGGAATCTCTAGCTTGTAAGCAACCTCACCTACTCGGCACATGATCCTGTAAGGACCATAAAATCTGGGCTTGAGCTTCTCGTCTTCACTCTTCTTTAGAGATGACTGTCTGTAGGGTTGGAGTCTCAAGAAAACCAAATCTACAACCTCAAAGCTATGCTATATCTTGTGCCTGTCTGTGCTTATCTTATGTCGGTTTTGCGTCGTCTGTAGGTTCTCTTTCAACAATTTGAGAATCTCCTGACTCTCTATGATCAAATTCTTGGCCTTGGGAGCTCTGCTCTCCCCGAATACCAAGTCTACCAAAGTGGGAGCATCATATTTGTACAATGCTCAGAAGGGTTTCATACCAATGGACATGTGGAAGGTGGTGTTGTAGAAATGTTCCCCTAAATGTAACCACTTTACCTACGTTATCTATTGTCCTCCTACATAGCTCCTAAAATACCCTTCAACCCACTTGTTGAAAATCTCAGTCTTCCCATCTATCTGAGGGTGATAGCTGGTGCTAGGTGTCAACTCTGTCCCCACCAACCGAAACAACTCTCTCCAAAATGTCCCTATGAACCGACTGTCCCTGTCACTGACGATGTTCTTCGGCAACCCATGAAGTCTGAAGACCTCCCTGAAGAAAATATCGACTACCTGAACTGCATTGTACTCTGTTGGTATGGCGTAGAAGTGAGAAAACTTGGTCAATTTGTCGACCACTACATAGATACAGTCCTTACCTTGGACCTTGGGTAGACCGGTGATGAAGTCCATAGATATACTCTCCCATTTCTACTCTAGAATGGGGAGTGGTTGAAGTAGCCCTGTTGGAAGAGCATGCTCTGACTTGTTCTGTTGGCAAGTCACACACTCATTGACATGTCTCATAACGTCTTGTTTGAGGCCCTTCCATGAGAACATCTCTCTGATCTGTCTGTAAGTTTTGAAAAACCCATGATGGCCTGCTAGAGGTGAATCATGAACTGCGGTGAGAATTTTCTTCTTAAGTCCTGAATCTGGCACCAAGTAAAATCTATCCTTGTAAAATATGACATCATCAATGACCCTGTACCGGTCATCCTGTATCTACCCATCCATCATCTCACAAGCGAACTTGTTCTTGGAATATTCCACTAACAAGTGGGATTTCCAATCTACTGAAATCTCCATCAAAGAACATGTCGTAGGTCTCCTCAATTGTGCATTGGCCACAATATTCTTCTTCCCCTTGACATAGTCTATGTCAAAGTCGAATGCCTGTACCTTCATCACCCATTTCTGTTGGCGCTCACTGAGGTCCTTCTGCTCAAGGAAATACTTCAAATTGTTGTGATCGGTCTTGACCACGAATTTGCTTCCCACCAAATATTGTCTAAACTTAGTCAAGGCATGCATGATTGCCAAAATTTCCTTGTCATATACAACCTCTCAGGTTGACTAAGTTTCTGGCTCTCGAATACAATGGGATGTCCTCCCTGCATCAAAACTTCACTGATCCGTTCGTTCAATGCATCACACTCTAGTACAAATGGCAGAGTGAAGTCTGGTAGTGCCAACATTGGACAAGTGCCCATGAATTCCTTCATGTGATCAAAGGCTTCTTGTGATTTCTCAGCCCATATGAAGGCCCCATGCTTGGTAAGATCTGTCAGCGGTGCTCCAAGCTGAGAAAAACCCTGGACAAACTGCCTGTAATAGTTGCATAGCCCAAAGAAGCTCCTCAATTATGTCACGTTCTTGGGCGTTGGCCAATCTAGAATGGCCCTGATATTCTCTTGGTGCACCTGTACCGCCTGTGCACTGATGATGTGGCCTAAGTAAAGCAACTCTGTCATACCGAACTCCCACTTGGAACCTTTGGCATATAATGATTGTGCCTCCATGATGCTCGATACCTCATCCAGGTGCCTCATATGCTCTTTCCACGACCAGCTATAGATCAAGATGTTGTCGAAGAAAACCAAGACTGATTTCCTTAACTGATCCCTGAATATATGGTTCATGCAAGACTGAAATGTAGCGGGTGCATTGGTTAGCCAAAATGACATAACCAGGAACTCGAAGTGTCCAAAATGACATCGAAATGTTGTATTTTCTATTTCCTACTCTCGGATGTTGATCTGGTGATATCCAAAGCATAGATCAATTTTTGAGAAGAAAAATGCCCCATGCAGTTCATCCATCAACTCGTCAATGCATGGGATAGGGTACTGGTTTTTGATGGTTTTCTTGTGCAAGGCTCGATAATCAATGCACATCCTCATGGTGCCATCCTTCTTCAGAACTAAGACAACTGAAGAAGCAAATGTGTTGTTGCTTGGTCTAATGTGTCCCATCGCCAACAATTCCTTGATTTCCTTCTCTATCTCATCCTTGAACCTCCTAGGATGACTATAGGGGGGGGGTGATCATAGGTTTGTCCCCCTCCTCTAACTCAATGGTGTTCTCAAACCCCCTATCAGGTGGTCTCCCTAGTGGGATTGCCTCAAAGACCTGTTGATGTCATCCCAATAAATTCTTGATCTCTGTGTGGTATTGTTGTCGATCTTTTGAATCCTTCTGAGTAGTGATCAAGCATTATGCGGCATATGCTACCTCCTCATGTCTGAATATCCTCTCCATCCTCTTGGCTGAAACTATCCTAGGTGCACCTGTCGACATACCTCTTAGAACAACCTTCTTCCCATCCTGATCTCTAAATCCCATTTCCAAGGATTGGTAGTTGGTAGTAATTTTTCCCAAGGTAATCATCCACTGAACTCCTAACACCACATCTGTGTCCGATAGGTCAACCACATAAAATGTGTCTCTCACTGTGTAGTTTCCTAACTTCATCTCTAAGTTTGGAATTTTGTCTAGACACTCCACTGTGTGGCCATCTGCTACCACAACATCAAACCCCTCAAACTCCTCTGTCTGAAGTGCCCATCTCGATACTAGTGAAACGTCGATGAAGTTGTGGGTGGCCCCACCATCTATCAGGGAGATTGCCCATTTCCCCTGAATAATCCCTCTGATATGGCGGGTACCATGCCTGGGAACACTGGAAAGGGTCACTATGACTCCTCCCTTTGCTAGTTTCCTCCTATTAGCCTACTCTGGCAGTTGTGGGACTACTGGAGGATGGGCTCCTACTGGTGTTGGTGGTCTACAGGAAAGCTGCTCCTCTACTAGTGCTAACTCCTCTTATGAACTAGTGGATCCATTGTCCTGCTCCTCCTCCTCACTGTCCACGTTGTCTTCTACTACCTCAATATAATGAATCTCTCCCTTGCCCATGCACCTATGGCCTGGGACCCAAGGATCTCTGCAGTTGAAGCAAAGCTTCTTCCTCATAAGCTCTCACCTAGTCTCATCATCCAACTTCTCCTTGCCCTTCCATTCTCTCTGGAATGGCTTCCTGTCTTGATCCCTCTGGGGCACAAATGGTTTGGAGAAAGTTTTAGTCTTTGGCACTGAGTCAGCTAGATCAAAAGACAAAAGGATCTTAGCCGGAATACGAATAAGCAACTAAAAGATAATACCCGGAATATGGGAGCACTGTGGAATCAATGAAGAATGATGGAAGACCTGGATGATCTTCCCAGTGACTAGGGTGTGTCTTTAAACACTGAAATCAACCAACTGGTGTCTTCCTCTTGGAATACACTGAACTATCTCTCCTGAGATGCGCCTCTTCTCCTCAATGACAAATCATAATCTTCATAATGATGAATTAGGTCGTTGACCCTTCCTTTATATCTTTCCAAAACCCTAAATCATGTTGAAACCCTAAATCACTGCTTAAACCCAAATTCATCGTTGACTTCTATTTTTAGCTCATAACGACTTAAAAGCATTGTTAACCCTTGTTAGCTCAATGCCACTTTCCAAATATAACACCTGTGACTAGAGTAACCTCTAGTAACCCTGTTTACCCCTCTTTGGCCCTGGCTATAATCTAATGGGGTGGTTTAGACCATTAAGCCTCCTTTTCTGGAGCTCCTATTTGGAAAGGGACATTACAGATCCAGCCTGTTGCTGAAGCCCAAGGCAAGGGAGGTTAGCAACCGAAGGACTGTCTGGGTGAAAGTGAAGGTGTATACTCCTGGGGTGGGACAGGCATGTGGGGAATGAGGGTCTGTGAGAAGTGGGCGTAAGTGATTCCTAGGAGAGAATCCTTCCTCTATAACTTTGTGTCTTCTGTTGACCTTGCCTAGCCTAGGATTTCCTGCCCGGTGGAGCTTAGTCCCAACTCGGGGGTGACCTATTGCTGAGAATGATGAGCAGCGCAGTCTAAGGTTGGGAGGTTCATGGAAGTTCTGCACGCAGTTGGTGGTGTATTACAGTTTCAAAGATAAGTATCATTATGTGTTTTAATTGTGTACTTAATTAAATTGTATGTTCTGTGATACTTGTAATATTATCATGTATTTCGTTGCTAGTTTGAATTGTTGTTAGCTCTGTTTAAGTCTGTATGACAACAGTAAATCCATGTCAAATGTCTTAATTTGATTTAATTCTTATTATTTATAAATAATGCATGTTATATATAAGTATGAGAATGTTCCATGTAGTAACGTTGCCTGGCAAGTGGATTGATGGCCAAGGATGTTACAATATGGTATTAGAGCTCGAAAGGATAAGAAAGGGTTGTGTTTTGTAGCATTGTCGACTTTTTGGTGGCCAGGGATGTTACAGTATGGTATTAGAGCTCAAAAGACTAAGAAAGGGTTGTGTTTGGTAGCATTTATGGCATGTTGGTGGCCGGGGATGTTACAGATCTGTAGTCATTTTATTCCCTCTCCCATATCTTAGAATTAAACCCATTTAGGTGAGTGTACACACTTGGGTTGTTGATTCCAACACGTGGAAGATAATTAGAATCAATATCCTCTATCATATTTGGAAAACAAAAAATAATTCGTATTTATAATGCAGAGCATTGCAATCTGTTTTCTTTGCATGATGGGTTGTCCAATTACAATTTTAGATATAGGTGCAAGTGTTCAAGGTGGAGATGAAGGTGTCCAACATCTGTGTTATTTATTAGAATTTGGTCTAGGGATCCTTGGGTTGTTGATTCCAACACGTGGAAGATAATTAGAATCAATATCCTCTATCATATTTGGAAAACAAAAAATAATTCGTATTTATAATGCAGAGCATTGCAATCTGTTTTCTTTGCATGATGGGTTGTCCAATTACAATTTTAGATATAGGTGCAAGTGTTCAAGGTGGAGATGAAGGTGGAACATCTGTGTTATTTATTAGAATTTGGTCTAGGGATCCGTGTACCATGAGTAGGGAATCCCTTGATATTCACTATCCAACACTCTTAGCCCAATCTTGAATATTTTTCGATGGATTCCCTTGACATAGAGCTAGTCGTGTTGTTCGTAGGCACTGAGAGCAACATAGAAGTTGGCCCTTTCCCAATTCTCTTTATTTTCCTTGGTTTCACTTTCATATTGTGCCTCTAAATATCTTTGAATTAGAGTGACATGAGGATCTTGAGCCAAAAAACAACATATAGGTTCCAAACTGGGATGATCCTAATCTTGTGTAGGGTGGATGGGGTATGCTCCCTTATTACAATGGTCCTTATCTTGATACCTCTTTACAATCAGATAGATGCCTTTTGTGATGATGGATATATAGTGCATAGACTTTCCTATTCCACAAGAGGGTAGGCTTTGTGTAGTGTGATTTGGTTCTTCTATGTTTGTGGGGAATTGAGAGTTGGGACAAAAGGAGTAAGCCCTATTTTCTTTTATAGAATTATTATTATTTCAACAAAATTAAGCTCCCTCTTATGTATGTGAATATTTGCAGGAAGATGGGTGAGTGAAGCGATAAATAAAGAAAATAATGAATGCCACAAGAAGAAAGGCAACATTCTCCAAGAGGTGGAATAGGATTTTCAAGAAGGCTAATGAGTTATTGGTTTTGTGTGATGCAAACATTGGGATTATCGTCTACAACACCGCTAGGAATCTATTTGAATTTTCTAGATCCAGGTTTGTGTAATTTTTATCTTTACTACATTGCATTTCATCATCATTATAAAACCTTCTTGCACGTTCACTTAACAAAATGGAAGAAATTTTACCCTATGCATACTCGACTTCCATGCTAAGAGATAAAAAATATCCTCCAAACCCATATCAGATAAATTTGTTAGTCTCCAATAATAGTGGTAAGCTATCTTAAAAGAAATGGTAAGCTATCTTAAAAGAAATAAGATGTGGCTTGTTTAAACACTTCTGGAGAAGTCAAGCCAAATAGGACTTTCTTAAACGTTTCATGAACTACATTTAGGGACTATATAATATGAAATATGAACAAGTTCCATGGAAGAGATCAACAAAAAGCTTGCCTTGATTAGTTGCAAATCATTGTTGTCATGAGGTAATATGTAATCCAATATCCTCATCTCTTGGGATGTTGTGGGATGGAATGGACTGCATGGAATTAATCCAGGTTGAAAATATATAACCTATTTGAATTTCCGTGTGCAATATTTCTCGATCACCCCCACTACTATTTCCATACCCCCAAGCGCAAGAACTATAAGATACTCATGCATTAAATCCATTAAGAGAGGATTGTGACCATAGGTTAAACTTAAAA
Source organism: Picea engelmannii (assembly GCA_009831015.1). Lineage (NCBI taxonomy): Eukaryota > Viridiplantae > Streptophyta > Pinopsida > Pinales > Pinaceae > Picea > Picea engelmannii. Next base: position 358,662 of record ML783635.1, on the reverse strand, counting down.
AAAAAATCATATTAAATTAAATACTTTTATATATGTATTGTTATATACATCTTGTTTTCAATTTCTCTTTATTTACACGGGATAAATGAATATGTAATCAAGGAACTAGGTGTGCTCTGTGAACTATGGATATACAATTCCAAAGACATTTTTCACAACTCTTTGTAATTCAATCATTGGCCTACTCGTGGAAGAAGAATTGGTCATACTAGAGAAACCCTGAATACAATGTCGTCCGTTTCTTTTTCACTCTGGTCAATGTTGTTCTTTTTTGCACCATCTTTTGGAGAATGGGTCAAAATATGTAAGAATGTATGTCTGACAGCCTTTACAACCATTTGGTTTCTTGTTATCATTTCAATGTTGCAATATTATATTTTAATTTGTGATATGAATGCATGATTGAAGAGAGGAGCAAAAAAAATTTTTGAATCATTGTTCGGTGCGGTGCTATTCATAGGTGTGCACAATGATTCTTCAATCATGTAGTAGATGTTGAATGGACAAATTTCTACATAGAAAAGGCAGTCAAAGTCAAGATGTACTCGGTCCTAGTTTTGATAGATGATTTGGATTCAATACAGGTTGTTCCTTTGTTATGTACAAAAGTAGTAACAACAAAGTCTTTAACCAACCCAAGTGTTTTACCTATTTCATTTTATTTTCTATTTTAAAATTTAGGTGAAAAGAGCTAAGCTGTCATGCAAAACTTGTTATATATATATAAAAAATTATATTTTATTACTTATTCATATATATATATAATTTAATTTGATTACTTATTATTATTATTCTTAATATCTCAATTTGTGTTTATTATCTTTCATTGTTTCACTAAACATTGTATTTTATTTGTATACCAAGGTTAAATGAGCAATAAACTCTATGGTTCTCCACTTAGGGTATTTCATTGCAAGAGCTTGCATCATCTAACCATATATAATATTTATACAATATGGTCTACGCACAATGGTAGCTTACTTTGTATTTTATTTGTATACCAAGGTTAAATGAGCAATAAACTCTATGGTCCTCCACTTAGGGTATTTCATTGCAAGAGCTTGCATCATCTAACCATATATAATATTTATACAGTATGGTCTACGCATAATGGTAGCTTACTTCCTTGAAAGCTTGGCTTTGACTTTGATAGACTTGGGGATGCACAATATATGTAGTGACATATAATCAAAGACAGAGTTAATATTTAATTTTAGATAGTATATACTTTTATGATATATTTCATAGGACTATGTTGATTCCTTACAGCTATAAAAACAATTGAATGTAAATTTGAGCAATGTACTATTGGGTATATAATAATAATAATCTATTTTTAAGGTTACATCCAAACCCTACTCTACTCTCTACCTTCCTCTCATTTGAACTTATGACCTCTTAAGAAGAAGCACATGTTTTTAAAATCTAGATAATGATCAACAACTTGCACATAAAAAGAAAGAATGGCTCACAAACATTTTTAATTGTATTAAAAATCACATAAAAGAAAGAATGGCCCACAAGCATTTTTAAATGGATTAATATTTTTTTCTTAGACGACATGACTCCAACCTCCACCATGAATCCTTGAAAAACCCTTGGCTATGAGCTCAGTTTGAGACTTGGGTAGCCCATAAGCCCATTTTTAAATGTATTAGTATTTTTTTCTTAGTCAACATGACTCCAACCTCGACCATGAATCCTTGAAAAACCCTTGGCTATGAGCTCGATTGGAGACTTGGGTAGCCCATGTCAAGTTGTCATGCAGTTTGTACTGGTTAACATTGTCATTAATTGTTTTAATTATTATTATTTTTTTAAATCCTCTTCCAAATCCTTTTTATTCATTAAAAAACAATATATATATATATATATATATATATATATATATATATATAAATTAAAAACAAAAAAGAATTGTAAATAAAAGAGAAAATATGTATTACCTTAAAAGTTTAAAAAAAGTACAATGATCCTTGCTTGCCACATGTTCTGTCACATTAGGAAAACCAAAACATGTGGTTTGCCAAAACAGTTGATAATCCTAAGAGTTTTTTCACATTTCATCATGTGAGATGTCATATTATTAATATTGGATGTGTCTAGTGTCATGCACCAGAGCTCATGGCCGCCATGGCTGTAGCTATAGGTCATAAAACTTAACAAAACTAAAAAGAGACGAATCCTAAAATGAAAAATGAGAGAGAAGCTAGAGATTTGGAAAACCAGGACGTCCATCGATGTTGTAGGTGAAGACAAACTTTTGTTCGCAAGTTGGACAACGCATTTTCTCCGGAGTGTCTGACAAGGCGTCGAACATGAGGTACATGCGTCGGCTGAGAGTGTGTTGCTTATGAGTTTGCTCCTCTAGGATTCTCTGCATGTCAAATATTAATTGCAAGTGGTCATCCGAAAGGCAGTGAAGGTTGGGCAGAGGGTGCTCAATTTCCCCCTCCGCTTCTGTTTCTTCTTCCAATGTAACCATATCAAAGTCTGTATCTACTTCTGCTTCTGCTTCCTCTTCCAGCCTAGGGCTAGGGTTCTTGGCAATCCAATCTGTCAGCCAATAGTGGGGAATTTCTTCCTCCACCATGCAACTTCCATGCTCCATAGGTCGAGCCTAGGGCCTTGGGCCTGGTGATGATACTGGGATCAAGCGGGGCATTCAAGGGATGTTGCACAGGAGGAGGAATTTCTTCTTCCACTGGGCAGCTTCCCATGCCATGCAAGTTTTCTGAGGGGAAGATGGAAGGTTTTGGGCATGAGGGGAGAGAGGGGGAGTCTCAATCCAATTATGGCCTCTTCCGGGGAAGCCGGTTGGAGGGAGGGGCTGCGAAGGGTCAAGGTGGCTGCGCCTCGCAACAAAACTGTAATACAGTGGCCCACTTTTTGGTTTTCCATGTTCTCTGGTCATGATTGAAGGATAGCAGTAAAGACGGGGCGATGGAGGAGAAATCCAAGCTAAAGGAGTTACAGAGGTGATAAGAAGAATGAGAGAGGTGACCAACAGAGGGAGGGAGGCGATGGGAGGAGGTTCATTGCAAGAATGGACAAGAGGCCGAGAGAACCAGAGAGGAAACAAAATTTTGTGAATGACAGAAATCCATCGAGCTCTTACCTTCATATCGATCGATTGAATGTTGATGTGGGGCGCCATGATATCTGAAGTGATATTAGCCCGAGGAAGAGTACCCATCGTAGAGCTCCATTGCTAGTTTCCATGCATTTCCATTACGTTTCCGGAGGTAGAGAAACGCACTACCATAAGTGTGATGGTAAGGCCAGTCATTCAAATGGTGCGGGGATTAGAGCAACGACTGGGTGTAATAACTCCCCAAGCTTCCATCGCGCTACCTCCCTCACTATTTCCAGAGGTTACCCCATCCGGGGAAACAAAACAAAACATATCCACTCAATATTTTATTTATTTATATAATAAATAAAACATGTAAAATTAAATATAATTTAAAAGCAATAAAAGTTTAGTTAAAAATATATAAATAAATCAAAATTTTATTTTTATAATAAGATTAACATGACTTGGGTAGGAAACGCAGATCCTCATATAAGGTCCACACGTCATTTCCTGGTCCACGTGTCCCTTCCATAGAAATCGATGCAAAAGAAATGTGCACCGACTCGTTTTTCTCGCTCTGACATACAAATTTACTTTTGTTTCTTTTCCCGACAGGATTTGGAGAGCGTGCAACCCATTTGTTCTTGGTATTAGGGTTTCAGAGGCACGAACCCTTTGGGATCGTCCTTGGCTTCCATAGCCCGGGTCGTGGTATTTTCACTTCTAAACAACAAGTGGCCGCAGAAACACGCTGAAACGGGCATTCCAGAGCGCGAGTTCGAAGATACTCATGCATTAAATCCATTAAGAGAGGATTGTCGTGACCATAGGTCAAACTTTAACGTGTTTTTCCATGAGTTCCTTTTAAACAAGGGGCAACTCCCAAAATACGTCGTGGGTGTGTTAGATCTCCCCGAAATTCGTATCTTCCAGCTTGGGTTTGTGGTGGCAATAATCGTTTCTGGAACGAGATTTGTTTGTTGTGTCTGGAACCCTCGATTCTCCTCAGAAAAGGTGTTCTTGGGTTACCCGTGTTCTTGTTAAATGCATTTACTGTTCCAGAAATTTCCATAGGAAAGGAGTGTCCTCCAAACGTTTACTCTATTGTTGGGTCAAGGGACTCTGCAGACAACAAATCAAATGCTAATAGGAGAGATAGCCAAAACAATTTGAACTTGTTCCTCCAAAAATAAAATCATTGTCTATTAGGATTTTCGATGATTAATTTGCCCGCTTTGGTTGGCGATATTCTGAGTTTTGACAGCAAGATCACCATGAAGATCCCTGTTATTTGTTATTTGGCAGCGACTAATAAGTTGTTTCTATTGTGATGAGGATTGTTAGGAATACTGTGGATACAGGCCGAACTGTTTTCTATACTATTATTTAATCCGACATTGATATATTTGAATCTTTCCACGAAGTATGTTTTAAAACTACACTCTCTTGAATCTATGGATCATTATTACAGTCAAAGTTTATCTTTCAATCTACAATAAAATGCTACATATTTGGGTGCATACACAAACAATATAAACTAATCCTCAAGTGTTTAAGTGGTAATAACAAGAATGCAAATGAAAAATTGGGAGTTTGTGTGGTAATAACAAGAATGCAAATGAAAAATTGGGAGTTTGTGTTGATGAAGCAAGGTAGACAGGTGATATAATTTGGTCCTCTTGGCCGCCATTCCCAATCATTGATCGACTACTTTGACGCCATTCTAGGTATTCCCAAAATCACACAGGGATACAACCCTGCAACATGGATGCTGGAGGCTTCTTCTGTCAGCTAAGAATTGTGTCTTGCAATGGATTTTGCAGATGCATACAATAATTCATCCTCTACCAGTAAGTCATTATTTGTCTCAACTGGATTTTCAGATGATATAACAATAAATTTAAATTGGGGAAGATGCTTCATTATTTGTCTCAACTGGATTTTGACATGTTATAACAATAAATTTTAATTTTAATTGGGAAAGATGCTTAGGAATTTTTTTATAAAAAAGTTATATTAATAGTTTGGATTCCATTTATTTCCAATTCATCCCTTTAATATATATATATATAATATAATTAATTTTTATTAATAGATTAGAAATTTTTAATATAATAATTTTTTTATTTTATTTATAAATTAAATAAGTTATTAGTAAACTTAAAAAATTCATATTATATTAAATATTTTTATATATCAATGTCTTGTTATATACATCTTATTTTCAATTTCTATTTATTTACACAAACTAAATGAAGCTCTAATCAAGGAACTAAGTGTGCCCGCTCTTGGAAATAAGGATATATAGTTCTAAAGGAATTTTTCACAACCCTTTGTAATTCAATCCTTGGCTACTTGTGGAAGAAGCATTGGTTATACTGGAGAAACCGTGAATACAATGTCGTGTGTTTCTTTTTCACTCTTGGTCACTGTTGTTATTTTCCATCTTTTGGAGAATGGGTTAAAAGATGTAAGAAATTATATTTACAACCATTTGGTTGTTTGTTATCATTTGAATGTTGCAATATTGTATTTTTAATTTGTGATATGAATGCATGATTGCAAATGGGAGCAACAAAAAGTTTTGAATCATTATTGTGTTATTCATAGGTGTAAACAATGTTTTTTTAGTCTTATAGTAGATATTGAAAGGGTAATTTTCTACATAAATTGGAAGTCGAGATGTACTCGATCATAGTTTTGACAGAGGATTTGGATTTAATACAGGATGTTTCATATATATATATATATATATATATATATAGCCTGAGCATGTGATATCTAACCTAGTTTGTATCTAGTTCACTCGTTGATGTGTATATATAACACTTGGTGTAAATGATGGTATCTTTGAAATTTAATTTTCAAATAGAATTGTTCTATTTTGTTTTTGTTTGTCTCTGTCTGTCTCTTACAGTGAGACTGGTGACTTGAGCAGATTAACCGAGGCTGGATAGTGTGTGAGAAACTTGTGGCTTGAGAAGATTGACCAGGGATGGACAATGTAGAGGAAACTAGTGGCTTGAACAAATTGATCAGGGCTGGACATTTATGTCCTACTACTCATTCTCTCTTTCTTTGGGTTTCTAGGTTATTTTGGAGTTATTTTTGTGTTCATTCCAAGGGTTTTAAGCTGCAAGGAAAGGTTTCAATAAGCAAATCATTACATTAATGGGTTTTTTATGAGTTGTTTATGGAACAATTTGCATAAACTTTCACTCATGCTTTTATGGAACAATTTGTATAAACTTTCAGTCATGTCGGTGGGTAAGTCTTAGGTTTCAGTTTTGAAACCAAACTCTGATACCAAATTTAACATCTCTCCTTGGGATGCTACTACATAATATTTGCTAACTTAAAGACATGCATCAAGTGTAAACAAAATTTTATGCTTTCATACATGAAATAACCTACAACATATTCATAACTCTTTTACAATTTTTTCAAGAGTAAATATTCCAAATTTGAATCTAAATATACAAATCTAAATAAGAGGATGAGATAAATAAAAAGTTTCCTTTACGATTAAAATATTTAAATAGAAACATGACAAAATATACAAAGTGAAATACCTCCTCCCTAGTATATTGAAGATGATCATTTACAATGTAGTCGTGATAGTAGTAGGAAGATGCCTCCAAGCATTCCTTCTTTCCAATTGCCTAGAGGGAAACAACAGAATCCTCCCAACCAACTAGGATCCTAGCCAACTTCCTAGTTCCATGCCGTCTCTGCCCATGACTCCAAGAACACTAAATCACACATGCTCTAAGAAGACTATCACAAGAATTATATCTTCTAAGAATTGTCCAACCTTTCAACATGCCCCCAAACTTCTCAAGCTCCTCTCATATTTATCAAGTTTCCATTTCCCCTTCCCCATGTCTACAACATCTCATTCTGTTGATCACACTTATATTGACTTATTCTTTGAGGACACTTGTGTGCAAGTGATCTGGTTATGGTACATTATGATTTCGTTTCGATTATGAGTTATATATGATGATGGTGGTGATGTATTGTGATTTATTGTTACTTTCAGATGTATATGTATTGACATATACTATTGACGAGTTCTCTTGAGTGTACACGACACATGACAAGTTATGGATGTTGATGGAATCAATGGACATCCTTGGACTACATATTGAGTCAGGGAATGGATTGTATTTTGTTTGAGTATTTCATTTTACGCGCATGTAATATATCATTGATTACAATATGATTTATATGTACAGATTATTGACACTATTTTTGTTAGTGGATGCAAGCTTGACGATGGTTGTTAATCCGACTCACATAAGAAGTCAATGGATCATGCACAAAAACCATACATTTGAGGGAGAGGAGTGGCATCATCCCTATCGTAGCCTACTAGCACTCTCGTCGTGACCTAAATTGTAGGTTAACGATTACCTTAGAAGCCCTTAGTCTCTCATAAGGTTAACCGAATGGAGTGTTGACTCCAAGGGTCAGAAAACTTCCAAAATAATTCAAAGGTTAGTGGCACCCTTGAAGCACGGAGTGGATCTTGAATAGCACATCGTGTAATTAAAAAAATGTGAGGCAATGAAGCTAGATGGCCTAAAAAATTAATAAAATTCTTAGATATTGATAGGACAAAATATTAATTAATCAATAAATTATAATCTTAGAAACATAAACATAGTCTAAACCTAAATCCAGACTAAGTCTAAGTCTAAATTTAAATAAATGACTAAATAAAATATAAAATAAGTTAAGAAAATTGAGAATGAATCAAACTCTAGGAAAAAGGGGAATAAAAATTTAAAGGTTGGAAAAATTGCACATGTGTGCATTAAAATAATAAAAGAGATTTTTAAAATAGAAAGAAATAAAACATGAGAAAATAGTGTACACATAGAATAGGAGTCAAACTACCACTAAATCTAACTAAAAGAAAACTCATAATCCAACTCTAACTAAGATTTAGTTAGGGGACACTCATTAAATGAGAATTTGGGAATACAGAAACAACTAAGAGCAAAAATAAAAACACATTTAAGATATATTAATATAAGAATCAATACACCCGTACGGGTGTAGACGGATTGGCAAGTGTCGTGTAAATGAAAGGAAAATTGTAAATTGAAGTATCATGTTCGATTCTCACCCGGATTTACTCGTGCGCCATTCTTGCTAGTTGCACCTGGGGTTATAGTGCTAGCCGACGAAGATCATGTGAGTACGAAAATCGCCAGTTACCAATTCCGCCAGTTAAAAAAATAAAAAAATATATAAGAATCAATACAAGTAAATTGTTGATATAAGAATCGTTGATATTGATATGACGCATATAGAATTTAGTCGGTCGTCGAAAGATATTGAATACATACTACATGTTTGCGTATGAACCCAAGTGAGGATTAAGAAGAATTTAGTTGGTTATACGTTTAAGTTATTCCTTGAATGCCTACTGTTAAAATATGGTGTGTTTTTCATACTGGAATTTCCTTCGTTGAATACTCTTTGCCTTAAATAATCGAGTTCGTGAGTAAAGGTTAGCATAGAGTTCCTATGGACTCCTCTTTAATTTATTCAAAAATATTTAATGAACTTGGGTCGCCTTTCTATTGAAGCCTGGAATGCATTGAGTTTTATGTTAACCCTTACAGTCATTCTTACGATTTAATCAATCGGCTATTTCGGATATCTTTAGTTCACTTATAGTTTACTTGGTAGAATCCTTGCATTCCTAATTACTGTAAAAGAATTATTAGTGAAATCGGACATTTGTAGTGTCGAATACAGGTAGTGTACTTTAGTCGATGCAAGGTGTAAAGTTGAATTTAGGAGGATGTCGTAGGACTTGTAGTCATTTATATAAGTTATAATTGAGAAAAGTCTTAGACATTATATATGAATTTTATAACAAATTATCAATTCTTGTTAGGGTACTATAAATTTACTTGTTTAAATAAATCGAAGAGATTTGGAACAAAACTTGAGTTCACTTAGATTCTATATAGCGTAACTTGGTAGATGTTAAATTCTTTCTACTCCTTAGACTATTATATGAAGTTGCGCCACTTGATTTTTATGAGGTTAAGGTTGATATTTCTTAGTTATATTATACATTGTTTATCGATTAGAGTTTTATGTTCAACATCATTGGAGTAATGGTTTTTTTAGTTGAAATTAATTAAATTTATGGATATACAATTAATAGAATGTCATTAACAAAAAGAAGTGTATCCAATCTTGGGGTATAATAAAAGAGGCAACTAGTTTTTTATTTCCATTTGTACACAATGAGGATGAAAAAATATGGAAAAACTCAATGCTATTACTCCACTGGTCCACGAAATTCTTAAGTAAAAGATGGTATGGAATGCAAAGTTTAAAACTTATTTTCAATTCTTTAAGTGTATTGATATAAAGTTTAAGTTTTATGTTGTTATATGGCAAGTCATGAAATTGGTATTTAGTTCCTTTGTCACATCATATAATTGAAGTGATAAGGAGGTATTTAATAGAGTAAAATAATAAGGTGTCGGTGAAGTGTTGGTTGTAGTAAATCATACATTGGTATGATAAGAAATATTTAAATAGATTAATATTTGGTCATTATATGATAATAGATTTATTTTATATAAAGTTTTTTTATCAGTGTTTTTATATATGGTTGGAATGTTTAGTAAATTTAAAAACCTTAAGAAATAATACTAAGTGAATGATCATTGTAATGAGACGATTAACAATAATAATGATTTTACACTCTATGAATTGTATGGAAAATTAAAACTTGAACATTGATTATTTAGTGCTAACCATCAAGCAGTTATAGTGTTAGTTTAGTTACTTTACATAAAAAATAAAATACATAGAATTCTTCTATGACTAATAGCGTTAATTATTTCTCACAACCGTTCACTTAATGTTGATAATGGATGGGGTACGTTGCAAAGTCTCCTCAACCACCCTCATTATTAGTCATCAACCTCCCTTATCTAGATTTTTTGGAAAAGTTTCAAATAAAACTAAAATATAAATGACTTGCATAAAACAACAATAAATAAAATGCAAAGTCTTTCTTTTTATGCTAGCTAATAAATACAATTTGGCAATTTTCCCAAAAAATGTACATGACAAGCCACCATGCTCATTTAATTCATCATACCAAGCATCATTCAAGTCAAAGAAGGTATTTAACGCTTTTAGATATTTTTGTATGCAATATAATTTACATAGTCATTAAACCATTCAATTAAATAGTTAATAATCTAATTTAATTATTAATGCATTAAATAATTGTACTAGTGTACATGTGTAGGGTATGTGTGTGTAACTAGCGGACAAATATATCATGCATGTACTAATGAAAAATAACCACTTCATGTAGTGCATAGTTCCTATATGATCACACCAAAGCATGCAAGACAAAAAATCAAGTAAATGAATCATTTAATAATCTTAATGAACAAAATTACAACAATTCATCAATAAATCGTTATCACACTTAAAATATCAAAAGGGAGTCAAAACAGGGTTTTAAACATGGTAGGAACCAAGTGAGTAAACAATAGTGGCAAATATAATCCCCAATCATTATTCTCAACTATCATCGAAGCATACTTCCTTCCTTACTGACTTTTATCTTCCATCCTATCATTTCCTCTACTGGACTAAGCTAGAGCATCAACTATATTGACCTAGCTCCATATAGAATCCGTAAGTGGAAGTGTCATACATCTCTACCAAGCTTCCCCAATAGGAAACTAGCAGTCACCATCACACATCTAGGGGAGCGTGACTTCACACAGCCCCCCACGACTCTAGGTTTCAGAGAATAAATGGTGGGTAATGCCTCCACTCCTCCTCATAAAACTTGGTTCAACAACCTACATTAAGCCAAATTGTAAAACTATTATTCTTAGAGTTTTTGGAAGATTGGTTGTTATCATTGATGTCAACCCTAGTCATGGGTTTTGGACCGCAAGATTGATGAAGATATTTGGACATGAAGGAAAATGCACATACAGATACAACACCCATGGATGGATAGTATACATCATGTTGTTTCTGGTGGTATGTGGCACGTCACATGAATCCTCATGGTTGAGGAGAAATGAATTTTTGAAGATGACAAAGTGAATTGAAGAAGGAAGTACATGTAGGGCCTAAAGATAATTAAAGAAAAGAATTACAAAATAAGAAAGTGTCATGTTGTCCCTAATGTTAAACAAAAGTGACATAAATGATATAAATAAATATCATTATACATTCATTTGATACACAAGTTGAATTTCAAAGGAAATCAGAAGTAAAGAAGGCCGGATTTCAAGGGAGGATGAAGTCTTTTGGTGATGTGTTCTAAGGTATGTTATTTTTAGGCCATCTTACCATTTTTTCTATAAAAAAATTTCTAGAACGATTCAGATGGTGAAATTGCTATGGTATTTAGAAGACATATCAAGGTACCTATGGTAAAAACTTCATCTCTTTATTCTCTATAATTATGGAGATACACTCTGTGGAAGATAGGGTTTGTGACCAGTCCTGAAGCTAGTCAATAAACAAGTGTTCCAAGTAAAACAATAATAACTTCTTCATCGAGAATCCAAATGGCGTGGAACAAATTTCATTGCAAAGAGTACGAACTTTAGTTTCTTGTTTGCAAGTTTCAAAATCTGATGTTAAATAGTGAGCATGGGGAATTCTGTACAAGTTAGGTCTCCTGAATAAACCAGAATTGAACAAGGTCTACCATTCTCTCTATAACTTCTTTTTGGGGAGGATTCAAGGAGTGAAACTTGGAGAAGTTCTGGAGAATAAATTGAACAATATTATCTACAGGATTAGAGTATTCCAAGAATTGAATAATTGTAGAAATTGAAGAAGTCTCAGGAAGCATTATCAGGTTCTATGTGATGGTTGGTTGATGGTGATGCTTTAATGTGAAGTTTTATTATCTCTCGTATATTCTTGGGTGGAAGGAAGGGGCAAGGATGGAGAGTTCAACTCTCTTTTGATATTGGAGGATTGTATCTTTCTCTTGGAGGTTTATCCCTCCCTTTACATTTGGAAGTTGTAGCTACCTTTGGAAGTCATTACTTCCCTTGAACAATAACTATTTATTATTTATCATATATTGTGCATGGTGTATTGTGGTTTATTGGTGTAACTCTTATACTATTGTTCATTTCTCATTGGATATAATTGAATGGTTTAAGTATAAGTTGAAAAATGTTTTAAATTGTAATTGATACTGATTCACCCCCCTCTCAGTATCAACAATTGGTATCAAAGCGGGTTACCTTTAGTATAGTTTAACCACTGGAAGGAAGATCCTAAGAAGAAATGGAAGACAAAATTCCAAATGGGATTCCACCGTTTGATTGAAGCAATTTTGAATACTAAAGTAATAGAATGGAAACTTATTTGAAAGCTCTTGGGGAAGATGTTTGGTTCTCAGTTTCTTCAGGATACAATTCTTTGAAGAAACCAAAGATTGTTGCTCAGAAGGAAGCAAAAAGGAACAACAAATTGGAAATAGATATCATCCTGGATGGATTGACAGATTCAGTGAAATCCAAGGTGGGATCATGTGCATCATCAAAAGAGATTTGGGACAAGTTACAAGACCTTTATGTAAGGGAAGAAGTAGAAGAAGAAGCTGAAACAAATAACAACATATCAGATTTCAAAGAAGAAAATAGAGGTCAGTTCTTTTGCTTTAATTGTGAAGGAGTAGGTCATGTTGAATTTGAATGTCCGGATCCAAGGATTGAAATAAATGACACTGAAGAAGAAAATTCCAATGAAGAAGAAGAAAATCATGAAGAAAAAATTATTCAACAGGAAGATGAGAATCTTAAAAAATTAAAGCATGTTGAGATCTAAAATAGCAAGCTCAAAGACACGCAAAGAAAACTAAGAAGTGAATTGGGTAGTTGTGAAAAGACAGTTGTAAGCTTGAAAAAACAATTTAGAACACTTTAAGAAACTAAGAGAAAAAACGATTTCCTTGAAAACTCTACTCGGAGAAGAAAAAAGAATAAGAGAAGTAAGGAATGTCCAAATGATGAAGAAAGAAGAAGATTGTGAGAAACTTGAACAAGAAGTTGTCTCATTGAGGAAGAGCTTAAGAAACTCTCAAGTGCCAAAAGACTTAACACATCTTGAATGCATGGGTGAAACTTCATACAAAGAAGATGCAAATACCAACAAGAAGGTTGAAGAAAGAGCTACATAAACAGTTGATGAGAAGTGGACCAGGATACCAAAAAAAAGGAATGATTACAAAAGAGATGAATATCCAAGAAGAACTCCTACCTTCAGGAATCAAAGAAGCTTCAATCATTATGAAGGAAACTACAGAAGAATAGATCATGAACCCAAATGGACTACATCACAAAGAAGCCCACTTACTCCAAGGTATCAAAATTTCTTTCTTGGTCATTGTTATACTTACAAAAATTTTGGACATAAAGAAATTAATTGCAGAATCAGTGAAAGGAACACATATGCAAGAAACATGAATGGTGTAAATAGAAGATATGGAAATAATCGTAGATTTGTCAACAGAAATTATAATTCATTTTCTCCATTAATGGACAAAAATATTGCATGCTACAAATGTAATTATCTTGGTAACAAAACACGAGTTGCATATATATGAATGAAGATATCCCTATGCCAACCACAGTATGGAGAAGGAAAGAGATTCCAAACAATGAAGATTGTCGAATAGCATTGACCGTTGAAGAATGTAAAGAAGAAGATGAATGGTACATAGACAGTGGATGTTCTTCACACATGACTGGGGATCAAGACAAATTCTTCAACTGGAAGAGAAAGGGTGGCAATGTTGCATTTGGATATGACTCATCTTCCAAAATACTTGGAGAAGGTGTAGTAGAGCTTGGAAAAAAAATGTAAAAGCAAAGAATGTCCTATTGGTTGAAGACTTGAAGCATAATCTACTCAATGTTAGTAAAATGTGTGATCAAGGATACACTCTTATGTTTGGCTCCCGAAAATGTAAAAACAAAGAAAATAAATCAGGAAGATTGGCTGCAACTGCAAAAAGAAGACCGAGTAACATATATGTCCTAAAAGCACGAAAAATCTCTAAGGCAAAAAGAGACCATAAAAATGAAGAGTTATTAAGTACTATATGTTCAGGGGGAGCAACCCTAAAGAAGAGAGTTACCTTTTTCCATTAAAGTCAGGGGGAGCAGCCCCACCCTTTGCCATTCATGTTAAAGCGGGAGAGAAATTGGGATCATGATGACAGGGGGAGCATGAGTGTTGCCATCAATGACAAAGGGGGAGATGGTTAGAAGATTGGTTGTTGTCATTGATGTCAACCCTAGTCATGGGTTTTTTACAGCAAGATAGATGGAGGTATTTGGACATGAAGGAAAATGCACATGCAAATACAACACCCATGGATAGATAGTATACATCATGTTATTTCTGGTGGTATGTGGCACATCATGTGGATCCTCATGGTTGAGGAGAAATGAATTTTTGAAGATGACAAAGTGAATTGAAGAAGGAAATACATGTAGGCCCTAAAGATAATTAAAGAAAATAATTACAAAATAAGAAAGTGTCAGGTCGGCCCTAATGTTAAAAGAAAGTGACATAGATAGTATACATAAATATCATTATATATTCATTTGATACACAAGTCGAATTTTATAAGAAATCAGAAGTAAAGAAGGTCTCATTTCAAGGGAGGATGAAGTCTTTTGGTGATATGTTCTAAGGTATGTTATTTTCAGGTCATCTTACCATTTTTGCTATATTGTTTTTTCTAGAATGATTCAAATGGTGAAATTGTTATGGTATTGAGAATACATATCAAGTCACCTGTGGTAAAAATTCCAGCTCTTGATTCACTATAATTATGAAGATACACTCTGTGGAAGATAGGGTTTGTGGTCAGTCCTGATGCTAGTTAATAAACAGGTGTTTCGGGTAAAACAGTCATAACTTATTCATCGAGAATCTAAATGACATGGGACAAATTTCATTATAAAGAGTACAGACTGTAGTTTCTTGTCTGCAAGTTTTAGAATCTTTTGTTAAATATTGAGCGCAGGGAATTATGTACAAGTTAGGTCTCCTGAATAAACCAAAATTGAACAAGGTCTACCATTCTCTCTATAACTTCTTTTTTGGGAGGATTCAAAGAGTGAAACTTGGAGAAGTTTAAGAGAATAAATTGAACAATATTATCTACAGGATCAGAGTTTTCCAGGAATTGAATAATTGTAGAAATTGAAGAAGTCTCAGGAAGCATTATCAGGTTCTATGTGATGGTTGGTTGATGGTGATGATTTAATGTGAATTTTTATTATCTCTCATATATTATTGGGTGGAAGGAAGGGGAAATGATGGAGAGTTCAACTCTCTCTTGATATTGGAGGATTGTATCTTCCTCTTGGAGGTTTATCCCTCCCTTTACATTTGGAAGCTGTAGCTACCTTTGGAAGTCATTACTTCCCTTGAACAATAACTATTGATTATTTTTCATATATTGTGCATGGTGTATTGCGGTGTATTAGTGTAACTCTTATACTATTGTTCATTGCTCATTGGATATAATTGAATGGTTTAAGTATAATTTGAATTTTTTTTTAAATTGTACTTGATACTGATTCACCCCCCTCTCAGTATCAACAAGAGTCACATCATCAAACAACCATTCTAGGAAATTTGTGTGTCCTGTCAAAACCACACTTACCATAGATCATCGAAATATTTGGAATCATAAATTAAATCATAAGTACAACTTATAGCATGCAATATCTTCTTGATGTTTATGACATCCAAGTTACTTTAACACTACAACCATTTGGTTATTACATATCTTATCAACATGTAGGTTAACTCATCATACTCATATCCATGCATATACATCACAATTTTCATATGATCATCCATATTTGTATTGAAATTCAATTAAGAAATTTATGGTTATTTGCATCATGGATCTCATCTATTATACATTCACAACATAACTTTGAAATGGTATCCATGTACCAAAATTCCACATTTTAATTTTTATGTTTAAACAAATCAAAATCTATTATTGTCATGATAATATGATAGTAAAAATAATATCATGCAACACATAAATAGGTCTAGATATACACATCTCAATATCTATCACAATATAACTAATCCCAAACAAATGCTAAGCATTGAATTGATAAGATGAGTAAACAACAATGTTCTAAATTTCCGAGGCCAAGATATGGGGCATTACATTGTAGCATCAAATTGAAACCATTCAATATTCAAATGGTTCCTTCGGCGAACAAGAGTGTTGCACTAGATATATAAAATTTTAGAGCACCCTTCTACTGCATAGCTATGAGAACATTAGCGCTCCCCAATCTCACAATTCTTGCCACAATGAAACTTCTAAAAATATGCTTATTGTACTTTCTATCTATCCCTCAGGGGTTTCCCCAAATATTTGATCGATACACTCAAAAAATTTAACTACAACTCTGCCGAGAACACCAAATTCATTACCATCCAACCATATTTTGCCAATTTTGGGCATTTCATGTATAAGTATTCCTTATCATAATCCAAGAAAAGATAACGAAGGGAAAAAAAAAATTCCATGATAGCACCCATGGACCACATATATACAAAAGAGCTATAGGGATATGACTAGAGCAAAAATTCAAGAGCACAATACCATAATGTTGAAACATATTCTGTAAATAGTGGTTGCGAGAAGACTTCTCTCTTGTCGCTGCTTGGAACTCCTTGACCTATCTGCCATGATTGCTAAAATGGGAATTAAGAATGGCCTAATTCTTATAGTAATCTCCATCCAAATGAAAAAAATATGAGCACCAAAGATAGCTCAAAAATGGAGACCATGTTATCCCTCATCTTAGCAGTTTTAGCTTTGTTCTCTTCTAAGATTTTAATGCATGATTAAAAAAAAAAACACATGGCCATACTATTCATTCATCCAACCAATTTAAGAATTGAAGACTTTGGCACAACTCTAATGGGTATAATTTCGGTTGCAGTTTCTTTGGGATTGGTCATGTATTCCTGTTGAAATAATTTTGCACCCTTGAGCATATGAATAGCTAAAAAAAAATGATTATAGGTGGCTAAAAACCATGGTCGCGACTTCATTAATTTCGTGGGGTTATTCTTCTTTTCCTTGGGACAATTTGAAAATGGAAGGCACATGGACAATGGGGCGTCTTCCAAGTTTTGTGGCCATTTTATTCTTTTACGAGGGAATTGATCATATATTGTGATTGTTGAAGAGTGTTTTTCCCCGCCGATAACAGTAACAGAGTCTGCCAAAAAATAAATTGCCCCCATTTTATCTACCAGAGACCACAATTGGTATACGAGAGAAATCATGCCTTGGGGTTTTATATGTTTGTGAGATTGACAACCATTCCTTCCATATATTCATCCTCTGCAACGTTGCTAGGTATATCGATCTCTTTCTTCCACAACATTGTCGAACGGATCGACTAAGAAGGCCACAACACTGTTGGATATGAGTTCTTCTCATGCTCTTCATTCTCATGGTTGTCGATGACTTTGGTGAAGTTTCTTTTATCTCTGTCAAAGGAGACCACTAGTTTTTGGAGCACTTAGTATCATATCCCCCGTTTGACTTCAAAGCACTTGCTCTTATGTGTGTCGATAACTTCGAAATAGTTACTACCAACTTTGTCAATGTGTCATCGCAACACTTCACGTGAACTGATTTGATGTGAATCAAAGCACTTGTTGTGAAATGCTTTCATTCACATTGGAACACTTACTATTAACTTCTCCATAGACCATCGACGCACTTGTTGTTAAATTCCCCGCAGTCCATCGGTGCACATGATGTAAAATTCTCCACAGACTATCGACACACTTGTTGTTAACTCTTCCACGCACATCAATGAACTTGTTATTAAATCTTCCGATGTGCATGTTGGGTTCAACTTCAAAGGGTTTTCTCTTTGCTTATATTTCAAAAAATGGGTGGAACGTGGAGAGGGGCACGTGGGCCATTGACCCTCCCCTCTATGTCACACACCTTTACTTAATACATTTCCTTTTTCTTTTTAACACGTTAAATGACCCCATTAACACATCATTCCTTTTGCATAGTTTAAGAACCTTTGTTGGGACATTTTGTATTTTATTTAACATTTTTATTTAATTCATTTTTATTTAATTATTGTTTTTTGGATTAGATTGGATTTTAAATTTAGATTAAATAAAAATTATTTAAATTTAACATTGTAAAACACATAACACAAATATTTCAATTGGAGCAATTTTGCGTGGAGGCATAACTTAAAAAAAATGCAGACCTATGTCGATGTCGTTGGATGACTTTAAAGATTCATAACTTGCTCATACAACACCAGATTTGAGTGCCATTTTTTTTTCTCTGAAGTACGCAGGGAGGCACTTTTGGTGAGACAACTACTCATGAATAACAAACATCTTATCTGTGTAATGATCGACTTGGCCAATTTCGAGAAAGAAACCCTAGGTGCTTCGTTCTGGAACTTCCAGGTGTCGTATTTTGATTACGTGAGTTTTGTTGGAATCATGATCATGTCGGAAAGCGTATGACTAGCCTGTTTCAGGGGTGAAATTTTCACTTTGATAGAGACCAAAAAATTGATCTTGAAGAAATTTTTTAATGGAAATTTGAGTCCCACTTTCATTGATGCTTCGCCCAAATTATATTATGTCAGTTGTTGGGTCATATGTGATTTATAGGCTCCTAATTCACCCACTGAAACTTAGGTTATGCATAAATAGCACAAACTTATAAATCCACCAAAATAGTCAATGACCAAATTTCTAGGAGACGAAATGACCAAATTTCTTCTAAAGTGGGTTTCAGAACCAATGCAAGACCAATAGGTGATGTGGTTAACCCATATGATGCTAGGAGATACTTTCATAATGATTATTTAGTCATAACATCAAAAAATACAAAGCAAACAAGCTAGTAACATGTGCACACAGAAAGCCATTGGGGACATTACAAACTTGATTACAACTGCAATCTAAAGTGGATAAGGTGAGATAGGAAATCAGGGACTAACTTTCTAAATAGGTGTGGAGAGTTTATTCATTGAGAATGTAAGGATATTGACTGATGGGCATAGAGAGAAGGATCTGAGATGGGAGGGGGGTGAAATAGGCCTCAGAACGAAGGTGGGCCACATTGACCTGGTCAACGTTAGTGAGAGGGAGAAGATCATCATCGACATGCTTGGTGATGAGGGGCTAACATCCTTGAGCCGATGCATCGAGGATGAGGAAAGGAAGGATTATTAACAAGCAAGGCATCGACGAGGAAGGAATGAACATCATCGATATGCAGTGTATCAAAGCGAAAGGGAGGGATGCTATTGATATGCAGTGTATTGAAGCGAGTAGAAGTAAGTCAGTCGGTGAAAGGCGTGTGCGCAGAGAAGATGATCGTGTAGACACTACCGATGTGTCAACATTGATCGTGCACACTTCTTCGGTGATAAGAATGTGTGTAGTGAGGTTTAGCATAAGCACCCTGACAAGTAAGTCAAGTTTGAAGGGAGGTGGTCAATTCAATTTATTGACAAGGAAATCAATGGAGAGTCAATGTGAAGGTGGAATAAGGATGGGTGCATTGATACACTATGTATCAATGTAGGAAGAGGGGATTGACTGAAGTGTCAATCGATGGGTCGAGGCGATTTGAGGAGGAATTGGATGTGGTAAGGTGGGTAGAGCGAGAGGAAAAATCGGGATTAGTCATTTACATGAGAGAGTGTGTGTGGGGGTCCTAGTAGGAATATATGGAAGGGTACCAGTTTTTTGTCTTAGAGAGATGCTAAGACAAGAAAATTAGGAAGTTGTTGTGTGCACACAACAAATCGAAATACACTGGGCGAAGCTAGAAGATCTCTCGCCTTTCCTAACTGATAAGGAGAAAATGTAGAGGATCATAACTTACTTTTAAGATCATAAATTCCATTAATAATATCTAATAGTTATCTAAAATATTCCATCGTGGTGGGCTCACTAGTGATGCTTGCATATCAGCTAGCGGAGCTCGTCTGTTGTAAGTAGAGGACAAATTATAATGATGAAATTTATTTCCTTAAACTACGTCGATGATCCAGGTTAGTATCTATGTTCTGGGGCTGATATAGGTTTGAGATAAATAAATATTTTTCACTAGGTGCATCTATAGATATATCACATGTGTTTCTCCACTGCCCATGAGTGTCCATAGCCCCGATGGAGATATTTGCATGTCCCTAGTCTAGTAAAACTTTCCTTTCCATTCCTTCCAAATTTATTTAGTGCATGCTTAGCATTCGATGGATCGAGAAAGCGATGGCCTTTTATCCTGATAGGGGATGAGTGCCATCTTTTGAGATTTATTTGAATATTTGTTTCACTTGGCTACATAGATTTATCCCTTTTGTTTTATCATCCTTTATACTTTGACATTTCACCTTTCACATGAGCAACTACTTAGTGTGTGGATGGTTCCTTCGTTACATAGGATGTGCTCGCGAGCCAATATGAAAGGATGACCATTGATTAACCACTATGCCCAATTATGGTTTAACTATTGTCACAACATCCCCATATAGTTCTGATTCATGTCCAAGTAGAGACCCCTAACTCAACTCATGAGCTAGGCAAGAGATGTAGGTTGATTCATGCATTTTTCAATGAGAAGGAGTTGCATGTAAAAGACAGGAAAAGGTGAGAGGATTGTATGTCATCAAATATAATTAGATATCATAAGACAAACAAAATTTAAGAAATAAATTTCTTTTAAGGGGAAAATGATGATGAAAGAACTAGAAGAGAAGTCTTGAATTATGAGATGAACTTATCCCAAAACCTTGTTGCCACTGAAAAATTAAAATTTGGCTAAATGACGATCAAAGGCATGCAATTAGGAAATAAAAATGACCTGAGAAAGAGGTCATAGATTGAATGCTTCTAGCATATTCAAGGATATTCATGCATTATGACCAGCACAAAGCTTTGCAACCTCTTGATAAGACTAATCCATGTGAAATTTAACACTCATGCTATTTCATTTAGATGAGCTTTGGTGTTAGCGATGACTGATAATTTCACTCTTCATCCAAATTTTCTAAAGACTCCCAATTCAATTTGGAGCCTTATGCTTCAGGGTAAGGATTGGCCTGAACTCTAATTCGTTGTCCACCAGATTTATATTCTTTGGCCTTGTGAGATATTCATTTCCTCTCCACTTATTCTAGCTCTAGAACTGATGTTACGACACAACATGTTCAATTAACCATAGTTCCAATTGTGCATGATCAATTCAAATCCTATGAATATGTGTGTCTCCCTCATAGTAAATTATGAACCTAGTTAACAAGTGACTCTAAAATAGGCTTTGAGCATTTTTTCATTGAGTCGATGGCACTTTGAGATAGATTTGTGTGTACGGGTTTGGGGCTTGAACGAGATAAAAGTGGTAGTTCTAGTTCAATATAAGTGAAGAGAGATCTAGACATGCATTACAAAATCTTGACACAATAAGTGTCACTCTCATATGGAGCATTTTTTGTGTATATATTTTCTTACCATTATATGAAGTATTGACTTCTTTTTCTCATTACGATAGATATTGATGTGCTTAGATATTTACACAACCATCATTGGAGGAGATAGGGATCTTTAGATTATTCTTGGTGGGACATGGATATATGTACAAGCCATGAAAACTTCCATTTCACTTACTTGGCATGGGGTATTGATTTTTTGACACACTTAGACCAAACCATACATCAAAAACATGCACCTACCAACCATATCCCATTTGTGGCTTTGGCTTGAACTTGTTTGGCATGAGTAACAAATTCAACATGAGCCAAGTTGACATGGATTTCCCTTCATGTACATCTTTTCATTATAGACAATTGTGATAGAAAACTATAAAAATGGAGAGAGAAGATGTTGCAGGTGTAGTTGTTGTACACTCCTCACTTTTACCCACTATAGAACTACAAAAATGGTCCCTAGTTTTAGTTTCTTGCTCTGTTTCAATTAATTCTCAATGCAAATAGCGAAAATCAACAAATTTATCGCCTTCAAACAATAACTCAATTTAAACCAATTCTCATTTTAAACAACACGATTTTAAAAAAAAAAACTCAATCGTCAAAAACCAAGATTATTGTTTTACAACTTTTCTAATTTAAATTGAAATAAAATATTTATTGTTTTTGTAAATTAAAAGATTGTATTACCTCATAAAACTGAAATTTTTACATAGACTAAGGAACCTAACAATCGGCCTGCCAAAAAGAGGAAACTAGAACTGACTCCATGTTCCTTTAAAGATAACCAAAATTGTCCCTATCACTATAGCTAGCATATCCAGTTTGTTGTAGTTTATACATAAGTGGCTTGAAAGCCTTTTAAAACTAATCCTAAGAAACTTGAAAGAACAAAATAGAAACATGGAAAAAAGGAATATTATACTCCAGAAGTATCGCTGCCTCCATCACCAATAGGTGGATGATTCCAAACTATAATGACGATGAAAGGTTGACAACAAACTAGGAAACTACTGGAAGCAAGCTCGCAAAAAGTGAATTAAAAAGAACGTCGAGTCGACAGTTGATGTTCTCCTGACGAAACAACTGATCTATTGTGTCTCTGCGAATGTCCATGAGCAAATTGATGTGCTCCTCGGAGAAACTATGCATAGTGGAATCATGGAAGTCCTCTAGTGCTCTATTGGCTTTCCTGAAGGGGGATCAACATGGCTTCTTCCTCAATGATAGGATAACCCCAATGGCCTTCTGGTGGTTCGTGCAGAGAAGATTGGACCATTACACCTATGTTCGCTTAGACTAAGCAAGTTGTTGAATTGACCCAAGACGTGGCATGGACCGTCATGCTATGCCCTCAAGAGGTGGGGGGAGCAATCCTCCTCTATGAAAACACAACTCCAATTCTCCTCTTTGTTTCTAGTATACATGCCTGACACTTCTGCAGTGGGGTCGACTTGAGGAGAAGATCAACACAGAACATTTGCAGGGACACTGACATTTTTGTGGCGATTGGCAAGATATCTAAAATAGTTTGGACCTCTACGAGAACAAACATGCTCATGAGGCATGAGGCCAAGGATGAGAGCAACAAATAGAGGATGGAAAAAATCAACCAGGAACTGGGCATGACTTAACCTCTCCAGAAGAGAAGCCAAGTCCGCAGACAAAGCAGAAAGAAGAATCATGTCAAGAGTAGCGAAGCGGGGTGTATAAATATTGCCATTCCAACACATTAAGGGAGCCATAAAATCAAAGACAACATTTTCATTTGTAGTACCACTCTCAATTAAACTCGACATCATACTAAACCAAAGCATCAAATGTCCCATTGAATGAAGTCTCCCGACAGATAACCTTGCATTAATGCATGGTCTCAAGAACTGAAGCATGGAGAAGAGGCGACATGCAAGGGTTGGCTTTAATTGCATGGTTGAGCGAGTATCACCCCATCCAAAATTGAAATTAAATATTAAACATCAAATATTTTTCTATAATAAATTGGGAAGAAGATAGACATTAAGATCTTGCATTTCTATCCCAATAAAGAAACATGAAGGAGGGTTTGGGATCTTCGATCCCCATCCAATAGAACAACAAATAGAGTCAAACTCATATAGCAACACAACTTAGCATCATCATTTGTTTAAGTGTTTAATATCATGTGTTGTCTTTTTGCGATATCTTTCATTATAATATACTGAGCACACAATAAAACACACAACAAAAGTAAGTATACAAAATTAGAAATATCTAAGTATTTATTAGATGTATGTGGGAATATGCATATATGTGATCTAATGACTTTAATACAAACACTACATGACAAGAAATAACAACTAAGAAAAACTAGAGAAATTTACAACTACTAGACAAGATATGTACATTGAATCCACCATCCATACTTTCCTTTCCTTTCCTTTATGACCATAAAGTCACTTCAAACATACTTTCCTTTAATCATAACGTGACACATGGTCACAAAGTCACTTCAAATAATTGAAGTGATTATAAAATGAAAGAAAGTTTACAAGGTGGATGGCAATAATGTATGGTACTATTGTGGTGTCCATCTCTACATGAAAATCTTGGATAAGTTGTATTTAATGGAAAAAATTTAGTCATGACTTGAGTGTTAGATATTTCACTAGAATAGATCTATGTTTCTTTCTTTTGGGGGAAGAATACATCTTAGTGCTCACAAAATTAGGATATTACTATGAGTGATGTTAAGTTTTCATATACTCACTATATATTTAAATTATGATATTTTCAAAATGAATTGAGATAATTTATATAATGAATTCAGTGTAAATTTCCAAAAGACATTATATAGATATTTTCATATGATTTTCACATATTTCATAATAAATATATCATAGATTTTATATATTTAAAAAAACCCATTTACACATTTAAAAAAATTATTAATAATATTTTTAAAGATCATAATGGATATATTTACATTATAATGTTTTCAAAATGAGTTTAGATAATGAATTCAATGTAAATTTCCAAAACACATGATAGAAAGATTTTCACATGATTTTCACATATTTTATAATAAACATATCATAGATTTTACATATTAAAAAAATCCATTTACATATTTTAAAAAACCTATATATATATATATATATATATATATATATATATATATATCAACCAGTTTTTTTAATAAATAATAGAGCAAATGTTTTCAATTTTTAACAGATAATATAATAATATAGTAAATGTTTTCAATTTTTTTTTTCCCGTATGATTGCGCTTATTAACACATTGCAGACTATAGAAATTAAAACAACAAAAGGAAAACATAAAAAAATAAAACCACCATTACCATGATCATAATAACCAGTTTTGTTTTTTTACAGATGATCTAATAATATAGCAAATACTAATATAACAGCGTTTCCATTGTTTTCACATGATAGCACTGATTAACACAGTGTAGACATTACAGAAATCAAAACGCTATAAAAAAAATAAAACCATTACCATGATCATAACAACCAGTTTTTTTTACAGATAATGTAATAATATAGCAAATACTAATATAACAAGTTTCCATTTTTTCACATAATAACACTGATTAACACATTGTAGACATTACAAAAATTAAAACGCTATAAAAAAATAAAACCATTACCATGATCATAACAACCAGCTTTTTTTTTAACAGATGATGTAATAATATAGCAAATGTTTTCATTTTTTTCACAGGATATCACTGATTAACACATTGCAGACATTACAGAAATTAAAACGTCAAAAGGAAAACATAAAAAATAAAATCACAACCACAGATACTTATATATAGATATGATTACTCCTTTCAACCATGATCAAAACAACGAAATTTTTTTAACAGATAATGTAATACTAGCAGTTGATAGTACCCCTGATTCTAGTCACTTTCCTTCTCTTTCGATATTCCGAGTCAAACAACACACCATAATAAACAGAAAAAGCTTTAAAATATACACAGTAAAAAGCCCTAAACTGATATCATTCACACAAACTCTAGAAGTTAAATTTAATCACCCTAATCATTTTCTAATGATTACTATACATGTTTTGTTATACAAATCACATTATTTCTTCTAAACATATAAAATCCATTTGTCATTAAAAATCCGTTTGTCATTAAAACTCCATTAAACGTGACCATTTCCAATAAATTTACATATATCTACCTAAATATTTACATTTTTTTCACATTATAACACTAATTAATTAATACAATGCAGACATTACAGAAATTAAAACTACACTAATACAACATTTGCATAAATTACATATTAATATACCAAATATTGCCCAAGTTTTACAACCATAACAGCTCTAATATCGCAGTCACAATATTAATTAGAATACAATAGTATTATAAAGTTAAATTATTCATGCAAACAAAAATACCCAAAACATGATAATGGTCTGCAAATTACTGTACAATTTGATGATGGGCTTTCAATTTTTAGTGCTGTAATGCCATCAGAGACCTCTGTTAAGCATGCTCTCCGCCCTCTTCATGGACATCAGCCTCTCCATCTCCAACTTCTTCCTCTGCTTTTCAATGAATTCCGCTGCCTTTTTGTCCACACTTTCATCGTTAACTTCCCCAGCCGCTGGTTTAACATCGTCACTAGCTTTACCTGAATGTGCTGCATTGTGTTCTCCAACTTTAGCAGAGGTCTGAACTGAGTCCTGGCCACGAGAAGAATTGTCATTTTCCTCATGACCATCCTTAGATCTCCGCTCGCCAAACAGCCATGAACTCCAACCAGAACTCTGCTGCTCTTGATTGTTATGTTGAACAGGAGTCTCAGAAAATCGAACTTTGGATGTGGTTGCCATTACTGCCACAGAAATATTAAATTTTACTTAAGTTGTAAGCAGATATCTACTCCTTGATATCTAGTCCTTGCTGCAAATAATGTCTGACCTGCATGGCTATATATGATAATAGATAGCTTAGATAATAAGCACTTCAAATTCAATAAGAAAATATATTTTTAAGCCGTCATACATTTTCATATTCCGTTCAACTGGACTCCAGTCTCCAGTTATTCTCATTAACGTGTGTTTAGTTTCCCTCCGTGACGATCATCATCGTACGTCATATTCCACCTCAATTTGCAGAGAATATTAAGTTTTTTTCATGGAAATTCTGCATAATTATAAAAAATGAAAGAAAGCTGAAGTCCGAAGTGCACAGAATAAAATGGATTGTCGTCAGTGCATGTTCTGAGCAGGCCGTAATCAATATGACTGATGTATTTCCACTGCATTGTCCGAGCATTATTGTCCTGCCCTGGCAAAGATATTGGATATCGTTTCTGCATTGTCCGGATCGAGAAAGATCATGGATAGTACTGTTTGCTTCTTAAGATATTTCTTATGCCATGTGAAAGATGAACAGGTGTCGAGTGTAGCCGGATCGAGAAAGATCATGGATAGTAAACCAGAATCGAGCCTGATCTAGAAGGATCATGGATGGTACACCATAATCGAGAGCCTCCAACACAAGGACCAGACAATAATAATTTTTTATAAAATTTAATAACTTTCATAAATATGACTAGACTATAATAACGTTTTATAGTCTCGTGAGACATACACTGGAGAGACGTTAAGCTTTCCGGCAACCCCGTTTGTGCTGTGGCACTATGTCCCAAGCGTTGCTAGAATTACGGCTACCCCGTTCGTGTTGTGGCACTATCTCATAGTCGTTGCTGGCATTCCGAAAAGACGCCCTTCACTGGGCGAAGAATTTGTACGCCGGAATGGCAAGCCTGATGTAACATACCCACCATGGGGCTAGAAAATTTTTGGCTTTCTTTCCTTTTTAATTTCTATGGAGCCTATCGCACACCCTTCTTTCCCTTTTAAAGTCCCTCATATGATCGGCGGCTATGACCACATGCCTTATCGGAGAGGTGCTCGTCGGCTTTCGTGATTCGGGAAATCGCGATGCATGTATTTTCCTTTTCTCTCTTGTCTTTCGAAGTGTCGAAATCCGAAGGGGACCAATAGTTTATCATAACTAAAAATGCCTCATATTAAAACATGTCACTCCACCTTTCGGGGTTTACTCCATCGGGATTTCGGGATGTGCGACAACAGGGGGTCTCGCACCTGGGTTTCCCGGGAGCCGAAACTCCGAAACACCAAACTCTAACATGCTTCACTATTTCGGGGTTTCCTCCATCGGGATTTCAGGATGTGTGATGACAGGAGGTCTTGCACCTGGGTTTCCTGGGCGTCGAAACTCTGAAACACCAAACTCTAACATGCTTCACTATTTCGGGGTTTCCTCCATCGGGATTTCGGGATGTGCGACGACGGGAGGTCTCGCACCTGAGTTTCCCGGGAGCTGAAACTCCGAAACATCAAGACTCAAATCCACGTTAGACCATTTCGGGGTTTCGCTAATCGGGATTTCGGGACTGGCGAGTACAAGGGACTCGCCCCTAGATATCCCGGGTACCAAAACTCCGAGATCTTATCTCTTCTCCATACTATTATCATTTCGGGATTTCATAAGTCGGGGTTTCAGGACTTGCGAGTACAGGAGAACTCGCACTTAGGTACCCCGGGTGCCGAAACTCCGAAAACTCATAACTTATCCACACGCGAGCATTTCGGGATTTCATATGTCGGGATTTCGCGAGTCGTGAGGACAAGGGTTCTTATCCTCTGATATCCCGGATGCCGAAAAGTCGAAACGCTTACCGGTCGCCACGTGTACTCTACAGCGGGGCGATCCAGGTACTCCCATGGGTCTTGGAATTGACAGTCTCGATTTCTTCGCTACTTACGAAGGTTAAAAAGGGGTCGAGGCATTAACGTCTGCGTTCCTTCATCCAATTTAACGGTCGTAACAGACCTTAGATCCTCCAAAAGAATCTCATTCGTGCATTTAGCAAGAGGGAGGGTATCCTAGGTACCGAACCACCGAAAGGTCCTTAATTCATCCACATGCTGTCATTTTGGGATTTCGCTGGTCAGGGTTTCAGGACTCGCGAGTATAAGAGGACTCGCACCTAGATACCCCGGGTGCCGAAACGCCAAAATGTCCTAAGTCTAAGAGGACCATTCTCTCTCTCGTGCAGGGTTTTTCAGACTTACACCATAAAATCCTCTGGCAGATTCTTGGATAAACTTTAAAAAGGGTGTCCCTATGGGAAGATCTATCCAAGGCATTACTTGAGATAAAATAAGGGAATAGATTTCCCAAGAACAGAGTTGAATACTGAATCCATTCAAAATATACATATATACAAATATATACGTAAGTCATATATGGTATTTCCAATATAAGCATGCAGCGACCATTTCTGATCAAACACCATACAAACAGTCTTATACGAAAATCATTCATAATTTCACAAACCATGAGCATACATGTCAGAATATTTAAATTCAAGATACAAGATATAACACTTATCAGAAAACACCAGGTGTGATGCAACTGCTAAGAGGGGTGCTCGTTTCCACCCAACCGTAGGCTCAGCGACTCCGAATGGATTTACCACTAGCCACCCCCGAGCTAGACCACGATGCTTGAGACTCTCTATCTCTATTATTCAGCGATCGAGAACGAAGGTTACTCTTTGTCTCTGTTATTCAGCGATCGAGAATGAAGGTTACTCTTTGTCTCTGTTATTCAGCGATCGAGAACGAAGGTTACTCTCCTTCTTCTCTGATATCGCTCACTCTGTATTTTGTTCCATAGTTCTTCCGATCTCTTTCCTGCGATCTCTCCCCTCGTGTTCGTCCCCTCCCACACCTTTTACCAGCCTTTTCTTTTCCGGCGAGGTTGCGTGTGGCACGAATTTCCCCGCGGTGGTCAGGTCTGAGGCCTACACGGATGGACGGTTCACCCCCATCCCTCATTAACTCATGAGGAGCCTCTTCACCTACCAACCTGGCGAGTAATTCATTTCGGGGCCAACGAGTCGCTCTTGGTTCTCCGGGCCAGTGAAGACCAAATATGGTATTGGTTTTCGGTGGAAGTTAGCGCCACCATTCCAGGTGCCTTCCACCACCTTTCTTTAGCCATCGTGGTCTCTTTTTCAGCACATCCCCCTCCCAGCAGTCCTGCAGCATATATATATATATATAATCTTAATTTACATTCATCGACCTTGTATACTAAGGTCCATTCATAATCACACATTCACATCTTTGAGTTTGCCACAGTTCTTGGCCAGCATAATTATTTTTATAGACTGGGGGAAACAAGGCGCTACAATTCCCTCCCCCTTAAAGGAACATCGTCCTCGATGTTCTATCTATCATCATGACATGTATGTACAGAGGTAAACAAAATTGGATATGCTTGTTTCATGGCATCCTCCATTTCCCATGTAGCCTCATCTGGGCCAAAATGTCTCCATTGCACCTTGACCTGTGCAATGGTTCGGTTCCGAAGCAGGGTTTTCTTTCTGTCCAGTATGCATTGAGGTTCTGGTATAAATTCTCCCTTCGGTTCCACCTGGATCACAGACTAGTCAATTATATGATTAGAATCATGTACATATTTCTTCAATAATGAAACATGGAAAACATTATGTGATTTTACTGTGGGAGGAAGCGCTAGCCTGTAGGATACGGGTCCCACTCTATCTAGAACCTCAAAGGGTCCACTGTACCGAGGCACCAACTTGGCACAAGCTCCCATTTTCAGGGAACTCTTCCTGAGCCTAACTCTGAGATATACATGGTCTCCCATCTTGAACTCTCTTGGAGTTCTCTTTTGGTCAGCGTAAATTTTCTGTCGGTTCTAAGCGACCTTCAGGCTTTGTTTTATCTGAGTCACTTGTTGTTCCATTTCTTTCAACATGTCGGGTCCAATAGAAATTTTGTTTATGGGATTACTCCAACTAACAAGAGTGTTGCACGGTCTACCATAGAGGACTTCAAACAGACTCATCCTTAAGGATTCTTGGTAGCCGTTGTTGTAAGCGAATTCTACCAGTGGCAGGTAGTCTTCCCACTTCTTGGGTTGATCCATTACATGCATTCTTAACATGTCTTCTAGTATTTGGTTCACTCTTTTTGTCTGACCGTTGGTTTGAGGGTGATAGCCGGTGCTAAACAACAACTTGGTCTCTAAACCAGCCATTAGTGACTTCCAAAAGTTGGAAGTAAATTTCGTGTCTCTATCGGACACAATCTCTTTCGACATACCATGGAGTCTGAATATGTCCTTCATAAATACCTGAGCGATGTCTATTGCCTTACAAGTTGACTTGAAGGGGATAAAGTGAGTGAACTTGTTCAATTTATCCACTACTACCATGATGGCGTCATTCTGTTTGGTTGAGGTTGGTAATCCAGTGATGAAATCCATGGAGATGGTTTCCCATTTCCATTCCGGGATTAGTAGAGGTTGTAATAATCCTACTGGGTGTCGGTGTTCTGCTTTTACCTGTTGGCATTCTATGCATTTGGCTAGGTACTTAGCTATGTCTCTCTTCAATCCAGGCAAATAGAATTGTCTCCTGGTGGCCATGATCATCTTTTGGTATCCTGGATGACCAGTATAGGGTCTTTTATGTAGTTCATCCAGTATGAACCTCTTCAAGTCGTCACAATCTGGGACATACAATATGCTTCGGTAAGTGAACAGACCTCCTTCCATCATCTGGTAGCCTCCATACTTTATCCATGTGGGTTCTTGCTGCAGGTACGAGGTCACTGTCTGAAAGAATGTGTCTGTCTCTTGTGCATTTCTGACTCTTTCTTTGACATCCGTCTCGCAGGTGCTCACCGCAGCCAGGTGAATTGTTTTCATACTTTTGATAAGGGTATCGGCCACCCTATTTTTCTTTCCTTTAATGTGTTTGATTTCGAAATCAAACTCGCTAAGGAGGGCCATCCACCTAGCTTGTCTAGCATTGAGCTTTGGTTGGTCAAACAGATATCGCAATCCACAGTGATCTGTCATAAGTACAAATTTTCTTCCCAGGAGGTAATGCCTCCACATTTTCAAGGCATGCACTATGGCAGCCAGCTCTAGATCATGGGTCACATAGTTGACTTTGTACTCATTCAATTTTTGGGATTCATAGCAGACCACACTTCCTCCTTGCATAAGGACTCCTCCGAGCCCTTCCTTACAAGCATATGTGCACACGAGGAAGTTGGCTTCGTGATCGACGATCTTCAACATGGGTGCATGGGTCAGTAGATGTTTCAGGGTCTGAAATCTTTCTTCACATTTTTGTGTCCATGTGAATTTTGTCCCCTTCCTCTGGAGGGCAGTGATTGGATAACCAATTTTGGAGAATCCTTTTATAAATCTCCTATAGTACCTTGCTAATCCCATAAAGGATCTGATATCCGAAACATCCTTTGGGGTAGGCCATTCCATGATAGACCTGATTTTGTCAGGGTCTACCGCTACTCCTTTTTCGGATAGAACATGGCCTAAGTAATGTATTTGTTTCTAGAAGAATTCACATTTGTTGAATTTGGCATAGAGATGATGTTCTCTTAGCACTTGCAGCACAAGCCTAAGATGCTCTTCATGCTCTTCTCTATTCTTGGAGTAAATTAATATATCGTCAATAAAAACCAACACAAATTTGTCTA
>ML783635.1:294999-326359 GCA_009831015.1 Picea engelmannii | reverse complement strand
TTACTTACACATTCTAAGGTTTTATGGTAACAGTCCAATCTGGCTTTATGGGCGGCTAGCCAATCCATACCAATCAACAGATCATACGATCCCAGGGGTAATATGTTAAGGGTTGCTTGGGTGGGGAATTCACCCAACATTAATTGGCAGGCTGATATGACCTCTACTACCCTTCTTTTGGTGCCAGTGGCTAACTGTACCAACCATGGCTTGGTAGGTTTATGTGGTTGTAGTTTACACTTCTCAACAGTCTTAGGGGCTATATAACTCAAGTTTGAACCAGGGTCAATCAGAATAGACACTAGATGGTTGGAAATCATACCTTCTATTTCCACCACTGAAGCTTGGTGGTCGGCTTGGTTATTATCCAAGGCTGCATAAATTTGTGGCACACTCCTGGCCACACCATTGACGGTGGTAGCTTCCTGGATGCTGTAAATTCTTCGACTATTATGTTGTCGATGTGAACAGTCTCTCAGTAGATGTTCTTCTCCGCAACCCCAACATTTCAAAGGTTCTCTCTTTGGGTTATCAGCCTTCACCGGTACAGATCCAGAAGTTTTATTGCCGCTAAAGGAGGGAAAATTATGTTGGTGTACACTCTGGGCTGGGGAACTCATCCTTGAGTTCTTCTTATAGTTCTTAAATCTTGGGGGTTTAATCCCCTTTCTCGGAAATCCCGAACTATTCTTCAATTTCCAGCCTTCGCGAGGTTCTGTCCGATGTCCAAGATGTTCATGACAATAGGTTGTCTTTCGGATAATGCCTTCTAGGGTCTTTGACTCATCAAATTCAATTCTGTTCCGATAGTCCTTAGGTAGTCCGTTGATGAAGCATTGTACCTTTGCCCTTTATGCTTTTATATAAGGTACATACCTCAACAAATCGAAGAATTTGTTGACATATTCTTCTATAGTGAGTTGTCCTAGTTTGAGTTCATAGAACTCTTTAGTCTTCTCGTCGAAATATTTTTCTGACAAATACTTCTTCCGAAAGTATTTCTCAAATTTCTCCCAAGACAGGTCCTCTTCGTGAACCCCTCTCACATTCTTAAGGTCTTTCCACCAAATGGAAGCCTTTCCGTTCAAGTTGAAGGTGGCCACTCGGGCCTTCAAATTTTCTGAGAAGTCATGGACTCCGAAATACTTCTTTAGTCCAAGCAGCCAGGCCTCTGCTTCCTCTCCCTTCTTTATTTCACCGTCGAAGGAGGGTGGTTTGGCCTTCTTGAACTCTTTGAGGTTATGACTCTTGGAAAGTTTCTGCTTCTTTCGTTTTCTTCGAGAATGAGAACTAGTTATGCTGCTAGAAGATCCCTCTGGGTCGCCAGCTTGTTTTCTAGAAGAATTGCCCGATGCTTGTCCCTTATCTCTTAGGTGGACCTTTCTCAAGGTGCTTCTTTCAGTGTGGCCACTGACATGACCACGTTTCTGTGTCTCGGGTTCATGCTGCATTTGTCTTTGTAAGTCGAATAAGCTCTGCAGTAAAACTGCATTAATTTTCCTTTGTTTCTCTTGTTCTTTCATCATCCTTTCATTGTCAGCCTTGCAGCTTTGTAATTCAACCATGAGGCTCGTCACAGTCTCAGCCAGATCTGGAGGGGTCCCTACCGCCCTCCTTTCGTCAGATTCTTCGTCTCTATTGTGGGAGCCCTCCCCCACTTCATGGTGAGTCACCATTCTATACGTCTGAAATTTCCCGTGGTTAATCTTCCGCTTTGTGTGCAAAAGAAAAATGTTGGTTGTTAGTTAATGTTTATATTCATTCATAACCAGTACGTAATTCATATTTTTCTCATGCACACACACGATAGGAGTTTTTCATTCTTAACTTTGACTTTTAATTAAGAAGGTTAAGACAGGGGGTTACTCCTTTTAACAGTACTCTGAGTGGAGTCTCTGCACAACCCGTTCATAAGCCCAAGCAGGCCAAGTGTTGTAACCATGCTCTGATACCAATTTATAACATACCCACCACGGGGCTAGAAAATTTTCGGCTTTCTTTCTTTTTAATTTCTACGGATCATATCGCAGACCCTCCTTTCCCTTTTAAAGTCCTTCATATGATCAGCGACTATGACCACATGCCTTATCGGAGAGGTGCTCGTCGACTTTCGCGATTCGGGAAATCACGATGCATGTATTTCCCTTTTCTCTCTTGTCTTTCGAAGTGCCGAAATCCGAAGGGGACCAATAGTTTGTCATAACTAAAAATGCCTCAGATTAAAACATGTCACTCCACCTTTCGGGGTTTACTCCATCGGGATTTCGGGATGTGCGACGACAGGAGGTCTCGCACCTGGGTTTCCCAGGAGCCGAAACTCCGAAACACCAAACTCTAACATGCTTCACTATTTCGGGGTTTCCTCCATCGGTATTTCGGGATGTGCAATGACAGGAGGTCTCGCACCTGGGTTTTCCGGGAGCCGAAACTCCTAAAGACCAAACTCTAACATGCTTCACTATTTCTGGGTTTCCTCCATTGGGATTTCGGGATGTGCGACGACAAGAGGTCTCACACCTGGGTTTTCTAGGAGCCGAAACTCTGAAACATCAAGACTCAAATCCATGTTAGACCATTTCGAGGTTTCGCTAATCTATATTTTGGGACTGGCGAGTACAAGGGACTCGCCTCTAGATATCCCGGGTACCGAAACTCTGAGATCTTATCTCTTCTCCATACTATTTTCATTTCAGGGTTTCGCAAGTCGGGGTTTCGGGACTTGCGAGTATAGGAGAACTCGCACATAGATACCCCGGGTGTCGAAAATCCGAAAACTCATAACTTACCCACACGTTGGCATTTCGAGATTTCGCGAGTCGTGAGGACAAGGGTTCTTACCCTCTGATCTCCTGGATGCCAAAAAGCCGAAACTCTTACCGGCCGCCACGTGTACTCTACATCTGGACGGTCCAGGTATTCCCATGGGCCTTGGAATTGACGGTCCCGATTTCTTCGCTACTTACGAAGGTTAAAAAGGGGTCAAGGCATTAACGCCTGCATTCCTTCATCCGATTTAACGGTCATAACAGACCTTAGATCCTCTGAAAGGATCTCATTTGTGCATTTAGCAAGAGGGAGGGTATCCTAGATACCGAACCATCGAAAGGTCCTTAATTCATCCACACGTTGTCATTTCGAGATTTCACGGGTCGGGGTTTCGGGACTCACGAGTACAAGAGGACTCGCACCTAGATACACCGGCTGCCGAAACGCTGAAATGTCCTAAGTCTAAGAGGACCATTCTCTCTCTCATGTAGGGTTTTTCATACTTATGCCATAAAATCCTCCAACAGATTCTTGGATAAACTTTAAAAAGGGTGTCCCTGTGGGAAGATCTATCCAAGGCATTACTTGAGATAAAATAAGGGAATAGATTTCCCGAGAACAGACTTGAATACTGAATCCGTTCAAAATATACATATATACAAATATATATGTATGTCATATATGGTCTTTCCAATATAAGCATGCAGCCACCATTTCTGATCAAACACCATACAGACAGTCTTATACGGAAATCATTCATAATTTCACAAACCATGAGCATACATGTCAGAATATTTAAATTCAAGATACAAGATACTTATCAAAAAACACCAGGTGTGATGCAACTGCTGAGAAGGGTGCTCGTTTCCACCCAACCGTAGGCTCAGCGACTCCGAATGGATTTACCACTAGCCACCCCCGAGCTAGACCACGATGGTTGAGACTCTTTGTCTCTGTTCTTCAGTGATCGATAACAAAGGTTCCTCTCCTTCTTCTCTGCTATCGCTCACTCTGTATTTTGTTCCAGAGTTCTTCCGATCTCTTTCCTGCGATCTCTCCCCTCACGTCCGTCCCCTCCCACACCTTTTACCTACCTTTTATTTTCTGGCAAGGTTGTGTGTGGCACGAATTTCCCCACGGTGGTCAGGTCTAAGGCCTCCATGGATGGGCGGTTCACCCCCATCCCTCATTAACTCATGAGGAGCCTCTTCACCTACCAACCTGGTGAGTAATTCATTTCGGGGCCAGCGAGCCACTCTTGGTTCTCCAGGCCAGTGAAGACCAAATACAATATTGGTTTTCGGTGGAAGTTAGCGCCACCATTCCAGGTGCCTTCCACCACCTTTCTTTAGCCATCGTGGTCTCTTTTTCAGCACATCCCCCTCCCAACAGTCTTGCATCATATATATATATATATATATATATATATATATATATATAATGTTAATTTACATTCGTCGACCTTGTATACTAAGGTCCATTCAGAATCACACATTCACATCTTTTAGTTTGCCACAGTTCTTGGCCAGCATAATTATTTTCACAGACTGAGGGAAACAAGGTGTTACACCTGACATCTCGGACCACCTGCTCGAACAATGATATTCTATTTTGGAAGTGGTCGATTTCATGGGCCCCGTAGAGATCAAGATGACCAAAGATGCCCGTAGTGGGGGCTTTATGCCAAACGAGAAATAAGCACCAGGCATCTTTTTCTCGTAAGCAACGAAAATAATTATCCACCATGCACTAAGAAAATGATTGCTTAATGCAAGTGGATACAAGCACATATCTCACAGACATGCCATCCCTTTGCCCTACCTGCATATATTCATACGATCTATATCCACCTTCGACGTACTGCCTTGTGACTCGAGTTTCCTTGCGAATGATGTCAGCGACCTCCGCCCCACCTCCGACGTAATGCTCATTGGCGACCACACTTATAGGTGGGGAATTATGTCGGAGGTGGGGTGAAGGCTGATGATAGCATTCGCAAGGAAAATCAAGTCACGAGGCAGTACACTGGAGGTGGATATAGATGGTATGAATGTATGTAGGTAGGGAAAATGGATGGCATGTATGTGAGATATGTGCACGTATCCACCTTCACTAAGCAATCATTTTCTTAGTGCATGGCAGATAATGCTTGACGTAAGCAACACTGTTGCAGTTGCTTCTGAGGACAACTCGGGCGGGATCAATGTGGACCACCGGTGAAACATTAATATTCCATCACAAGAAGAGCTTATTGTCGTCGTAGTTAGTGATGCCAGTAAATCGCAGATATTTCTCCAACATATTTATAGTTTAGAAGACTACTTTGTGCCTAGCAGCGTGGATGTTCCAGCAATTGATCTGTTTAAAACAGAGGGGCAAATGTCTCTAAGAAAAGCAGTGGCAAAACAAAAATTGCAGGTAGAGGTTTATATGGGATATTATAAGTCGAAACTGTTTCGGTGGAGCCGAACAAAATTTTTCTTCAAAATCGAAAATATATGAAGCCAAACTCGTCCAACGAGGCTAGAATTTTAGCGATCTCTGGCTGTTGTCGTCCTTCATCAATCATTCATGCCTGTCGAACTCGAGCAAGTTGGAAGTGGGAAGTGCCATGTTTATTCACACCTCCAAGCCCATCAAGCGAGGAGAAGAGATCACCATTTCCTATTTTGATACCCTCGTCCCCTTGCTGCAGCGCCAAGCCATGTGCGAAAGCTTAGGTTTCAAGTGCAAGTGGAAGTGCAGGAGATGAATTTTGGAGCTCTCTCTGAAGGCAGCGCTGGAGCCTATATTTCCTTTAGTAAAGGTCATAGGGTTTTTTTGGGGCTTGTTGGGAATATTTCCTTTAGTAAAGGTCATAATGTGAAGGGCGTGAGCTAGATCTATTAAGCCTCTCGATAATATCTCCTTATAGAAGAATTGTTCCTGGTCATTGCTTTTTCTAATAGAAAAATTATCTCAAGCGGCAACCAAGACCAGCTCAAAATGTATCATATCTATAAACAAAAAGAAACCTCAGAACTGGAAAAATATACGACATTACATAAAAAAAAAAAACATAGGGCGTCAATAAACAAAAATAAACCCACAAAACTAAAGGTAGTTGATATGTCTTCTTTGTCCCCCTATACCATTGATCCAATGATCATATATGATGCATCCTTCTGGTTCTCCAAGCGCCTGCTTTGATTGGAAATTTGCATCCTTGTTTAATTCCCTGGGAATATGATCAAAACTGATGAAATCGAAGCCTTTAACCAAGTCCTTTATCATGTCTTTCCATCCCTCGATAGCGCAACCTTTGAGAGTGCCTCTGTTTGATAACCAATCAATCACTACTTTGGAATTGCCCAGAATTTGTAAGAAATTGATTGATAGATGAGAAGCCATAACGAGGGTATCCCATGCTCCTAAAATTTCAGATTTTGTATTAGTTCCTTTGTCGTAGTTTTATGCCCATTTTGTGATAGATTGATCTAGAAATTTTATAACTCCACCCGCACCACAATATAATCCATCTTGATGGGCATCCCCATCAAAATATGCAATGGGAAAGTTGATTTGCTGCTGTAAATTAATACTCCTCGGGAGTTTATCCTTTTTTTTCCCTTCATTGCCCAAATGATGATCAAGGGATTTATAGATCACCGCAATATGGGAGGGAGAGATCCCCTCGAAAATGGATTTATTCCTTTCATTCCATTTGTTCCAACAAATAAGTGCAGCCAAAGTCGATGGGACGGACTTGTCCTCATACCAAATCTTAATGCATTCTGCCAAAGTGACACCAAACCAATTAGTTCTATAACCATGCATTATTCTTACTGTGTTTCACACAGACTGGGTAAATAAATAGTAAAGGAATAAATGGTCGATTGTTTCTGAATCCTCATTACATAAATAGCATATCCCTGGACCTTCTCTGCCTCTAGCCTGAATAATGTCCCAGGTGAGGATCTTTCCTTCCACTGAAAACCATATGAATAGTTTAATTTTCAATTGAATTTTCCATTTCCACATCGCTCTGCACCAGCCCCCGAATTTTCTCAAGTTCTACGTTGACAAAATGGCCCAATATTTTTTTTTTACAGATGGTATTCTGGAATGGTCACCACCTATCCATAGCAACGTGTCTTCACGATTCTGCAGATAAGCTCTAGAGTCCATTATTCCTTCTTGAAGTGATCCTACTAATTGGACAGATCACTCGAAAGACCAATCTCATTAATTCTAAGCCAATAATCTGTGAAAGGAGAGCTACCGTTGGTCTTCAGTGCTTGAACCAATGTATATATATTCTTTTGATGCAAAGTAGATATCAGTTGGACAGAGAGAAATGATTTCTCCCCCATCCCTAGAATCTTATCTTCCGCCAGGGATATGAGTCGGCCTGACCCTGGGTTCCAACTCAGCCAATGATTAATTAAATGGACAGACTTTAGAAGTCTAGCCCAAATTCTGGAAGTTGCCTTTTGCTAAAATGTCGCAGACCTGAACCAATTTTTGATAGTAGTGTGTGGAAGGTATTTGTCCTTTATAACACTATGCCAAATACCAGAACTCATTAATAACCTCTAGAGTGAGTTTGCAGCCAAGGCATGCTTGGAATCCATGATGTTTTGAATACCCCAACCCCCATAATGCTTTGGTAAAGAAATTTGTTCCCACTTACAAAGGTGATAATGCTTTGTGTCCTGATTTCCTTTCCATAGGAAATTGATCATTAATTTCCTCAAAGCATTTAATACCAAACATGGAATCACTGTTAAAGACAACCAATAGACATGTTGACTTTCTAATACCCCCTTTAGCAAGGTAAGCCTACCACCCAAGGATAGTCACCTGAAACACCAGTTTTTAATCTTTTTTTCCAATCTTTGTTTCAGCCAATTCTAATCGCTCGCCCATTGGGGACCCGTCTTTAAATAAAATCCAAGATATGTAAAACCCAATGCTAAATCAGAAAAACTAAAAGGAAACATAGCTTTATATTCAACTAACTCCTGCTCCAACAAACCTGCTTGATGTATAGTGGGTTTTGTAGCATATATCACCAAACCGGAGGCTAAACAAAAATATTTAAGTACTTTGTTTATCTCCCACCATTCCTCCACAGTAGCATTGGTCATAATAATAACATCATCGACAAATAATATATGGACAATATGCTTGACAATTTCTCTTCTCTTTGACTCTCCCTTAATAGTAAACTTAAACCTTCCATAACTAGGATAAAGAGTAAGAGTGACAAAGGGCAGCCTTTCCTTAAGCCTCTACCACTTTTGAAAAAGTCGGTAGCCTCTCCATTTATTAATATAGCGAAAGATGTTGAGTTCACACAAATCATGATCCAATTAGTCATTTTTGCACCCAAACCAATATGAATAAGAATCATCCTCAATAGATCACAGCTGATACAGTCGTAAGTTTTTTGAATATCCATCTTTAATACTAATGACTTTATCTTCTTCTTATTTATGCTATGGAGACACTCATGAACAATACCGATAGCATCTGGGATTCGATGCCCTTGTAAAAATCCCATTTGTTCCTGGGTAAAATCATGAAGATGGGTAGCACTTTTGTGACAATCGAGTCTACAAAATTCCTAGCGGCAATTTTTCGGTCGAAAAAATGTTGCTAGGAATTTTTTCGGTCGAAAATTTTCATG
This sequence comes from Picea engelmannii, assembly GCA_009831015.1. Classification (NCBI taxonomy): domain Eukaryota; kingdom Viridiplantae; phylum Streptophyta; class Pinopsida; order Pinales; family Pinaceae; genus Picea; species Picea engelmannii. Next base: position 317,922 of record ML783635.1, on the reverse strand, counting down.
TCAAATTTAACGACACGCTCAAAATTCATGTACAATGTTTTTCGGATGAATTATTTTCCTGTGGTAAGAATATTTCGGCTGAAATGTTTATTTTTAACGGATTTCGTTAAAAACTAGGTTTCGACCAAAAGAATATTTCAGCCGAAAACCTGAAAATGGGGTTGTTTGCAGGAAACTGCAAATTCTCTCCATCTTACTTCATCTTCGGAGGTAGGGGACTCCTACAAATACTTAGAATTTAGTTTCAGAATTGATACCAACATTTTTAAAATTGAATCTACTTTCATTGGGTATATTTTGTTTTCATTTTCATTGTTTTTATCTAATTTTATTTAATTTTATAAAAAACTCACTACATAATATTTTTAGGTGAGATTATGATTCGGTGAAATGAAAAATCCATATTTCTAAAAATACACAGTGGAAAATTATGGAAAATTTATATTCATAATCCTTAAACCATTCTCTTCAAAAGGGTATTTTTATATTTTACTTTTAAGTAAAACTTAAGATAGATATATGGTGGAGTAAAACATGTGTTTAAAATTTGTAACTTTTTCAGATTGGTCAACTTCAAAAAATTCTAGAAATTATAATATTCATCCGTTAGATTCAAAACTATAGTCATCACAAAATATAGTCTCTGTAGATTGATGCAGTATATTTCATTTGTCAAAAACAAAAGTTTAATAATGGATACATTGTTGTGGGAAAAAATAACTCATTATCTTCCACTTCATTTTTAAGGAAAATACTATCAAACAATTGCCAAATTGACATATCAAATCTCAATAAGAAAAAAATGAAAAATAGTCAGTAGAAATATAAAAAAATTCTTCACAAGTTTTGTTTTTACAGTTAAGTAAAATTCTAAATAAAAAAATACTTTTGTTTACCGAAAGTTGAAGAACCTGTTAAAATTTAAAAAAAAATTGTCATAAAACAAGCAAAAGTGTTACCCATCTTCATGATTTTACCCTCCTCGGAAAGTGATCTAGACAGGATGGGATTTATATTGTTGGATATAGTTTTTGAAATTAATTTATAGCAAAGATTGCATAGGGAGATCGGTCTAAAATACCTGAAAGAATCAGGCTTGTTTATCTTGGGGATTAAGGCTATGAATGTCGAATTTAAGGCACCAAAAACTTTTCCTTTCAATCTCGACTCCTCGACCATATTCAGAAGATCTCCCCCGACAACATCGAAGAAGTGTACAAATAAGGACTTTTATCAATCTTGAAGTTTTTTAGTACATCTCTTAATTCCATCAAACTCACCGGGGCATACAAACCTTCAGCTTCAACTTCTGTGATCATATTAGAGAATTTCTCTGCCACCTTGACCTGTTCGGGAATGGAAAATATTATATTCTCCTTGAAAAATTGTTTGAAATAGTTGATTGATTCTGTCTTGATGTACTTTTGACCTGAATGTATGTTACCCTCTTCATCCATAATCTCCCAAATGTACTTTTTATTGCACCAGAAGCTTGCAAAATTATGAAAAAAAATTGTATTTTGATCCCCGCTCTGAATCCATATAGCCCGGCTACACTGGCGCCAACGTTCTTCATTTTCATATAACAATCTATTCCATTCATGTTCCATAGCTTTTAATAATAATTCTTTCTCTGTTGTAATAACACCTTCCAACGATTCTTGTAGTAGAGCGGAAATATCCATTTCCTGACCTTTGAGATGAGCGCTTGCTTATTGATAACAAAGCTTCTGCCACTTCTTTGTTTTATCCTTTAAATCCTTTAATTTCCACATTAGTCTTTTTTGTTTACTTTCTTTGCCAAAATATTTTGGTTCATTCCAAAGAGCCTGAACCATCAAGTCAAATTCACTATCCAATAGCCATTGAGGATTGAGTTTGAACGGGTATGCTTTAAAATTTGGAAGAACCTCCAACTGGAGTAGAATCGGGGCGTGATCAGATATAAATGGATATTATACCCAAGAACGGTAAATGCCTAGCCCCAAAATATAGTCCTCTGCAATCAGAAATCTGTCCAATCACTTGAAGATCTGATCTGCACCAGACCTCCCATTTCTCCATGTAGGAACTATTTTGCCTAGAGCCACATCAATGAGATGCTTCTCTTGAAAAAAGGATTTATAAAAGCCATATGAAAATATCACTGATGATGAGCCTCCCTAAGCCTCATCCGATGATAGCGTCAAGTTCAGATCCCCCGCTATGATTAAATTCTTTATAGATAATAAACCAGAGTTTGCCACCTGATTCCATAACCTCTTCCGCTCAACACAGGGCCCATATACATTCAAGAAGGAGACCTCCTTTTTATTTACTATACTGAAACATGTCAGTAAGATCCCACCACAAGTAAGGAAGGCATCTAATTCAAAAAAAATTGGATCCCATGATATTAACATACCGACAAAATTTCCAACAGAGTTTACTGCACAATTATACCAAGATGGCCTATGTGTGCTCATAAAATTTCGATCTTTTTCTAAATGTACCAATGTTTCTTGTAAAAATATAATATCTGGTCGAGTTTTATCAAGAACCCTTCCATACAACGCAGTTTTAAGGGCACCCCATGTCCCTCTGAGATTGAGAGAGAGAGAAATCATTATTTTTCCCTTGCTAGGGCCTTCACTTCTCTAAGTGCCCCACCTTCTGAAGTAGTAGGAGTAATTGAATCTAAGGTAGATAAAGTAGTCGAATTTTTACGCGTGCTCCTAGTTTTTATAGGCGATAGTTCAATTCCTAGCCCACGGGACCAAGCAAATCCCTTCCCAGACCCACCCTCCAGTGAACACGACGAGCTAGCTTCCCCAGTCATGATAGGAGGTTTTATAACAAACTTCCCTAGGAAGACAGGTAAATTAACAGAAGAGTCACAGTCTCGAATATATGGTAAATAGGAGTCTAAGACATCAGAGAGAGAAGCTTCATCTTCCTCTGTTTCCCAATAACTGGGAAGCAGAGTGGGATCTTCCATTGGTGATGGCTGGGAATCAGTAAATGGTTCAGGAGTCGGCGTGCCCAAAGTCCCTGAAATGATATTCTGAGAAATACCATCAATTGGTAAACCCGAGGAACTATTTATCAAAGGAGGAGTGGTCAGTGTGGAAGTAACAGTAGTAGGTTTCAATAACACTTTCCCCGCATCAAGTATCTTAGCATTAACCAAAACCCCCCCATCCATAACCCGAGAAATTTCAGCATTGCTTGGCATGTTTTTTAACCACTCCGAAGAATTAATAACATCCCTTTCCATGAGAGACGAAGTGGAAAAGAGAATAGGGAAATAAGTTTGTAACTTACCCACTAACGAAGCCAATGTTCATGCTAAGTTGTCATCTCCTTGGTCCATCTGAATGGGTCCCAGTCCATAGAACCCAGAATTCGGAGAAATATCTGGAGTGGCATACTCTGGGAAGGTTTCTTCATTGTTATCCTTTGGCTCAATAAAGCCGGTACAGTCTCGCCGCAAGTGACTTGTGCTGCGGAAATAACTACATCTAAAGGGAACTCCTAGATAGTCCAAGCGCTGAAGGTAGCGCCGCCCCCTCCAATCAATCTCCAATTTTTCCGGAAGCTCCTGGTGTATATCCAATTCTACTAAAACTCGACCAATTTTCATTGAACCCTTAGTAAGTGAGTCTGAATCTACAACAATAAACTAGTCGAGAGAATCCCCTATAGCCCAGAGTGCACCTTCATTCCAGAAGTGCCACGGTAGGCCTGGTAAAACTACCTAGAAATGCCTAAGTGAAAAATACTCTGTAGCCGGATCAAAGGCAAGTCTCCACCTTTTAATCATAAGACTTATACCACCATTTAGCCATCTCTTAGCTAGAATGAGGAAGGCATCCTCCGGTGTCTTACACATGAATCCCAGCCAGCCTTTTGTAAGAATTTAACCATCTCTTGTGCTGGTAAGAATTTATCATATTTTGATTGAATATAATAAAATCGTCTTTCAATTGTTCTGCCATAAAGTTGTCTGGCATTGCTATTATTTCATATGGGTATTCAAAAAATATTGAAATTGCAGGTGTGTTTGGAGTGTTTCCCTCTTATATATGGTCAAGAATGCCCAAGGCCTTGTTAGTGAATCCCATGACCAATCTAGTGTACATTCATAATGTAGAGTTTAATAACAAGCTTAGACAGAAGGGGAACTGATTTGATTTTAAAGCTATTTTTTGATTAGGAAATCAAAAACATCTATCCAAAAATTCAAAAAAAAATTAATTAGGAAATCTGCAAAAAACTAACTCTATTTTATCTTATTTTTCTCTATAGACTTTGCGTAAAAGAATTGTTTTACCCTCAACTTGTTCTCTCTTTTATAAATTCATTGAACTCAATATATACTTTTTCTTAAAAATAAAATATTTAAATGAATTTACATTATAATCGTTTTTCTAATAAAATAGAGGAAGGTATTAAAAAGTATATAGGAGAGTAAACATAAACCTATATTATATAATCTAATTTTAAACACATGTTCTTAACCATTAAGCCTGTGAAAATATAATATTATATACTACATCTAAATTGGCCCATATTATAATATTTTTTCAATAAAATAGAAAAAGATATTAAAAGCATATAGGAGAACAAACATAAACCTACCATGTATATACATTTGGAAAATATTAATAGTATATATTTTTGGAAAATATTAATAATAACATGACAATCACTAAAAAAGATATGATCGGATGTCTCCAAAGAGAATCAGGGAAAGGAGGCGAATGGCGAATCTTGGCTCTGCAACTCCTTGCCAACAGAGGGAAATTGTTAGTTCAAATCTACAACTCTATGCAATTGGCAATCAGACTCATATCCCCCTCCTCGATCTCAAACACTGAATCTCCTTTTTCACTGAGGAGGTCCCATTTCCTCTGCGACTTTGTTATTTTTACTTGTGCCCTCTGGCCTGTCCCTCCCTATCATCCTTCTGCAGTGTTTACATTGGGGAGATTTGTCATCCATACTTAATTACTTTGGGCTCCTAGTATGCTACTTTTCTCAGTGGGTACTAGGTGGAGTTGGGAGAAGCTTCTACGCTACACGCAACCATGGATGTTGAAGTCAACGCTCTCATGGGTGCGGATGACGATGCGTTTTGGCATAGTGTGGAACTATCCCCCTCGGCTATTGAGCTCTCAAAAACTGCATGTAAAAACCCCTCTCTACAGCGGGATTTGGGCTCTTTATACTGTCCTGACCCACCTCAACCCTCTCTCTTCCCTTCATCCCACTCTTCAACTGGTTACACTCCCATAGTGTCTCCCTTCCAATCCTCTCCTTTACCCTCTTTCATCCCTCCTAACTTAACTATTGTGCCTTCAGCCTCCTATTCTCTACCAAACTCTTCGCACTTGTCTCCTCTTCCGTCATCACATACCACTCTCTCATATGCACTCTTCCTACCTCCACTCTACTATAAAACACCCTACCTCATCTAGGCCAGACTTACAAAAGGGATCCTTTCCTCCTCTTGGTAGTAAGAAACCTCCACATAGGCATTGGCATCCAAAGAGATAAAAAAAGAGGATGGTGCTAGGCGACAACATGGGTCTGAAAGACACAATAAACTTGGATTTATGCACCTTGGTTGGTAGAACCTCCTACCATTTTCTTTGCAAGACAGACATAATTGTCTAGATACAGACGACTTGGAAGCCACTGCTAGGATATTCTCCAGATATCTCTTACTTGACGCACGGGTGGTTCGGCTTCCATCTTCGCTCCCTGGAGGACTAAAAAATGATACTAAATGGTCACTGGTTATTTGATGGAGGCAGTCTCATGCTTAAAAGGTGGCGCATTAGTTTTAATCCAACACAAGACTATTTTCGTCTACGCCACCTTTGGGTCCTTCTCCTTGGACTCCCACTCTACCTCTGGAATAGTAAAGCATTAGAGGCCATTCATTCTAGTCTGGGAAAAGTCCTAGCTATCGACTTGAAAGTTTTGGAAGCTCCAATCAAAAGGGTAGCTAGAGTCTTGGTAGAAATTGACATCCACGAAGTCTTACAAGAATCGATTGATATCGAATGGCGGGGACACACTATACGCCAAAACATTGACTATCTACGTATACCCTTCAGGTGTACTCTCGGTAGACAGACGAGCCACCTGTGAAAACAATGCTCGGGCAAAGTGGCAGAGGATTTGTCTGAAGAATCTATGCTCAAGATATCTACCAAACAAGACTCACCCAGCGAACACTCTACGACTCCATTTTTTGACTTCCCTGAAGCTGCCAACACCACCTCTTTGAATACTACTACTGGTAAGTTGAAATTATTTTTCCCCTCCCTATACTATTTTTTAACTGCTTGGGAAAGGGATCTCATAGACAACTCTCCTACTATATTTACTTTTGTCTCGGCTACTCCTTCTAGCGACCCACCATAGCCAAAAAAGAAAAAACCCCTGACCTCATCCTCAATTGTCCCCCATCAGAGATCTGGACCAAATACCCTTCCTTCACATATCCTCCCTCCAACCACACCGCTAGACGAGTCCCCACTAGCTCCTCGGGCTATCTACTCACATGTAGATGAAGCAACTGAGACCTGTATCCCTGCACTTGATACACTTCCTTCTCTAATAGAATCTTCGACTGGTCAGTTTGGGGAGTCTACGGAGCCTCTGGCGGACATAATTGTGGCCACAGGGAATTAGACCCCGGGGAAGATACCCTTGCAGATATTTTGGACAACCTAGTTCCATCTTGTAGGGAGGTTCTCTCCCCTGTCCCCTTACCTACCCACTCTGGGAAAGCTATCATATGTCCATCGGACTTAGCTTCGACATCAAACTCTATTACCACTTCTGAAAATCTTTTGGGCAAGGATTACTTTTGGTCAAAGGGCAAGGGTTTTGAACTCTCCCCGATCAAAACAAAGAGTGCTAGACGAAAAGAGGCTTTTTTGGACAAACTTCCCGTCACTACTTCTGCTACTACACATCTGGATCTCGGGGCGATTAGAGGCATTAAAGCCCTAGCGAGAGCAAAACAATGATACTGCTCTCTCTAAACATTAGAGGGGTGGGGGGGACCCTTAAATCCGCCTCCTTGTTCAACAAGACAATGCCAGACATAATCTTCCTATAAGAAACACTTATTGATGGCTCAAAAGTGAGAAATTTTCTATACAATTTCCATCCTACCCGGCTTTCTGCAACTGCAAGCTCTTCGGGCACCTGCTCTTCGAGCACCTCGGGAGGTTTAGCTATCACTTGGGACCCTGCAAATTTTTCACTAGTCCCTCATCTATGCTATGTTGGTATCTTCTTAACAGGTACCAGCATCTAGAACGCACAACTGAATATGTATGGTCCATGCAACGATCGAAAATCTTTTTGGGATAGGGTGGCAGACAATGGACTTCTTAGTGGTACCAATCTGATTATCACTCGAGATCTGAATTTCACTACCAACTTTGGGTAAATTTGGGGATCCTCAGCTTCGATGGATCCGTTGACAAACTATTTTACCATGCTCTTACAAAACCACAACTTAGTGGATCTTCCACCGGCTGCCATCGTCCCCACTTGGCGCAATGGGAGCACGGGACCTGATGTGATTTCCAAAGGATTGGATCGCTTCCTTCTTTCTGCAGATTTGAGTCTTCAGGCTGGCCGTTTAAAGACTTGGGTTGAATTTCCCTTTTTCTCAGATCATGCTCCGATCATTCTTCATTTGGCTCCACGCAGGATTTTCTCCTAACCTTTTAAATTCAAGCTTCAATCCGAGCTAGCTTCTGGAGCCAGATCTACACTCGATTGTCAAGGAAGTTTGGTTGGATCCTATCTACCTATCCGAACATAATGTACAACAGAAGTTTGGTTGGATCCTATCTACCTATCCAAACAGACTATAGAAATTAAAACAAGAGGAAAACATCAAAAATAAAACCATTACCATGATCATAACAACCAATTTTTTGTTTACAGTTGATGTAATAATATAACAAATACTAATATAACAAGTGTTTCCATTTTTTTCACATGATAGCACTGATTAACACATTGTAGACATTACAGAAATTAAAACGCTATTAAAAAAAACCATTACCATGATCATAACAACCAGGTTTTTTTTACAGATGATATAATAATATAAATGTTTCCATTTTTTTTTCACATGATAGCACTGATTAACACATTACAGAAATTAAAACGCCAACAGGAAAACATAAAAAATAAAATCACAACCACATATATTTATGTATAGATATGATTACTCCTTTCTACCATGATCATAACAACGAAATTTTTTTAACACATAATGTAATACTAGCACTGCCGTTAACTGGGAAAGTTGATAGGTATCAGTTGATTCTAGTCACTTTTCTTCTCTTTCGATATTCAGACTCAAACAACACCCCATAATAAACAGAAAAAGCTTTAAAATAGACACAATAAAAAGCCCTAAACTCACATCATTCACACCAAAAAATTTAATCATTTTTTAACGACTAATAAATATGTTTTATTATGCAAATCACATTATCCCTTCTAAGCATTAAAACTCCCTTTTAACCAGCTATCATTAAAACTCCATCAAATCTGACCATTTCCAATAAGTTTACATATATGTACCTAAATATAACAAATATTTTCATTTTTTTCACATTATAACACTTATAAATATTTACCTGCATGGTGTTCTTCAACTTTAGCAGAGGTCTGCACTGAGTCATGGCCACGAGAAGAATTGTCATTTTCCTTATGACCATCCTTAGATCTCCGCCCGCCAAACAGCCATTAACTCCAACCAGAACTCTGCTGCTCTTGATTGTTGTGTTGAACAGGAGTCTCAGAAAATCGAACCTTGGATCTGGTTGCCATAACTGCCACATAAATATACAATTTTACTTAAGTTGTAAGCAGATATCTACTCCTTGATATCTAGTCCTTGCTGCAAATAATGTCTGACCTGCATGGCTATATATGATAATAAGTAGCTTAGATAATCAGCACTTCAAATTAAATAAGAAAATATTTTTTTAAGCCGTTATACATTTTCATATTCCCTTCAACTGGACTCCAGTCTCCAGTTGTTCTCATTAACGTGTGTTTAGTTTCCCTCCGTGACGATCATCATTGTACGTCACATTCCACCTCAATTTGCAGAGAATATTAAGTTTTTTTCATGGAAATTATGCATAATTATAAAAAATGGAAGAAAGCTGAAGTCCGAAGTGCACAGAATAAAATGGATTGTCGTCAGTGCATGTTCTGAGCAGGCCGTAATCAATACGACTGGTGTATTTCCACTGCATTGTCCGAGCATTATTGTCCTGCCCTGGCAAAGATATTGGATATCGTTTCCACTGCTTTGTCCGAGCATTATTGTCCTGCCCTGGCAAAGATATTGGATATCGTTTCTGCGTTTTGCTTTGCTGTTTTTATTATGTAAATGTTCTATTTTTGGTGTTTTTTGGTCACTTTTTTTTATTATCTTATCTGTGTTTTGCTGTGTTTTTATTATGTAGACGTTCTATTTTTGGGTTTTTTTTGTCATTTTTTTCATTTGATTTTGTTCGAAATTTGGTGATGAATAGTTGGATGTGCAAATTTGAGTGGTTAAATTTGTATAACTCAGTGCCCTAGAGTTTTTCAGCATGATGAATCTATTTTTGCATTTAAAAAGACAATTTAAACAACAGAAAATAGAGATTTTATCCAAATTTACATTCCCTTCAGGCCAATTCCTACATAAAACCCCAAAAATAGAACATTTAGTCAACTCCTATAAAAATTTGGCCATTAAAATTAGTATTTAATTTTTTTTATCAGATTAAAATAAAACTTAGTTTAAAAGTTTTATATTTTTTAATTTTTTTCTAACTATTATTACCTATTATCATTATTATTATTATAAGCAACACATTTATTTATCAAATTACAATTTTACTTTGTTTAAATAATGTTTTTAATACATAAATCAATTTAGCATATATGTATGATGAACCATTAAAATCTACCATTCTAATTATCCAAAAAGATAATCTTAAAAAAGTTTTAGACTATCCAATAAGAAGCCCTAAAAAAAAAAGTAAGTTTAAACTACATCTTAAAATAAATATCGCATCATCATCAGGGCTGGCTTAAACAGCGTTAGGTCGGTTGGGAGGGATGTGGTTTGAAAGAGTTTACAACTTCAATTAAATTTAAGAGAGGAGAGTGCCCTTATAATTAAAGGCTAGAAATGTGCACTATGCCTCAGTATAATTAGACTATTGTACAATATTACATTAAACTAATGAGTATTACAATTCATTGCATTAAGGCCACAAATCAAGGCTAATGAGTATTACAATTAATTGCATTAAGGCCATAAACCAATACCTACGTGTTTGCTTCTTAAGATATTCCTTATGCCATGTGAAAGATGAACAGGTGTCGAGTGTAGCTGGATTGAGAAAGATTATGGATAGTATTGTTTGCTTCTTAAAATATTCCTTATGCCATGTGAAAGATGAACAGGTGTCGAGTGTATCCAGATCGAGAAAGATCATGGATAGTACACCAGAATCGAGCCTAATCTAGAAGGATCATGGATGGTACACCAGAATCGAGAGCCTCCAACACAAGGACCAGAACTAAGCATAAATTGTTCCCCCAGACGGATCGAAAAACTACATACCCAAAAAACCAAATGATTATGAGCGGTAACCAAGACCAACTCAAAATGTATCATATCTATAAACAAAAAGAAACCTCAGAACTCGCAAAATATACGCCATTACATCAACAAAAAGCATAGGGCATCAACAAACAAAAATAAACCGGCAACACTAAAGGAAGTTGATATGTCTTTTTTGTCTCGCTATACCATTGATCCAATGATCATATATGATGCATCCATCTGGTTCTCCAAGCGCCTGCTTTGATTGGAAATCTGCATCCTTGTTTAATTCCCTGGGAATATGATCAAAACTGATGAAATCGAACCCTTTAACCAAGTCTTTTATCATGTGTTTCCATTCCTTGATAGTGCAACCTTTGAGAGTGCCTCTGTTTATAACCAATCAATCACTACTTTGGAATAGCCCAGAATTTGTAAGCAATTTGCTGATAGATGAGAAGCCATAACGAGGGTAGCCCATGCTCCTAAAAGTTCAGATTTTGTATTAGTTTCTCTGTTGCAGTTGTATGCCCATTTTGTGATAGATTGATCTGGAAATTTTATAACTCCACCCACACCACAATATAATTAATCTTGCAGGGCAACCCCATCAAAATATGCAATCAGAAAGTTGATTTGTTGCTGTAAATTAATACCTCACAAGTTTATCCTTTTTTCCCTTCATTGCCCAGATGTTGAGCAAGGGAATTATAGATCACCGTAAGATGGGAGGGAGAGATCCCCTCGAAAATGGATTTATTCCTTTCGTTCCATTTGTTCTAGCAAATAAGTGCAACCAAAGTCGATGGGACTGACTTGCTCTCATACCAAATCTTAATGCATTCCGCCAAAGTAACACCAAACCAATTAGTTTTATAACCATGCATTATTCTTACCGTGTTCCACACAGACTGGGTAAATGGACAGTGAAGGAATAAATGGTTGATTGTTTCTGAATCCTGATTACATAAATAGCATATCCCTGGACCTTCTCTACCTCTAGCCTGAATAATGTCGCAGGTGAGGATCTTGCCTTCCATTGGCAACCCTATGAATAGTTTAATTTTCAATTGAATTTTCCATTTCCACATCGCTCTGTGCCAACCCCCGAATTTTCTTAAGTTCTTCGTTGACAGAATGGACCAATAATTTTTTTTTACAGTTTGTATTCTGGAATGGTCACCACCTGTCCATAGCAATGTGTCTTCACTATTCTGCAGATAAGCTCCAGAGTCCATTAATTCCTTCCTGAAGTGATCCCACTCATTGGCCAGATCACTCGAAAGACCAATCTCATTACTTCTAAGCCAATAATCCATGAAAGGAGAGCTACCGCTGGTCTTCAGTGCCTGAACCAATGTATATATATTCTTATGATGCAAAGCAGATATCAGTTGGACAGAGAGAAAGGATTTCTCCCCCATCCCTAGAATTTTATATTGCCCCAGGGATATGAGTTGGCTTGACCCTGGGTTCCAACTCAGCCAATGATTAATTAAATGGACAGACTTTATAAGTTCGCCCCAAATTCTGAAAGTTGCCTTTTGTTGAAAGGTCGCAGACTTGAACCAATTTTTTATAGTAGTGTGTGGAAGGTATTTGTCCTTTATAACGTGATGCTAGATACCAGAACTCATTAATAACCTCCAGAGCCAGTTCACAGCCAAGACATGCTTGAAATCCATGATATTTCGAAGACCCCAACCCCCTTAATGCTTTGGTAAAGAAATCTGCTCCCACTTACAAAGGTGATAATGCTTTGTGTCCCGATTTCCTTTCCATAGGAAATTGATCATTAATTTCCTCAAAGCATTTAATATCGAACATGGAATCGTTGCTAAAGACAACCAATAGACAGGTTCACTTTCCAATACTGCCTTTAGCAAAGTAAGCCTACCACCCAAGGATAGCCACCTGAAACACTAGTTTTTAATCTTTTTTTTTTCCAATCTTTGGATCAGCCAATTCCAATCGCTCACCCGTTGGGGACCCGTCTTTAAATAAAATCCAAGATATGTAAAACCCGATGCCAAATCATAAAAATTAAAAGGAAACACAACTTTGTATTCAACTAACTCCTGCTCCAATAAACCTGCTTGATTTATAGTGGATTTTGTAGCATTTATCACCAAACCAAAGGCTAAACAGAAAGATTTAAGTACCTTGTCTATCTCCAACCATTCATCCACAATAGAATTGGTCATAATAATAACATCATCGACAAATAATATTTGGACAATTTGATAGTTCTTGAAACGTTTATGCCCGACAATTTCTCTTCTCTTTGAATCTCCTTTAATAGTAAACTTAAACCTTCCATAACTATGATAAAGAGTAAGGGTGACTAAGGGAAGCCTTGCCTTAAGCCTCTACCACTTTTGAAAAAATTGGTAGCCTCTCCATTTATTAATATAGCAAAATATGTTGATTCCACATAAATCATGATCCAATTAGTCATTTTTGTACCCAAACCAATCTGAATAAGAATCATCCTCAATAGATCCCAGCTGATACAGTAGTAAGCTTTTTGAAGATCCCAGCTGATACAGTACCAATAGCATCCTGGATTCGACCCCCTTGTAAAAATCCCAGTTGTTCCTCAGAAAGTGATCTAGACAGGATGGACTTTATCCTATTGGCTATATTTTTTGAAATGATTTTATAGCAAAGATTGCACAGGGAGATCCATCTAAAATCCCCGAAAGAATTAGGCTTGTTTATCTTGGGGATTAAGGCTATGAATGTCACATTTAGGCCACCAAAAACCTTTCCTTTCAATCTTGACTCCTCGACCATATTCAGAAGATCCCCCCTGACAACATCGAAGAAGTGTACAAAGAATTCCATAGTCCGACCGTCAGGGAGTGAACTTTTATCGATCATGATTTTTTTTAGTACATCTCTTAATTCCATCAAACTCACTGGGGCATACAAACCTTGAGCTTCATCTTTTGTGATCATATTAGAGAATTTCTCTACCACCTTGACTTGTTCGGGAATGGAAAAGACTGTATTCTCCTTGAAAAACTGTTTGAAATAGTTGATTGCTTCTTCCTTGATGTAATTTTGACCTGAATGTATGTTACCCTCTTCATCCATAATCTCCCAAATGTACTTTTTATTGCACCTAAATTTTACAAAATTATGAAAACAATTTATATTTTGATTCCCGCTCTGAATCCATATACCCTGGCTACATTGGCGCCAATGTTCTTCATTTTCATATAAACATATATTTCGTTCCTGTTCCATAGATTTTAATAATAATTCTTTCTTTGTTGTAATAACACCTTCCAACGATTCTTGTAGTAGAGCAAAAATATCCATTTCCTGACCTTTGAGATGAGCGCTTGCCTATTGATAACGAATCTTCTACCACTGCTTTGTTTTATCCTTTAAATCCTTTAATTTCAACATTAGTCTTTTGTTTTTACTTTCTTCGCCAAAATATTTTGGTTCATTCCAAAGAGCCCGAACCATCAAGTCAAATTCACTATCCAATAGCCATTGAGGATTGATTTTGAATGGGTATGCTTTAAAATTTGGAGGAACCTCCAACTAGAGCAGAATCGGGGTGTGATTATATATAAATGGATATTATATCCAAGAACAGTAGATGCCTACCCCCAAAAGATAGTCCTCTGCAATGAGAAATCTATCCAATCGCTTGAAGATCCGATCTGCACCATACCTCCCATTTCTCCATGTAGGAACTATTTTTCCTTGAGCCACATCAATGAGATGCTTCTCATGAAAAAGGGATTTATAAAGGCCATATGAAAATAACATTGATAAGAAGGCTCCCCAAGCCTCATCCGATGATAGCATCAAGTTCAGATCCCCTGCTATGATTAAATTCTTTATATATAATAAACCAAAGTCTGCCACCTGATTCCAGAATCTCTTCCGCTCAACACAATGCCCATATACATTCAAGAAGGAGACCTCCTTTTTATTTACTATACTGAAGCCTGTCAATAAGATCCCACCACATGTAAGGAAAGCATCTAATTCAAAAACATTTGGATCCCATGATACTAACATGCCGCCAGAAGTTTCAACAGAGTTTAATGCACAATTATACCAAGATGGCCTATGTGTTCTCATAAAATTTTGATCTTTTTCTTAATGTACCAGTGTTGTAAAGATATAATATATGGTTGAGTTTTATCAAGAACCCTTCAATATGAGGCAGTTTTAAGGGCACGCCCTATCCCTCTGAGATTGAGAGATAGAAAAATCATTATTTTTCCCTTGCTAGGGCCTTCACTTATCTAAGTGCCCCACCTTCTGAAGTAGTAGGAGTAACTAAATCTAAGGTAGATAAAGTAGATGACTTTTTATGTGCACTCCTATTTTTTATAGGCGATAGTTCAATTCCTAGCCCACGAGACCAAGCAAATTCCTTCCCAGACCCACCCTCCAGCGAGCGTGATGAGCTAGCTTCACCAGTAGTGATAGGAGGTTTTATAACAAACTTCCGTAGGAAGACCGGTAAATTAACATAAGAGTCGCAATCTTGAATATATGGTAAATAGGAGTCTAAGACATCAGAGAGAGAAGCTTCATCTTCCTCCGGTTCCTGATAACCGAGAAGCAGAGTGCAATCTTCCATTGGTGATGGCTGGGAATCAGTAAATGGTTCAGGATTTGACGTGCCCAAAGTCCCTGAAATGATATTCTGAGAAATACCACCAATTGGTAAATCCAGGGAACTATTTATCAAAGGAGGAGCGGTCAGTGTGGAAGTAACAGTAGTAGGGTTCAATAACAATTTCCCCACATCATGTATCTTAGCATTAACCAAAACCCCCCCATCGACAACCCAAGAAATTTTAGCATTGGTTGTCATGTTTTTTAACCACTACGAAAAATTAATAGCAATCCTTTCCATGAGAGACAAAGTGGAAAAGAGAATAGGGCAATAAGTCTGTAACTTACCCACTAACGAAGCCGATGTTTATGGTGAGTTCTCATCTCTCTGGTCCATCTGAATGGGTCCCGGTCCATAGAACCCAGAATCCGGAGTGGCATACTCCGGGAAGGTTTCTTCATTGTTATCCTTTGGCTCAATAAAGCCGGTATAGTCTCACCGCAAGTGACTTGTGCTGTGGAAATAACTACATCTAAAGGGAACTCCTAGATAGTCCAAGCGCTGAAGGTAGCATCGTCGCCTCCAATCAATCTCCAATTTTTCCGGAAGCCCCTGGTGTATATCCAATTCTACTAAAACTCGACCAATTTTCCTTGAACCCTTAGTAAGTGAGTCTGAATCTACACCTTTTAATCATAAGACTACTACTACCATTTAGCCATCTCTTAGCCAGAATGAGGGAGGCATCCTCTGGTGTCTTACAAATGAATCCCAGCCAGCCTTTTGTAAGAATTTAACCATCTCTTGTGCTGGTAAGAATTTATCATATTTTGATTGAATATAAAAAAATCATCTTTCAATTGTTCTACTATAAAATTGTTTGGCATTCCTTTATTTCATATGGGTATTCAAAAATATTGAAATTCCATGAGGTGTGTTTGGAGTGTTGCCCTCCTAAGCTAGTTTTTGATAAACCAACTTAGATGTGATAAAAAGACTTAGAGATATTTTAACTTATAGTTATCTAGCTCCGAGAGATTTAAAATATTTCAGATTTAATTTAACATTTTTTTTTCAAAATTTGTAATTTGAATAATTTTGCGCAGATTTTTCTTAAACAAATTTTATATCTTTCTTAAGATTTGTAATTTTCAAGATTTCAGCTAACAAATTTTGAAGATTAAAATAGATTTAAACTATATTTGTATTTATATCCTTACATTTTTTAATGTTTGTTTAAACTTTTCTTAATATTTGTAATTATCAATATTTCTCTTGATAAATTTCAAATAGATCTAAACTTTATCAAATAGATCTAAACTAATATTTATATTTGTATTCTTACATTTTTTAATGTTTTACTGATAATGATAGACCTATAGTTTTTTAAGTAATATTTTTAATTAAGAGATATCCAAAAACAACTATTTGCTTATCTTTTCATCAAATTTATCACAGTGATTTCTCTTTGTCTACTCATGGCCTTGCTTATCTTTGCTTTATCTTGTCATCAAATTTATCACAGTAATTTCTCCTTGTCTACTCCTAGTCTTGCTTATCTTTACATTAAACTTATTACAGTAAGTAATTGCTCCTTGTCTACTCACGGCCTTGCTTATCTTTGCATTAAACTTAGTATAGTAATTGCTTCTTATCTTTTCACACTATTTTCATTAAACTTAGTATAGTAGTTGCATTAAACTTAGTATAGTAACTTCTTCTTGTCTATTTTTTCCTACCTTGTTTATTTTTACTTATTTTTTCATCAAACTTTACTTATTTTTTTATCAAACTTATTAAAGTAATTGCTTCGTACTTATTTTTCATTATTATCTATTTTTCCCACCTTGCTTATCTTTACTTATTTTTTCATCAAACTTATTAAAGTAATTGCTTCTTACTTATTTTCCATTAAACTTATTAATGTAATTGCTTCTTAGCTACATCTCCTGGCCTCGCCTTACTATGCTATCTTTTTTAAGTTGTTTGTGGACCTCCAAAATAAGGAATGTTGATTTTACTATTTGCTTATTCTTTTATTTCAAGGCCAAGGGATTTTGGCTAGATTTTGAGAAGGGTTAATTTTGGTGATGATTTGAGGTGTATTTTTTTTTCCAATTTTTTTTTTACTATGTGAGATTTTTAAAGATTAAAACATATGTAAATTATTTATATTTGTAATTTTTTAAATATTTATATTTGTAATAATTTTTTAAATATTTTAAATAGAAAAAAAAAATCTTCAATCATAATGTATTAAAAAATATATTTAAATGTATTTAAATTTTGAAAAAATTAAAATTAATATCATTGATAAAAGATATGGAATATTTTTTTTAAATATATTAATAAATATATTTAAATATATTAATAAATATATTTAAATATATTTAAATTTTGAAAAAATTACAACAGAAATTGATGCCATTGATGAAAGATATAGAATTTTTATTGATGCCATTGATGACAGAGATATAATTTTTTTGTTAAAATATATTGAATGGTACTAGTTGATGGACCAAAAAAAAACTATGTCCATCATTATGATAGTAATAAATCACGTAATTGCAGGATATTATAAATTAGATATCATGCTTTCAAGATTATATATTTAGATATTTAGGAGATTGCATATTAGATTAAGATATTAAATACTTGTAAGATATTATAAATTAAATTAAGTTTTTTATTCTTTTGAGAATATATATTTAGATATTTAAAAGATTAAATATTAGATTTATGTATTATATAAATTTTTGTTGAAGTTAAATGATATTTGATATCAACTAATATCATATTGTGAAAAGTTGGAGATTAAAAAGTTTGTGCCTGGTACATTAAATGGTTTATTTAATCACATGAAATGTTTGTTTGTGGTAAAAATGGAATATCATATTGTGAAAAGTTGGAGATTAAAAAGTTATTGCCTGGTACATTAAATGGTTTATTTAATCACATGAAATGTTTGTTTGTGGTAAAAATGGTTTATTTAATCATATCAAATGTTTGTTTGTGATGTAGCTAACAACTATGAATTTTTGATGATTCATTCTTTGGACTATAAAACTCCACATTAAGATATAATTTGAAAGGAAAGGAAAATGTTTTTTCAATAAAAATTATTTTTTCAAAATTCAAATATTCTTTAAAAAATCTAAAAAAAATTCAAAACAACTTTAATTAGAAAATCTGAAAAAAACTAACTCTATTTTCTCTTATTTTTCTCTATAAACTTGGTTTAAAAGAATTGTTTTACCCCTCAACCTGTTCTCTCTTTTATAATAATAATAATAATAATAATAATCTATTTTTAAGGTCACGGCCAAGCCAACACACCAAATTTGGTGTATGAGACCCCCTTGTTTGTGGGACAAGGGTATAGGAGAGTAAACATAAACTTATATTGAGTAATCTAATTTTAAACACATGTTTTTAACCATTAACCCTATGAAAATATAATATTATATACTACATCTAAATTGGCCCATATTATAATATTTTTTTAATAAAATAGAAAAAGATATTAAAAGTATATAGGAAAGCAAACATAAACCTACCATGTATATACATTTGGAAAATATTAATAGCATATATTTTTGGAAAATATTAATAATAACACGACAATCACTAAAAAAGATATGATCGGATGTCTCCAAAGAGAATCAGGGGAAGGAGGCGAATGGAGAATCTCGGCTCTGCAACTCCTTGCTAAGGAAGGGAAATTGTTAGTTCAAACCTACAACTCTATGCAATTGGAGATCAGACTCGTCTCCCTCTCCTCGAGCTCAAACACTAAATCTCCTTTTTCACTGAGGAGGTCCCATCTCCTCTACTACTTTGCTGTTTTTTCTTGTGCCCTCTGTCCTGTCCCTCCCTATCATCCTTCTGCAGTGTTTACATTGGGGATCTTGGTCATCCATACTTAACTACTCCAGGTTCCTAGTCTGCTACTTTTCTCAGTGGGTACTAGGTGGACTTGGGAGAAGATTCTACGCTACGCGCACCCATGGAGGTTGAATTCAACGCACTCATGGGTGTGGATGAGGATGCGTTTTGGCACAGTGTGGAAATATCCCCCTTGACTATTGAGCTCTCAAAAACTACACGTAAAAACCCCTCTCTACAGTGGGATTTGGGCTCTTTATACTGTCCCGACCCACCTCAACCCTCTGTCTTCCCTTCATCCCACTCTTCAACTTGTTACACTCCCACAATGTTTCCTTGCCAACCCTCTCCTTTACCCTCTTTCATCCCTCCTAACTTAACTATTGTGCCTTCAGCCTCCTATTCTCTGTCAAACTCTTCTCACTCATCTCCTCTTCCGGCATCAAAGACCACTCCCTCAACTGCACTCTTCCTACCTCCACTCTACTATAAAACACCCTGCCTCAACCAGGACACACTTACAAAAGGGATCCTCTCCTCCTCCTGGTAGTAAGAAACCTCCACATAGGACTTGGCATCCAAAGAGATAAAAAAAGAGGATGGTCCTAGGAGATGACATGGGTCTGAAAGACACAATAAACTTGGATTTATGCACTTTGGTTGGTAGAACCTCCTACCATTTTCTTTGCAAGAAAGACATAGTTGTCTAGGTATAGACGACTTGGAAGCCATTGCTAGGATATTCTCCAAAGATCTCTTACTTGACGCATGAGTGGTTCAGCTTCCATATTCGCTCCCCGGAGGACTAAAAAATTATACTAAATGGTCACTGGTTATTTGACGGAGGCAGTCTCATGCTTAAAAGGTGGCACATTAGTTTTAATCCAACAAAAGACTATTTTTGTCTATGCCACCTTTGGGTCCTTCTCCCTGGACTCCCACTCTACCTCTGGAATAGTAAATCATTAGAGGCCATTGGTTCTAGTCTAGGCAAAGTCCTAGTTGTCGACTTGAAAGTTTTGGAAGCTCATATCAAAAGGGTAGCCAGAGTCTTGGTAGAACTTGACATCCATGAAGGCTTACAGGAATCGATTGATATTGAATGACGGGGACACACTATATGCCAAAACATTGAATATCTAGGTATACCCTTCAGGTGTACTCTCTGTAGATAGACGATCCATTTGCGAAAACAATGCTCCGGCAAAGTGGCAGAGGATTTGTCTGAATAATCTATGCTCAAGCTCTATACCAAACATGACTCACCCAACAAACACTCTACAACTCCACTTTATGACTTCCCTGAAGCTACCGACACCACCGCTTTGAATACTACTACTGGTAAGTTGAAATTATTTTCCCCCTCCCTATACTACTCTTTAACTTATTGGGAAAGGGATCTCATAGACAACTCTCCTACTATATTTAGTTTTGCCTCGGCTACTCCTTCCAACGACCCACCACTGCCAAAACAGAAAAAACCCTTGACCTCATCCTCGGTTGTCCCCCATCATAGATCTAGACCACAGACCCTTCGTTCACATATCCTCCCTCCAACCACACTGCTAGACGAGTCCCCACTAGCTCCTCGGGCTATCTACTCGCATGTAGATGAAGCAACCGAGACCTATATCCCTTCACTTGATACACTTCCTTCTCTAATATAATCTTTGAATGGTCAGTTTGGGGAGTCTGTGGAGCCTCTGGTGGACATAGTTGTGGGCCACAGGGAATTAGACCTTAGGGAAGACACCCTTTCAGATCTTCTGGACAACCTAGTTCCATCTTATAGGGAGGTTCTATCCCCTGTCCCCTTACCTACCTACTCTAGGAAAGCTATCATCTGTCCATCGGACTTTAGCTTCAACATTAAACTCTATTACCACTTTTGAATATCTTTTGGGCAAGGATTACTTTTGGTCAAAGGGCAGGGATTTTGAACTTTCCTCGATCAAAACAAAGAGTGCTAGACAAAAAGAGGCTTCTTTTCACAAACTTCTCGTCACTACTTCTGCTACTACACATCTGGATCTCGGGGCACTTAGAGGCATTAAATCCCTAGCGATAGAAAAAAAATGATATTGCTCTCTCTAAACATTAGAGGAGTGGGGGGGACCATCATGCTTTTCAAAAACAATTATCATCATGCTTCACAAGAATACTATGACTACTCATCAATCAACGCAACTCTTCTTTGAACACATATGGAAGAACAATGGTCAATAGAGTACAATCATCATCGACCATGATTCTAGATTTTTGAATATCTTTTGGAAAACATGGTGGCATCATCTAGAGTCACAACATTCTATGTTGACAACATTTCATTCTTACACCAATGGACATATTGAGGTTGTAAATCACATGGAAATACAATGGCTTCACATGTACAACCACAAGTATTGCATAACATGGAATCAAAGTCTCCCATATATTCAATGCAAAGACAATCAAGTTCAGTGCAATTCCACAAGCAATTGACCTTTTGAGTTCTATTTGGATTACAACCCTTAATGTCTATCAACTTGGTTTTCTAATAATTTATATGAACTTTGACCATGAGTAAAGAGAAATCAACAAGGAACTCGTGTTTAGGGATGAGGTTTGTGAGATTTAGAAGAAGATAGAGGGAATCTTGCAGAGAATTAGTGAAAAATCCAAGGCTCAACATGACAAGAATCATTTTATTCACTTGGATCAAACATGCTAAATAATTCTTCAAAACCAAAAGTGCTTGCCCATCTTGCAATAGTAAAAGTGTTGGAGAGAAAAAAAATTCTAAAATGATGCAAATTATAAATTACTAAATAGAATAAAATTTAGCGATAGAGATGTTAAGGAATCAATGAGGTTTTCTACTTGATAGAACAAAATTTAGTGATAGACAAATTAGTTTTTTCCCTCAAATAAGGAATCAATGAGAGGAATCAAGGATTTTTCTGGATTGCGAGTTTTTAAGGAATCAGTGAAAAATCTTGTGTTGGACAATTTCTAAAGTAATCTGTCTGCATATGTTTTGGGTTACTCCTTAATGATTTGTAAAAGTTTTACCAAAAACATTGGGATCTTTACAAATTTTAAAGAGTTCCATCTTTACAAGTGTTAAGTAGTTCAATCCAAAAGCACAATGAACAATTTTGACGTCTGAGTTTTTTTTTAAAAAGAGAAAACAAGTTGAGGGTAAAACAACTCTTTTAGATCAAGTCTATAGAGAAAAATGAGAGAAAATAGAGTTTGTTTTTTTCATATTTCCTAATTAAAGTTGTTTAGAATTTTTTGATAGACGTTTTTAAAGAATATTTGAATTTTGAGAAAGTAATTTTTATTGAAAAAACATTTTTCTTTCCTTTCAAACTCTATCTTAATGTGGAGTTTTATGGTCTAGAGAGTGAATCATCAAGGATTCATAGTTGTTGTCTAGATGGCAAACAAACATTTGATATGATTAAATAAACCATTTTTACCACAAACAAACAATGTTTGATGTGATTAGATAAACCATTTAATGTACTAGGAAAAACAATTTTACTCTCCAACTTTTTACAATACATTTTCTCTAATATTTACCCCACTCCCATATACATTTTCTTTAATATTTACCCCACCCCCACCGTCACCCTCATCCTCACCCTCATATATGAGGGTGTGTATTTTCTCTTTCTCCACCCCATCCTCATATATCATTTAACTCCAACAAAAATCTATATAATACATAGATCTAATATTTAATCTCTTTAATATCTAAATATATAATCTTCAAAACATAAAAACTTGATTTAATTTATAATATCTTGCAAGTTCATAT
>ML783635.1:255007-288141 GCA_009831015.1 Picea engelmannii | reverse complement strand
TATGGCACTTTATGGATACCACCCTCCTTCCATCACTTCTTCTCTAAAAGAAAAATCTAAGGTTCAAGCAGTGGAAGATCACATTGAGAATCAACAATAAGTTCTCCAAATCTTAAAGGACAACCTGACCATGGCACAAAATCACATGAAACAACAAGAAGATCAACATCGTAGTGAAAGAAGTTTTGAAGTAGGGGATTGGGTGTTTTTAAGACTACAACCATACAAAAAGATGTCCCTCAAGCAAGCCAAGAAAGATAATAAATTATCACCAAAGTACTATGGCCCTTATAAGGTGTTGCAAAAGATTGGTACTATGGCATACAAATTGAAGTTGCCTGCATCTTCACGAGTACACCCAATTTTCCATGTTTCATGCTTAAAGAAGGTTACATGCGACAAGATCCCAGTTCAAACTATATTGCCAGAACTTGATGAGGAAGGAAAAATCATATTGGAGCTTGAAGCCATCATTGATACAAGAATTCGCCAGTTGAGGAATAGATCCATTTCAGAGTATCTCATTAAATGGAGGAAATTACCGGTTGAAGATTCCACTTGGGAAGATGAGTCTTTTATACAGAAGCATCCAGAGTTACTCAACCATTGCAGACAACACTTGTCTCAAGGGGAGGGGCATGTTAAGCCCTAATATTGTCTCATTACTCCTTAATTGGGGCATATTATATTAGTAATGTTATTTTATTTATGTCGTCTTTAGGCCATTAGTTGTAATTATACCTCCTAGTCTACTATATATACCAAGGAGACATTTTCATTTTGAATCATCTTGTACTTGAACATTTAAGTGGGGTAAAAGGAGGTTGCCCCCTCGAAGAGGCTTATTATCTAGAATTATCTCTTTTTCAAGGCGTTGAGTACTTTTTCTGAGGTTTTTTTATGCTATGTTGATATTTGGTTCTTAACATGGATTGGGTGTTTTCAAGACTACAACCATACAAACAGATGTCCCTCAAGCAAGTGAAGAATGATAATAAATGATTACCAAAGTACTATGGCCCTTATAAGGTGTTGCAAAATATTGGTACTATGGCATACAAATTGGAGTTGCATGCATCTTCACGAGTACACCCAGTTTTCCATGTTTCATACTTAAATAAGGTTATAGGTGACAAGATCTCAGTTCAAACTATATTTCCAGAACTTGACGAGGAAGGAAAAATCATATTGGAGCCTAAAGCCATCACTGACACAAGAATTTGCCAGCTAGGGAATAGATCCATTTTGGAGTATCTTGTTAAATGGAGGAAACTACCGGCTAAAGATTCCACTTGCAAAGATGAGTCTTTTATACAGAAGTACCCAGAGTTACTCAAGCGTTGCAGACAATATTTGTATCAAGGGGAGGGGCATGTTAAGCCCTAAATAGTGGCTCATTACCCCTTAATTGAGGCATATTACATTAGTAATGTTATTTTATTTATGTCGGCTAGAGTCCATTAGTTGTAATTGTACCTCTTAGTCTCCTATATATACCAAGGAGACATTTTCATTTGGAATAATCTTGTATTTGGACATTTATGTGGGGTATAAGGAGGTTTCCCCCTCGAAGAGGCTTATTGCCTGAAATTATCTTTTTTTCAAGGCGTTGAGTACTTATTCTAAGGTTTTTCTATGCTTTATTGATATTTGGTTCTTATCACATCCTCCTTTCTTTATCAATCCAGTTATTCCACTTTTTTAAATAGAAATGTCTAGCCAAAGACTAATACCTTTCAATTTATTCTTTTCAGGAATTACACTCTACCGTCACCCACTTCTTCTTTCCACAATCTTATTTCTTGTACATATTTCTCTTATGGTCCGCGACAGCCCCAATCCCAGTATATATGATAAACGCATTTAAATTTCTCGGAATATGTAACAGACAATATTATTTTTTGATATATTTCAAATAAAACAATTTTTTATCTTCTTTTATATATATGTCCTCATAAATTTTTATCTTCCACTATGCTGAATGTCAAGAAATTGTGTTTATTTAATTTCAAAATTGTTTTTTATCTCCTTTTATATATATATGTCCTGATAGATTTTTATATTCCACTATGTTGAATGTCAAGAAATTGTGTTTATTTAATTTTAATATAACTTTTTTTGTGTTAGTACATATAGAGACAAAATAGACAGAAATTTTGAACATAGCAAAATAGATTATATAGTTTCAAAAAATAAATGGGACTCTAGGGACCACGTGTCATTTACTGCATGGATACCACCTGTGATTCATGCTGCCTGCCACATCTCTGTTGTAGTTTCCATATGCCTCCGCTACTTTTTCACCATCCCTGTGTATTTATTCCCAATTCAACCCGACAAGAACTACGCTACCATGTTGCATTTGTTAAATTTCATGATATTAAACAAAGAATACATGTGATATCAAAGATTGAGATGTGTAATCATGGACATAACATATATTTGATCGATTATTGGTGAGTTGTTAAAATAGATTCAACATGTGATGGAAACCTTTAACTAAATTTCATGACTAATATGAGGGAATTTAAAATCCATATAACCTAGCGAAGATGTTTGACTTTTAGAAATTACTTTCAGATAATTTAACACAAATTTTACCCATTAATTAAAAACATATCTCTTTATATATTATATCACACCCATTTACTTCTCATATTTAAAACATATATTAGTGTATTATAAATGTACTTTATTTTTTTTATAATACAATATATGTTAGTGTATTATAAATGTACTTTATTTTTTTATAATACATTATTATATCAATTTAAAATAGTTATTATGAAATTGGTAAAATTCTTAAATGGATAACATTCTAAAGGCCATTACTCATAAGAAAGTGGATAATATTCTCCCACCTTTCTCTAACCATGTGTACTTCGATGCTTATTCAACACTTTTTAGATTCTCCTTGAAAGCCTTTTCTTTTTAGATTCTCCTTAAAAGTTTTTAGAATCTTCTTAAAATCTCTTGGGCTCCAACCAATATAAACTAGCATATTTACAATTGGTGGTAGGTGATGACAATTTGTAGAAATAGTGACAGCTATGTCCAAGGCCCTATGTTCAAATGAAATAAACATGATTAGTCAAGGATCATCTACATCATCAACACCCTCATGAACCTGAATAAGAGGGTGAGATGCAATTAAAAAACCAATGTGGTAGAAGAAACTATCCAATCACTTGCTAGTGGTATCTAACATGTAGAATTGGAAAATTATACATGGTTTATGGTTTTGTTATGCCTATTTATTTAGTTCTAGGGTTGGAGAAAAACATGGTGTAATTTTTTTGGTGATTGTTATGCTACCAAATTTCTCCAAAACATTTATGCTACTATTGAACACTCTTGTTGAGAGCACAAATATTGTATTGTAACTATTTAGTTGTTAAACAATACATTGAGTGTGTTTTAGAGTGTGGGGTTTTTATCCCAGAAAGGTTTTCTCCAGGAAATCGTGGCGTTAATGGTTTTTTTTCTATTTCATTTGTTTGCAACTATTGTTCTATTTTTCAACACATTCTTCTCTCATGGATTAGTTTCGAAATTGTATTTTGCACCTCTACTTCCTTTTGTTCTTACCATCAAAATAAAGTAAAGTGGCTTCTATCTTAATGGGTCAGTAATTTAGTGGGTGAAAATTATATTCTATGTAACTAAAAAAAACCGACATTGGCTAAATTATATTCAATTGTGAAGGTACCCCCTTGGTTATTGAAAAGTTCAAGGCTAAATTGAATTCTCCTTAAGAAAAAAATGCATCATCATAATAAAGAATTGTAACTATTGTTTCATATATAGAAAAACAAAAACTAAATCAACACCTTGGACGAGATCTCCTTGTTACAATATAGACCACATTTCTTCATTTCCAATTTATTTGGAAATGAAAAGTATCTTAGCAAGGACCTTGTGACCTAGAAGAACTATTTTCCTTGATAGTTCAAAGACTATGAACACTATACTCACTCTAAGATGCACAACTAAAGCTCATCCCAAATATTGCATGCTAATCTATAATCTATTGTATAGATTTTATAAACATCAGTTCCTTCAGTGTTTGGTCATGTGCAACTATGAACCAGTGCTAAAGAATAGGGAATCAACAAGCAAAAAGTGCTATCCTTGCCATTTCTAAACTTTGCTCCAATAAAACCTTGTTCAACAATATGCTTTTCCATGTTCAATCCCAAAGCATAATTCCCATATTTTGGATACCACCCAATTGTTAATGATTACAACTCAAACCACTTCACTGATCTCAAGAAGAGATTCTTGAAATTGTAACATTTTATTAAAACTTGGTGATGCCTCCCTTAAACTACAAACCACATAGCATGGGCATTGTGAATAACCTTCAAAGAAAATTTTAAGTTGAATCATAAATTTACGCATCCAATACTAAAACCAATTGATGTTTATTACATTGACAAATAAAATGTTTCAAGAATTCTCTACATATGATATTTCTTCTAGCTTACATGTGACAAAGTTCTTCAGAAAAAAACATAATTTTTGGCAACTTTATGTTTCATGCTAATACTATTATTAGGCCACTGTTATATAGTGTTGCAACGTCTACATTGGCACTGGTTATTGAAAGCATGATTTCTACCATAAATCAATCGATGCATTCTCTAGAACCTCTTCACACTTTATTTCAAGCTCTAGCCTTTCCCCTGGTGGAATAAATTTCATAACATTGTTCAAGAGGATTCCTATGTGCTACACACCAAGAAACCCTTAAACTAAATTCACTCAATAAAAGAACTGCAATAATGCCAATAAAGATAACAAACATCAACTAAGAAAGATGGTAGCCTAAGATTATTTACCACCTGTATATATATAAAAAAAAACAATGCCTATGAATGTGAATTCACTTCCTTTACTAATAATTGGTTGCACAGAATACAATGACCATGAGAATGTCAAACAAAATGAAGAAAGTCCCCTATGAAGGTCTGGGATACAACTCCAAAAGTATTGCAAATAAAAGGATTCAAATATATTCATTACTAAATAACACATAAAACAACTCTCTTTACGAAGGCATGTATGAGTCTGGTTCAGTTCCTAGCCATGGGAAAACAAGGATGGACATGACCAAAAAATCCTCAAAGTTCTGGAAGACATTCAAGGCCTAGATTGTCACGCCGACAATCACAGAGAAGGATTTTACCTTTCATTTTTACAATCTTCTTTGTGCTTTATTAATGTTTACCAAATTTTATAGAGACCTGACACAACCATTAGAATTTTACCTTTTCGTTTTTTTTTTGTTGCTGCAAAGGGAAACCTTTTTCTTAGTGTAGCAAGACACCTTCTAAACAAATCTAGAGGGAATCTTCACAAAGAAAAGGATGAGGAGGTGCAACACAAGCGATGGAAACCACATTAATGTTTGTTCTTGTGAAAGGCTTCTCCAATGTTTGAACCAATTGTGTAAAGATGAATAAGAAACATGGAAGGCAATGCCTATGGAGCATTAACAATTTGGATTCAGTGGCAGGTGATGATGATGAAGGTACCAGTGCTTGAACTCAGAGACATCAGGAGGTGGAGTGATTTTCCATCTGCCTAACTCACATGATATCTTTGGGTAGAGGGATCCAACTCTATGTTTTTTTATTTTTTTATGTATGATTAATTATGAATCCTACAAAACTTAATTAATACTCTTCCCATTCTAATCATGAAAAATACACAATCAAGAGTAACCAATCAATCAATTGTCATAGAAGAATGAATTTTCATGGATCCCATTCCAACACCAAAGACCAACAACAAAGCAATTTCAATTATTGCATCAATGCATATTCAAAACCATGAAATGCTAATTTCATTCATGAAACCATAAAATGCTAATTTATTCTCCTATTGATTACTCTATCCATCTCCCATTTATTATTTGATATGATTGCCAGACTCCTAACCGAAATGACCATATCTAGGTAGCAAGTGAGTACGATGTCATAGTCATAGCAAAGTCAACCAAAAATCCCTCTTTTACCAACACTTCGTGGAACAGTTTGAAGATCTAGTTTGAAAACCCACTTGACACCAATACTTTTCTTGTGAGTTGGCAAATCAACAAGATCCCATGTCTTGTTCTTCTCAATGGAGTCAATTTCTTGGTTCATGGCTTGAACCCAATGTGGCTCCTTAGCTGCTTCCTTAAAAGATGTAGGTTGACATGACATTAAAGCAAAAAGGTTGTGTTGCTCAAAGTCATCCAACTGCTGATGGATTTCTCTCAAACTTCGAGTTCTCTGATTTTGTGGTTCAAAGAGTGATTCTCTGCTGGAAGTTGAGTTATCCTGAGAGTTTTCAGGTTGCCTTTGTACTTGCAGTCTTGGAAGAATAGTTTGAGGTACTTGCTATTCTGAATTTTCTGTGTTTTCAGAACTTGGCAGCAATGGATTTTGACTATCCATCTGCTGATTTTCTGAATCATTCCAGAATTGATTTTCCAGAAATTTTACATCTCTGCTGAGAATTAATTTCTTAGTGATTAGATTGTAAAGCCTGTAAGCTTTAGATGTTTCACTATATCCAGTGAAAATACATTTCTCACTTTTGTCATCAAGTTTCTTCTTTAATTCGGAAGGTATGCGAGCATATGCTATGCATCCAAATGTCCTTAGATGCGCTACATTGAGCTTTGTCCCACTCCATGCTTCTTGGGGAACTTTCATCTTTAGACTTGTGGTTGGTGATCTATTCAGGAGATAAACTGAGCATGCTACTGCTTCAGCCCAAAAAGTATTTGACAATCTTTTCTCTTTGAGAAGTGTTCTTTCCATATTCATTATTGTCTGATTTTTTCTTTCAGCCACTCCATTCTGTTGTGGAGTATATCTGGTTGTTGTTTGCATGATAATGCCTTGTGATTTGCAGAAATTTGCAAATTCTCTGGAGTTGTATTCTCCTCCTCCATCTGATCTGAGTGCTTTGACATATTTGTCACTCTGTTTTTCAGCTTCTGCCTTGAATTCTTTGAATTTTGCAAAAGTTTCAGACTTGTGTCTGAGAAAATAGATCCATATTTTTCTGCTGAAATCATCAATAAATGTTAGAAAGTAAAAACTACCACCTATTGACTCTGTTTGCATTGGTCCACATAGGTCAGTGTGGACAAGTTCAATATGTTGTTTGGCTTGATTGAAAGACTATGGAAAACTAGCTCTCTTATGTTTTCCAAGTATGCAAGACTCACATGGGGAAATTTGCTCTTTAAAGATAGGTAGACCTTTGACCATGGAGTTTTTCTAAAGAAGACTTAGACTCTGAAATGGTAGATGTCCAAATCTTGTATGCCAAATCATTGTTTTATTCAGGGTAGATGCACTTTGTGCATATGGTTGACTCAGATTTGCAGTTCTGAGGGTAAGGGGAAACATCCTATTCGAAGTCATGTGGATTTCAGAAATCAATTTTCTACTTGGGATTTTGTCATATATCTTACAGGATGTTCCCTAAAAAAGTACCTTATAGCCATGTTCAATGAGCTATCCTACACTTAGCAAATTATGTTTTAGATCTGGAACATGATAGACATTGTATATGTCTTTCTTGACATTTTGTTTAGTAAGAATAGGAACAGTTCCTTTTCCTTGAACTTTGACTAAGTAATCATTTCCAAGTGTAATATTAGATGAGATTGAAGAATCAATGCATGAGAGTAATTATTTGTTACCTGTCATGTGATTGCTGCATCCACTGTCCAGCAACCAGAGATCTTTAGGTTGTTGTTCAGTGTTGTGACACGAAAGAAACATACCTCCTGAGTGTTCTCCCGTGTGATTTGACACATGTGCTCTGCCTGAGAGCTGATCTGCTTGCTTCTTCTTGCATTCAGATTCATAGTGTCCATACTTTTTGTAGTAATAGCATTGTATGCTTGTTTTGTCATTTGATCTTCTCCCTCTGCCTCTTTGAGGCTAGAAATTCTGATGTTGATTTTGTTGTTGATGTCTTTGACCTTGGAAATTTTGATTCAGATATTGTTGTCTGTTACCTCCACTGGAGTGAGGGTTACTTTGATTGCTCCGTCTTCCTTGGTGACCTCTGCTTCTTCCTCTACCTCTCCCTCTGTTGAAGGAGAATGGAGTTTTGAAAGCATGGGAGATTGACTCATCTGTGAGATGCAGTCTGGTCTCATGTGTCACCAGAGAACCAATTAGTTCATCTGTTGAAAATCTTGACAGATCCTTGGATTCAAGGATTGCTGTTACAACCATTTCAAATTTCTTTGGTAAACTTCTGAGAATTTTCTCAACAATTCGTTGATCAATGATGGTTTCACCAATCAATCTAATCTGGTTCATGATTTCCATGACTCTGGTCATGAACTGATCCACATTTTCGGACTCTGTCATCCTTAGAGTCTCGAATTACGTCCATAAGGTCTGCAGTTTAACTGTTTTGACCCTGTCATTTCATTGGTAGAAATATTTAAGGATGTCCCAGGCCTGTTTTGAAGTACTAGCGCCTGTGATTTTTGAAAAAATCGAGTCATCCACAGAATTTTGAATCCAAAACTTAGCTTTATTTTATTTTCTCCTCTGTGTTGCCTGAGCAATTCGCTGTGGATTGGTCATAGCAGAAAGGGCTGCTGGATCTGGTTCCACATATCCAAGATCCACTGGTTCCCAACACTCTTGTGCTTGCAATAAGGATCTCATTCGAAGAGACCAAAACTTGTAATTCTTTCCAAGAAGAATTGGACCCTGAGTTGGTCCTAAATTGCTAGACGACGCCATAAAAAAAATTTGCAGAAAAAAAATAGAGGGAAATTTCGTATTTTACCTTTGATCACCGAAACGCCGATTTGTCGATGGTCGAAAAGAGCTTATCGGCCTTTAATTGGCCTTAGTCACCATGCAATGTGACCACGCGCCTTAATGTTAAAGCGCTACGGGCTTTTCGGGTTTTTGCTTTTCAATTTGCCGAGACGCGAAATTTGCCTTTGGACTATTCAACGGTCCAGATCTTACTGTGATCTGACGGTCCAGATCTTATCGGGATATCTCAAATCAGGACTTCGTGAACCCTGACGACGAGTTCTTCTGACTCCTCGATTCCCCGATCTCCGATATACCGATGGCGCTTTCCTTTCGGGAAATTTTCTGATTTCTTTGATCTTCGCCACGCATCCTCCTATATTGGACGGTCCTGATTTCTCCTCGTGATTTCGCGATTTGTTCTGTTCTGGACTTGTTGTCTCCAGGATCCGCGATTTTTCGAATCCCGTAATGCCGATGGACTCTGCTTTCGAGAAATTTTCCAATAGCCTCGATCTCTGCCACGCATCCCAACAGATGGACGGCTCAAGTCTGCTTCGGGGGTTTCCCTGTGGAGATTCCCGATCTCTTGTTTTGATGAGATGACATCAGCTGGGCCCCACAACGAAACTTTCCTTCTGTCGAGATTTCAGACTTCGCAGTTCCGAAATGCTCGTGCTTCTTGTCCTCAGGATTCGCGAAACGCCGAATCCCGATATGTCGATGGCCCTTTTCTTTCGGGACTTTTTCCGATTCCTCGGATTTACGCCACGCATCCCCACAAGATGGACGGTCCTGATTCAACCTCGGGATATCGCGACTTGCGATGCTCCATTGACACAACTTCTCTGTCAACTTGAAACCCTGGGTGACGAAACACCGATGGTTTCCTCGATGTCCGCCACGTGTCCGGTCAAACGAACGACTGTGATCTTATCGCTATTTCGGGAATCGCAATTTCGCGAGTTTCGAACTTGTGTTGCGACGGTCTTTCAAAACCGCAAACTCCGATATGCCGATTTGACGACACTTGGATCTGCTGCCAGCCGTCCTCTATGATGGACGACTGAGAAGTCCTCTCGGGATTTCACGATATCGCGTATTGGAGTTTTTGGAGTGCAATCACCTTTGCGCGTCCAACTCCTGATTACTGATTTTGCGATGGGACAAGATCAACGGCTCACGATCTTTCGCGATCCAACGGTCCAGAATGACTTGTGATTTCACGTTTCACGAATTCTCACGACAGTCTTCTGACCTTTACACCTGGGAGTCAGCGAAATGTCGAGATCTTGCTACGTGTTTCTTGATGGACGGTCCAGATGACATCGGGACTTCACAAGTCGAAAGTTCTCCTTGGCGATCTAGAGGACTAAACCTCGTGCACCTTCTCGCTGATCCAACGGCTCTCGGGCCTCTGCGCAAGATCTGATGGCTGAAATTCTTTTGCCTTTTCCATGCTCTCCTCGTCCCTTTTGAACTGGTTTCACGCTCTGGATCCGTTCGCAGGATGAATCTTATGGCCTCAATGGTTGTTCTTTGCACAGTAGACGCGATCTTTGCTGAATTTGAAGGAATTTCTTCTGCGGAAGAAAAATTCGTGAATCTTTCAAAGATTTGAAAGAATTTCACGAGTTCTCCGTTCTCTGCTGTAATCTTGGACAGTTTTGAGAGAATTTCAGTAAATCTTTAAACGATTTTGCCTTCTGCAGGAATCTTTAACGAGTTTGAGTGAATTCTTTGAATTCTTCAAGAGTTCCCGCCTTCTGCAACTCTTCTTCGTAAATCTTTGATGATTCTTGAAAATTGTACAAGAATCTTTAAAGTTTCTTCTTTCTCGGTCTCTGCTTCCTCGTTCTTTCGAGCGTAGTACGCTCTGCAACCTCTGCAAGCTTCCTACGTTGATCTTTTGAATGTAAGACAGTTTGCTTCCTCGTGGAAGTTTCCTGCGAGGATCTTTCGAGAGTATGACGGACGGCTCTCCAAACCTTGTGAAAGAGACTGTGTCGCGTGCTCTCAAGATCCGTGAAGCTCTCCGCTGTGAGGATCGTGTTGCTCTCCAGACTGTGTGAAGAGGTTTACTGCTGAAGCTCTAATACCATGATAAATTGTGAAGCAAAGAGAAATGCAGAGAGAAAAGAATAGAACAGTATATTGGAATGTATGAAGAAGAAAAGATAAGTACAATGCAAGATGGCTGAGCTAAATAGGCTCAAGCTAAACAAGAATAGAAAGTACAGCTGTCCAGTACAACTGGCAGTGTACAGTCAGAGTGTTGAGATTACAATATATTTAACAACACGGTTCAATCCTTATTATATGTATCAAGTAAACAGTTTCCATATACTCCTCCGATACCATTGGAGTGGATCATGTTTTGTAGTGAATGAGTTCACATATCAAGATCATTGAGTTTAAATTTTCCGTGGAACACCAAGTATGATAAAGTAGTACAAATACTTGGAAACCAAATGATGGCTCCATCTTGCCAAAACCATTTAATAAAACTTAAGAATTAATTATATATAAACCACTCTCATGGGCCATCTGGGTGCGGTGTCATGTATAGCGATGTCGGGCGAGCTTCTTCTCATTGCCTCGCAGGGGACAGACATTAGAGCGTGGAAGTAATCTGATCTCCACTAGTGCTCTACCTTCAGATGCAGCGACGATGCCATGAAGGCTCTAGTGGCAGTGTGCGATAGGGTGGTGAGCGCGCATCAAGACTAGCGGATCAGGGTCTGAAAGAGATCGAAGGGCGGAACCTCGATGTTTAAATTGGTGGTTAGTGCAATGAGCTAGAAGAACTACGTGCAGAATCAAAGGCACCATTGGTGTCTTTGGATAGAGCACGCTGACGCCATCTCGTGCCTGACGGTGTTCGCTGCCATGAAGAAGCGCAAGAAACAATGCTATTTCATGTACTCGAGTTCTTGGAACATGACTTTCAAGGTGTGGCGCCTCTCAGACTTCAAGTGCATGGAGTCCACGAGAGCCCCCGATGATGTCATCAATGCAGAATGATGATGGTCGCATGCCAAACAAGAACTTCGACATCATGAGATTCGGCCCGTAGACCATCAAAATCTAGCCCGATTTTGTGATGTATGGAACCCTGAAGCTCTAAGTTACCTTGCGAATGCGGAGGAACGACGAGGGTTCAAATCCTTTGCTTTCCATAAGTAGAGATAGGTATGGCGAGGGTTCGAATCCTTTGCTTTCCATAAGTAGAGGTAGGTATAGCAGTCTACAGTTGCTGCCAGAGTCAGAGAAAACAGTCCACCAAGTTTTGAAGAGACTGTTATGTGAGAAGATTACCTAGGATGTGTGTACCACGAGCTTGAACGTCCTCCATTGTAATGAACCAGACATGCATTCCCTCTCCATTGTAAGCTTCATGAGTGATTAAGAGTGGTTTCAAATGTATCAACACGTGGCAACTTTTAACTCACTGCGGACAGAAATGGTAAGAGGCCTTCACCTTAAAATAAGGCCTTCCGCGTAAAGCGGAAGAAAGGGAACGCCTTAATGAATCCGAATGATATCTTGTTTGAAGATAAAATAAGTGTGTTATATTATTTAATGATAACTAATAGAAGGTTCATGAATAATTTATAATGGGCTAGAGCTTGGTGTGGGTCTTTCAAATGTATATATGATTATAAAGGATGTTACACATGTTGATCATTTATTAAAAAGTATTTTTTCAAGAGAATAATGCACTCCAACCTAAAAAAAACTCTAGCTCAACAATTCTTTTATAATCATATCAGTCTCATATATAATTTGATGTTTAAGTTTGTTGGTTGAGAACCCTGGAGTTCTCTCTTCTTCTTGATCTTGTTGCAACTTTCCTCAAAACTGATGTTGTGATGTTCTTCCAACCGTTTTCTGTTTCTTTCTTTAGTCTGTTGTCCAACTCCTCAGTAGCTTGTGCAACTTCTGTTCTCCAAAATGAAGCTTCAAAATGATGTGCACAACTTCTATCCATCAAAATGAAGGGCCCAACAAAGCCCACGTGACTGCACTACCCACAAACACCTGACACAATGTTCTTGAAAATCTACCTGCTCTTCAGAAATAGCACTATGCCTCATTGAACAAAACCCTAGTGTTGGAGATACTCCAACATATGGTTTTCTAGTCGAAGAAATGATAGTGGAGGGGCCCCACTAGATGAAACTCAGTGCTCTAGATGCAATGCAACTTACGGTTCAGCCATCTGAGTCTCGGTTTGATTTTTATCATGAGTTGCAACTCACCTCCTCAAGCCATTCAGGGACATGTGGCCAATTTGGTTTGGCAACATAAAATCCAAACAGAGCAGCATAGAGAAGTTTTGTAAGCTCCCGCAAGTCTGTTTGGCCAAGGCCTACATGAATACACTACCCAAAAATGCCCGACACAGGGTTCTTGAAAATCGCCTTCCTCCTTAGAAATTTCACTATGCCTCATTGAGTAAAACCCTAGTGTTGTGTTGGTTTTGTCACATGGATGAGCAAAAACACAACACTTACTTGCCTAGTTAAGCTAACTAAACAAGACAAAGAGTTATGAGTTGATTAGATAATCAAACATGTATGAAACAAGGAAATAAAAATAAAAGGAAACAAATGTTAGAAAAACTTACAAGAACTAGAACCATGAAAAAGGAAAATGACAATCATATAGCTACCAATGGATCAATGTATTGCTAGGCTAGCACCGTAGAGAAAGACATGAAATTATGAACCCCCTCTTCCTCCTTGGGAGGGTTCTTGAGTTTCCTAATAGAGATCTCTTCTCTTCATACAATGGAAAGTAACAATGGTAAAGAAATACAATGCCAATCCTCTCAAGAGGTGAATGGAATGGACCTTGCTATAGTGCTTGAATGATTCAAAGAGAAATGAGGATTCTTCAAAAATAATTCTTGCAACATAACAATGCCTTGAAATTCTTATTTTCTTAGCACACCCATGGCACATATTTATAGTGTCCATTCATGGCAAGATATAATTGGTTCATGATGTGAATAAGGGGCCTCTAAGGGTACTTCCTAACCCTTGACCAACTTCCAAGCTAGATTTCTCTTAGATTTGAGTGTCAAATCGTGTAGGAGGTCGGATAGGAAGTGGTTGAGAGGTCGACAAGATTCATAAATGCGTCGTTCATGAGAAGTGCACGGGTTTGCTTGTAGAGAGTCACAAATCCTGGACATTCTACACACAGTACACAATTAGGGTTGTGTTAGCTTGTGCATTCCACGCACAGTGTGCGTGCTTCCTTTGGTGACTTTGCGCACTTTGATTTATGAACCAAGTATATAGTTTTATGCCTTTTTGATGAATTTTGATTGTGTAGGTGTACTAGTTTTTGCTCGAACGGATGTCTTTCTTCAATCATTTTTTTGTAATGTTGCGGAGGATTTTTCGGTGATAACAGATGCCCCCTGATGTGTGAGGTTATGAGAATACGTATAGCCGAAATACATCAATGTTTCTTTTGTTGATGGTGCCATTGCAAGAAAGAGTGAAGAGATGAACTGCAAGAGTGATCCGTTGGAGGGAGAGGGAAAATTATGGGAACCAAACCTTTCTCTAGGAAGAAAATAAAATATGTATACAAACGAGGCGGGCATGCCCCATGCTCGTGTCATGAAACCAAAAAGTGGGAATGTAACTAGAGGTGTATGATGATGTAGATAGCTATAGTGCCTTCAGGGCAGTTGATAATCACAAATGACGGTTATAAATGGTGAACTGGATTTGA
Organism: Picea engelmannii; assembly: GCA_009831015.1. Taxonomy (NCBI): domain Eukaryota; kingdom Viridiplantae; phylum Streptophyta; class Pinopsida; order Pinales; family Pinaceae; genus Picea; species Picea engelmannii. Next base: position 273,598 of record ML783635.1, on the reverse strand, counting down.
ATCGAGTGACGACGGTAAGAAGTGTCGATGACTCATAGGCATTGATGGCCTAACAAATTTAGAGGTCTTCGGATGGTATGGAAAACTGCAACGGTTGCATAGTAAGACTCACCTTAACATGAGAGTTTGTTGAAGTCAAATGTTATGGGGGTCAACGAAATAAAAAATCAATGATGACTCTCTGTGTTCCGTCCGAGACTCCTCATTGAAAATGTAAAGAGAGTCAAGATACTGCCGCCCTTCTGGAAACTATGTTGATGTTGACAGGAAGGGAGACGAGACATCCAGAAGAAAAGGGAGTCTTGAAATCCATTGAGTAATAGGTGATATCAAGTACTGACGGGTAACGTGGACGAAGTCAAGACACTATGGGACTCAGGAATGCCCTTGGTTGGGGTTTTCAAGGATGATTGGAAGCAACCATAAAATTGGATCTAGTGTCAGGGGGACAACTAGACATGGGGTTAAAATGTGCTGGAGGATGAAAAAGTGGGAAAAATCAGAGATCGTGGTTTCATGGGTTTGGGATACTCGGGGTTTTTCAATGATGGCTATATTAAAAAGGGTGGATGCCCCAACCAAGGGCAACATAGGTTTCTTTTCCAGGTAAAAGAATGTCATCGGGGATGACGACTAAAAAAGCCATGTATATGCTGGAAACAAGGGCTTTATAAAATTGCCAAATGAATAAAGAATAATTGGGGTTGAGTATATAGATATAGAAACGGGTGCCCTAGTAAAAGATGGCTTAGCCTGTTTAGGGCACAAGTTTGTGAAATAGAACTGGTGGAGGGTTGGGGTCCCATGGGTGGGTTTCTATATTAGTTAAATGGATGGAGGACAATTTGTAGATGGGAAAACCGATGGTGGATGAGATGGACGGCTAATGGAACTGCGGGGGTGCATTCAATGGAACCAAGTGTAGGATGATATGACCTGGGAGTCCATTGGGAAGGTTAGCAATATGATAAGAAGAAGTATGGGGTTCATTCTCGGAAGTGAAAAAACTATCGAGACTCCCAATCCAAGGGTTGAAAACAACATGAGTGTCAATTTTCCAAGGGGAACTATGAATGGGACAACTCATGTGGGGGAGAGTGCTATCGGTTGACAGTACCAAAATGTGGCAGAGGTAAAGGTACTGCAGAGCTGGATGTAGGGACCCTAAAGGAAAATGTGAGAGGGTGTGACTGGGATATGCAATTGTTTACAGAGGGAGTAATTACATGCCAGTGTCAAACATATACTTGAAGGGGCTGTAAGTTTGCTTAACAAGTACATGCACATAAGAAGCCAAATACCTGACGTGAAAAATATGTAATGATAAACAACATATAACAACTATTTGATAAAACTGAAAGTGAGCATGTGTACCTGAACATGGCGTGAAAACAATGCTCCTCCGGGGAGAAGTGCAGATGATAACCTAAGGAATATGAATGTGTAGATGGCTAGATCAGGATCCCGTGGCTGAGAACGGTTCAAAAAATAGAGGCTCTGGGATCCTGTACCAGAATGTGGAAGTTGGGAAAAAGGGATTATATATGGACGGTGGGTCCACAATGCCACCTCACTTGCACCAACAATATTGGTGATCTGGCAAGAGTGTTGTGAGGTGATTTGGGAGATTACGGGAGCTTGAGGCTACCAATCCGGTAGTTGCGAGAGACAGGTTAGTGGCCTTATCTTCTTTCACTTTGTGTATTTGAGGGATAGTAGCTAGGGACTGTATGGAGGGCCCTACAGGGTGTTTTTAAGGGTAGATGCCCAATAGTGCACAGGAAATAGGTGAATACCCTTTCATGGGTGCATGGGTAGGATTCGATTTCCCACACATTATGTGCGGTTTTATCCCAAACAGTCGTGCATTCATGAATGCAGGGCTGTTACGGGGAAACCTGCGCATAATGTGTGGCTGTGAGGATCACAACCGCACATATGGGCACGTGCGATAGGTAGGCAGGCACACATTGGATGCACGTATATCATATGGACAATTGTACTTATGCATAGTTGTGGGTGTGACAATTTCTCATTAGTGCACATCTGTATGCTTAACAATCGCGCACAGATGCATGACTGTATTGGGTTAAGTCGTGCACTGTGCACTAGCTCATGGATGTATGATATTTATTATTATTATTATTATTATTTGATATATGAGGTAGTTGATTAGGTGTTTCTGGGTGAATGCATGTGATCAATAGATTTGGTGACGATGTAGGTCCATTAGCAAGAGCGAGACTGGGATTGTTTGAGAGAGTCTGTGAGGGAGAAGCCAGTAGTGGGCAGACACTTGGTGGCCTGCGGTTTGTTGAATTTCTTTGACTATCCATTGATACAGTCATAAGAGTTCTTATTGTAGTTCATGATTCATATGTGGAGCACTGACCTGCAGTTCTTTGTTGTATGGGGTGGGAAGTTGACGTTCTCTATGAAAAAGGACATCTATTTTTTATCGGACTCCCATTCTAGGGGAGGGCATTGGTGACTGATCCCCATATTCCAGGGGAGGATAGGGTAGAGACCATCGTTGCACGAAATTGTTCTAGGTCGAACCCTATGTCGGGTTCGATAGTGCGGATTGAGGCCCTGGATGACCTGCTAACAGAGTGTATAGAGACCATGGTTGTGAGGATTTACAGATCCTTAGCCACTCAACGTATCATAGGTCGGTAGCTAAGAGTGGTCGAGGAGGTTTTGGATGGTGAACTGTTTACGTGGGGTGTGTTGATGCAGACCCAGATGGTGACCCAGCTGAACTGGTGTCGGCATGCCAATTTCAGTGACTTTGCTTTTGGGTCAGTTTTGGTTGCTTGGTTTTTGGAGAGGGCGCCCCTATTGAGCCCTCAGATTTATTGGCACCAGCATCACGACAAGAGCTTCAGTTGATGCAGTGGGCACATATTTTGGCCTGACATGGAGGGGGGGAGGGTGTCCATTACTTTACGACCACAATTGCTCGAGTGTGGCGACAAATTATGTAGGTTATTTTATAGTTTCCATACGCTAGTATGGACTACATACATGATTCAGACATAGTGCTACCTCCTGAGGAGGACTGGGATCAGACATGTATGTGTGTTATTTGTCTTTTTCATTTTGGTACATAACTTTGATCAGAAATATGTATGGATGTTGACACTATATCTGGGTTGTTTTTTAGATGTTGGACCCTGGGGTCAGGAGGATGAGGTCATCCAGGATCAGGCTCGATGAGAGCCAGCAGAGGCGAGGGCTTGACAGAGGCACCGACGAGATGATGCTGGTGCAAGACTGTCGAGAGAGCCACAGGGGGACGTGGTAGTAATTTTAGATGATTTTCACTGATGGTTCGAGCGGGTCTAACATGGGGTTATAAAGGGTTTATGGGCCCACATCCAGGACGATGAGGTCTTGGAATAGTGTGTAGGAGTACCATCAGAGTGGTGGGCCGTGATCCGAAATTCAACAGTGGCGGGGGAAGATATGACAGCTTGACTCCCTCCTGGAGCTGGAGTTCCCCTAGCTGGTGAGGTACCTTCGACTGATAGGGGACCTGGGGGGGTGCTCTAGGGGCACTGTGAGTGCCGAGTTGATATGTATGGGTTTGTGGGCCTGATTTTGTATAGGGTATTTGATACCCCATTTTGTAATCATAGTGATGATGAGACTTATGAGCCTACGGGAAGATGTGTATATATATTTTTTGTAAACCAATGACGACCTTTTTGATATATATAGTGGATATATTGATGATCATACTTGTCTCTGTGTTTTGTGTTTATGGTTGTGATGTCTATTTATATGTTTGACAAATATATCATGCTATGTATATGATGTTTTTAATATGATAAATGCCAATCCAATACTAGGTTAACCATGTGATCTGCTACTTGATTGAGGTTCCTAGAAATATGAGTAAATGTGATAGAATCAAAGTTGCGAGATAGGAGTCTAACTTATAGGTATTTGTGGAAGATGTAAGGATCATGAAAATGATACACGTTGTTGAGCTGCAAGACGACGAGTTGGGAATCTAACATAATGCTAAGGTGACAACTGTGGTGATGAATGGCCTCAGAGAGGAGACAAATGGCATAGTCATATTCAACTTAGTTGTTGGTGGTAGGACCTAAACATATGCCATTGGAATGGACTAGCACATATGAGGGGGTATAGAGGGCCCAAGCAGCCGAAGCCAGATTTTGGGTCCAACGGCTGGCACCATTAGCATAACCAATGTGGTAGGCTAATGGATGATACATCTGTCAACAACAAGGGTGATAGATCAGACATGATGAGTGGTGGCTGATGTAAAGTAAGACTAAAAACTCTAAAAATGTTTATAAGGTGAAACCTAAGGTAAGAGGTATATGCTTAAGCATAAAAATTCTTCAAGTACAACCTGTTGACGGGTTCTTTGAATGGGGAGCCTTCTGGAGAGGCCAACATATAGGCACCTTTAGTGAGGCAATGTTGGATGATGAATGGGCCATGCCATAATGAATCAAATTTCCCATGGCCGAGAGTGTCATGGGAAATGTCATAGGCTAACACAAGATCACCTTTGTTGAATGAGTGAAGGTTGACATGGTGGTCAAAGGTGGTTTTGGATCATTTTTTAGCTGCCTTGTTGTGCTATAATGAAGATCAACGATCTTCATCAAGGGACTCTATGGTCAACAGGCGCTACTCCATTAGAGCAGTGTCACGTAAGATATCTATGGTAGTGCGTAATGTGGGGATTTCTCACTTGATAGGGAGTGTGGCTTCAATCCCATGGACGAGGTGAAATGGTGTAAAACCAGTGGCATTTTTTACTACCGTGCGATAAGACCATAAAACGGAAAACAACATATGATGCCAATTGGTCTTATGTCATATAATGGTGAGTTGTAGCATGGTTTTGAGGACTTTATTTATAGCCTCGACCTGCCCGTTCCACTGAGGGTAGTATGGGGAGGTAAAATCATGGGTGAAGCCTAAGTTTGAGAATATTTCTACAAATATCTCATTCTCAAAGTGTTTACCATGATCGAAAACTAACTGTTGTGGGACTCCGAAAAGGGTAATGACATGGTTGAAGAAAAAACACATTGTTGTGTCAGCAGTGTTATTAAATGTGGGCATGGCTTCGGCCCATTTGGTAAAATAATCCATTGCCACCACAATGTACTTGTGTCCATTACTGGATGGAGGATTACATGTCATGAAATCTATGCCCCATTTACAAAAGAGGTCGGTCATGATGACTGGGTGTAGAAGAGTTGGTGGAGCTCGTGCTTTGTTTACATAAAGTTGACATTTATCGCATCGCTTGACAACGTGGATACATTCATGAAACAAAGTGGTCCAAAAGTATCATGCTCAAATTATTTTTTGGGCGGTAGATATACCCGAGAGGTGACCACCACAAGTGTCGTTGTGACAATCATTCAAGACTCTGTCGGCTTCGTTGACGGTGAGAGATCGCTGAAGGATGGTATCGACATTGTGTTGATAAAGAATGTATCTGATGAGGAGGTATCAGGGAGGCCGATGGAGAATGCATCGACGGTAATCTCTAGAGAGGTGAAACCTGAAATGTTTTGTATGAAGGTAGATGAGAAGGTCATCGTGCCAAGGGTCGTCTGAGGAGATGAAGAAGAGGTGTTCATGGGGGAAATCTTCATTGATGGGGGAAGCTTTGGCATCTGAGGGAAAATCCGTAATGAGTTCAGCTAGGACAAGAGATTTCTTTCTTTTGGGAGTGGATAATTCTAGATCGTATTCCTAGAGGATAGTGATCCATTTGGAAAATTTGTCATTGATCCATCGTTGGCTGAGAAAGTACTGCATGGGGTTGGAATCTACTATGACGTTAGTAGTTCGAAGCATAATTTAATTCCGCAGTTTTTGGACTGTGAGGACAACGACTAACGTGAGATTTTTATCGTGATTATATTTTAAGGGTGGCCCTGAAAGGTTTTTACTAATGTAGTAATCACTTGTTCACACCCATCATTCCCTAACTGGACGAGGACTCTTGCTACTTGTTATCACTCCAGGAAACTCTCCTAGGCTGTAAGTCGGAGATGCCCGGTAACTAACTCTTTTTGGGAAATGTTTTCTTAATAATTGATGTGGTTTGTGGATCAAGATGAATATCTAGGGGCTAGACTGTGTTTTCAAGACTGTCTAGGAATATGAAATCTCACAAGGCCTTCTAGCAATGCAGTCAGACAAGGTTTGATTAAATGGGGAAGAAAACAACTATTGAACTAGATTATACTTCATACCAACAAGCACAATGGGCTTAATAACCAAGAAATATCTTATGATTATCAACTTAATCAATCAACATATGAGATGACAGTCATATACAGATTAAATAAGCATTAACAAAGAACATTCACTCACAAGATATCAGAGACAGGAGAGAGAAATCTGACAACACAACTGAGGGAAGCTTGAAATCTTTCATATAATAAGAATAAGTATTTTTGTTACAGTAGCAGCATGGTAGCATCCAAAATCCAACCTCTAGTTCATGTTCTATTCTAATATTTATAACATTACAAAGCAATTGTTTGATCCTACAAACATGGATCAAATTAACTAAAAATAGCAAGTTGAAATCTGTTGCAAAATAAGTGGGATGCTTCCTCAAAATGAGGTCAATCCCTGATTTTCCTCTGTTGAATGTTGGTGCAGTGTAGAACAGCCTTCCAAGGCTAGATGATAATTCTCAAATGGAAACCAAGTCGAGTTTGATGATGTGGCAAAGTTTCCTGCCTTTCTGTTCAACATAATTTATCCATAGACCTTTGAAATAACTCCCTTTTCCATCATATGTCAAAAATAACGACTGAGCTGGATCTGATAATTCATTAGACATGCATTGGAAAAGGCTCCGAATCCTTTCATATAAAAAATCACTGACCTGTGAAAGCGCCTGTTTTGGTGGTTAATGAGTGCACAGTGGGCTCGCCTAAACCACCGAAAGTCAATCTTTGGAGAGTTTCAAAATTGCAAAAATGATTGTCTTGAATCCTCTTTTAGCACTCAAACTTTCTTAGATACTGTAGTCTTGATTCGAGCAGACCTTCGAACCTTTGCTGACTGTGCAGGGGAATCTGTTACATCTATTATGGTTTTGGCTAGATTAGCCAAGGTGTCTAACCCAGTTTGTTCCTCCTCTGGTGATTCCAACTTCTTTAGCTTGAGCCTCAGAACCCTGAGTTGCCTATATAATTTCATATTTTCCCTGATCAACTCTTTGTTTCTACCTTTGATTGTATCATGTTTTTCCTTAAGAGTTTGATTCTCTTTGAACAGTTCAGCGTTTCTCTCTGTGAGATCTATGTTTGCCTTTTTGATTACCCTCTCAAGTACTTCCATCTCATAAATCTCTCGCAGAAGCTTATTGATCTTCCTGGTCTTACCTTTCTGAGGCCTGCTTGATGAGGCTTCTGATTTCAGTTGCCTGTATGTTTCTGAAGGCTTTGATGGAGGTATATTTATCTTCAGTTTTGCATCATGTTTGATTTATAGGTTATCCTGTGTTTTTGCCATCCCCTGCTCTGAATCAGAGTCACTATAAGGTAGGTTGAGAGGGTTTTCCCTGTGATAAGGTTTCTGTCTTCAAACTTTAACTTCCTCTTGGTTCCTCCCTTCTTGCTGGATGATGCTTTGATAGAATCCCTGGGCATTGAAATTCCTTTTCTCCTCCTGTGACTACTCTTGGGAGTAGGATCATTTATGCATCTAGACTTCTTTGCTTTTATCTCTGGAGGTTTTTCTGTCTGGAACTCGTTCCAAAACAAGAAGAAACTCCACTCTATTTGTTTCCTTTGAAGAGCTTCTTTCACAAGGAGGGTAATCAGCCCTTGATGTGATACTCTGCTTATAACTTTAGTAGGCTGAGCTTTTACCTGTTTTGCCATTTTAATCAGGGTTCTATGAAAAAAGTAAGGTATGTTTAAGTGTTCTCTGCCTGTGAAGTGGTTCAACAGTTTAAAATGGTAGTACATCACCCTGTTATAGTGCCCTTCACAGGTTATGTATACCAAAATCGCCTTCAGCAGTGTCTGCCATTTTGGCTCCAGATAGGACATGGGAATGTCCTTCTTCCATGTCAAAGTTTTATGGACTGGTAACAGATAGGACCTGAACTCAACATTTGAAGGTGAAGAGGTTTTAAACCAGCAATTCCATGTCCTAGACAACCCTGTGTATTCGCAAATAGATGCTTCATCTATAATGAACTCCTCTCTTCCTATTTTGGCAATCCTTCCATCGTATGAGAGGGCAAATGCTTCAGCAACTTGTTGGTGGAAGGTTGTTAATTTCTCACAATATGAGAAAAATCCGACCTGTTTAAAGCACTCTGCAACCTCTAGATGCTCTTCAAAATACCACATGCCATCCACCTCGGACCTTAAAGCAGGACTTACCTTTGACATGACTCAATACCGACTATACCTGAAACTGTGGGGGATAAAAATGTTCGGGAGGTAATGGTTCTGGAAAGTAGGAATACAGTCGATACCACTTATGCAAAAACTAGTGAAATCGGGTGACAAAGCATATGATTAATAACCTCACTAAAACACCTTCCCACTCTCGGATAACAATCTAGCTGAGAAATGCCAAAACTTAAGCTTTTCGGGGGCAATTGAATTACTGAAACTTTAAAAGAGAACGGTTTCCGATCTTACCTGATAACTCTCCTAAGTTTCTTTGACTTGGGCTGCCTGCTGAACTCGGAGACACTTCGACAATCGACAGAGAACACGGGATCAGAATTTTGAAAATGTGCTTTGCTGATAAGATCACGGACTTGTGATTATCTTCAGTGGTTTTCGGGATTCATTACAACTCATTGAGTTTACAGATGAAGGGAAGATCTGGTAATGATGACTGGAGTACTATCACTGAAATGGAGGGAATCCCGTACAATCATACCTGTCAATAACTGCTCTGCATGGATTTGAAATGAATAATATAATGGATAATACGCAGGTGCTTCGAACCTTTCGGGTGAACACCACGAATGAGCATCATCTCCCACGATGCGAGCTTTCGGCGGTTGTATTCCTCATCATTGCAACGATTTTTGACATCTGGCTCATGCGAAAGCACGAGCTTTCTTTTTTCCCCTTCACATACTTTCAGTGGTTGCATGCCTTCTGCCTCAACCCTTTATCTGCCGAAGATGAACACTTTCGGTGGTTAATGAGCATGCTGGTGGCTCGCCTAAACCACCAAATCCTGCTGTTTTGCCAATTTCTTGACCGAAACAAAACCAACATGTCTTTTGGGATTATTTTGGAAAAACAGACTCTTTAATCTAATGATAAAAATTAGAAATCAAATTTAGGAACCAACCTATCATCTAATAATCAAATAAAACCAATGATTTATTTGGGGAGTTAACACTACTAAAACAATAGAGGCTGATAAGTAGAGGATGTAATCGTGATCATAGTTTGGGGGAATAATCAAAGGGGTATTAGATAGGGAAACTTTTAAATCATCAAAAGTTGTTTGAGCATGTTCATCCCATCGAAATGGGATATCATGGCGTAGTAAGCGGAAAAAATCATGTGCGCAAGTGGCGTAGTCTGGGACAAAGCAACGTAGAATGTTGGATTTGCCTTGTAGTCTCTGTAGTTGGCATAAAGTCCTAGGTAGTGGAATTTTTGTGATAGCTTGGACCTTGAGGGGGTCCACAGTGATGCCATTTTGGGAGACAATGAACTCAAGGAGGCACCCGACAGTGATGGAGAATACACACTTGAGGGGATTCAAGCAGATATTATATTGGCAACATCATTGAAAAATGATGCGTAAGTCGTCTAAATGTTGGGTTCTCTTTTTGGATCGAATAGTGAGGTCATCTAAATAAGTGAGAATGATGCAAGCAAGATCATGAAAAACGTAGGTCATGGCCCATTGGAACATTGCACCAAAATTTTTTAGCCCAAAGGGCATGACACGATAAGAAAAGGTGCCCCAAGGTGTTATAACCCTAAATTGCACCACACATGCTTACCTGGCATCAGGTCAACTCATATCCCTTCTTTGCCAAAAACTACTGAACAACTCTTCTAAAAACTCCATTTTTAAAAGTACATGCTAGTTGGCCCACTACAGCCCGCGTGTACATAAAAGTAAATGCTAGCAGGCCCACTACAGCCCGCGTTTACCTTCAGAATCACAAAAATAAGAAAGTTACCGACGGGACAAAAAGCTATGGGTCAGTTAACTGAAACTCCCAGCCATGCATGGCCGAGAGTTCGTCCAAAACCCTAGCTCCTTCTAGCCTATAAAAGAAGGGGTAGGGGTACTGTTTGGAAGAGGAAAATTATAACGAAGAAACTCTGCCCATTTGCCGAATCCATTTGTCCCAACCCTTTAGCCTTTCCTCAAGCCTAAGGAGAATTAATGAAAAGCAGTTGGAGGACAAAGAAGAGGAGGAGCCCAGGATCAGGATCAAGGAGCGGTGGTCAGTCTCGACTTTGATTGTAAGTTGATTCATTTTGAAAATAATAAAAGAATACTTTTCTTGTCCCAATGCATGAGTTATCTATGATTTGTGTAATTTATGCTTAGTTTCTAACCCTCAAGTAGAAAAATAGCATGCATGCGTAGTGTTTTGTCTTGATTGCAGGTTAACTTTGGAAGGAACAGTGCAAGTAAGTGGGCAAAGCGCAACAGAGGATCTACACCAAACGTCAGTAAAAAGGTTAGTAGTTCCTTTCCATGCATGTGTCTTGAAAGAGGGGTTTCAGTTTTGGGGTGCTAGGTTAAAAGGTCATTTCTTTAAGGTCAAAATCTGCATGCAAATCTGACCCTAGTTTGCTAGTCCGTAGGGTATTATTTCCCAACAACAGAATTGGCGACTCCACTGGGGATCTTACTCTTTAGGGTTTCCGGATTTAGTTGAGGTTTTTGGGTGGTTTAAAGGATTAGATTGTCTGTTTCTTTGTTTGTCTGTTTTGTGTTAGGTCAGAGCTAGCAGGGAACCTAGTTCTTTATACCAGTTTTTCCTTGATTGTGCTTGACGGTAATTATCCGGACACAGAGAGGTACACGTAGCCTGCAGAAGGCCTGCACGCGTGTGACCCACGCCCTAATCTCTTACAGCCCACGTGTGAACGCTTGCTGTAGAGGTTTCAGTAGCGTGTAGGATTCAGAGAGCTTGAGAGGCAGTCCTCCTCTTCCCTGTCATAATTATACATTCTCAGGGGGCTTTCTGGATCCTGTCTGAGTCTTTCTAGTTCGAAGTCTTGTCTCAGTCTGCTTTATTGTGTTTTGTTATTCTTTGCAATTATTTTTCTTTTTTGTTAAAGAAGAAGCATCCAAGCCTTTAAGAGACCCTGGTTGTCAATACTAGAGGCCTCTTCCAGGTCTGGGCTGCCCGTGTTTAGTTTTGTATTAGAATTCATACATACACGTGGCCTGTGCAAGTGCAGCCCGCGGGTACCCACGCTCTGTTATAACTCAGCACGTGTTTGCACGCATGCTGTTTCAGTGACAGTAGCGGGCTTGACTGGTTGCTTTTCAATCAGGGTGGGGCAGTTATCCCCTCCTGTGGTGAGAAGTGTTCCTCTCAGGGGTTTGAGTCTAGGGTGGCACAGTCAGTAGGTTAGGGCCTCTTACCCTTAGCCTGTTTTTTCTTAGTTAATTGTTGATAGAAAAGATAAAAAAAGAAAGATTTTGTTTTATTTTTTTTAGACAAGCGTAAGAGTCAGTGCTTTTTTGATTGCCATTGTGCGTCTTTGCTCCGGTTCTTTGCGATCTGCACTTTAAGCCAGAATTTTATTTTGTTTTCTTGGTTTTGTGCTTGTCGGCATTTTCCCTTTGTTGCTTCATTTAGCACTTAAATAATTTTTTTTTATTTTTTTTATCTCTTTTCCATTTTCTTCTTTGTGTGAAGATTGTGTTTCCGCATCAATAGCTAGGGAGAAGTCTTTTTGTTTATAAGTTTTTGCGGTGCATTTAGAGCATAAGTAGCTCGTAGTCGAGTGAAAGTTCCTTTATGTTTGCTGCATGAAATCTTAGCAAAATTTAAAAGAAAAAGAAGTCTTTCTTTGTGAAAAGTTGTTGATTTTTGCATTTAGTAAAAGTCTTTTGTTTCCAACATTTTTCATTTATTTTTGCTTTGAGTCTTTACACATCATCAGTTTCACCTTCATACCCTGTGACGTAAAAAAACCAATAAAATCAACGCTAATTTAAAACCTATTAGACTTTTTTGTTTGTAGGGTTCATATACTAGCTCAGGACTAGGGCCTTGGATTAGGTTGGAGAGTAAACTCTCCAAGGCCACTCAAAATCAAACATTGGAGTCTGTGATAGGGAGCGTAGAAGTCCAGTTACATGGAAGTTATCCGGGACCCCCCTTTAACACAGGGGCTAAAAACGAGGTCGCGTAAGGAAAGGTAGTGGAGATAACCCCTCCAAAGCCGGACCAAGCGTAGTGGAGAACACATATCGAGGATTTGTTGAGGGATTCCGTCGTTTGCATTTGCCACGGGGCTTCGTGGGTCTCGAATCCATTCGAGGTCCTCAGTTGTCTTCCGGACCATTTTCTCTCGATACTCTCGACAGGTTTCGGGCTTGATACCCTGCTCATTGTGGTCTATCCGATTATCGACTCTACCCACCTGGTGACTATTCGCGTGCTGGCAAACTAGTTGCCAATCTTTTTAGGGACATACACAGGTGACTGCGGGGGTATACCGTGGTACCTAGGACAGACATCGGGGCACGCTTTGCAGAGTATACCCGGAGGGTTCTTCCGTATTCGAGTTGCACTTGCACCGATAAGTTGCTCTAGTGTTGGTTGTTGTAACTGTTCTTCAAAATAGTTAGTGATTGCTTGTCTTATCTCACAGGGGATGATTTTAGTGTGTGTTACTGTTTGAATGTGTAGAATACCTTAGAGTGTCTTGTATCTTCTCACACAGTGGAGGATCCCCAGCTCTGTCGGTCACGAAGGCTTCAGGGCCTGCCGTCGGTTATACTGGAGCCACCCCCGCCACCATTGAGGTGGAAGCTAGACCAACAAGGGTCTTTCAAAGCAACCGGGTTACAAACCTTTGAGCCCGAACAACTCCCAGAGCAATCAACCACCAATCTTAGTTTGGTTGAAACCCCAACCACTGATACTTGTCCTTCGTTCATTGTACCAATCCAATTTTATGAACGCCTGTCAGTGCCTCACACAGTTATGGAACCAAATTCTGTTACTTCTTCTGGGAATTCTTCCATTCCCACCACCGTTTCTACCACAGGAGAAGCATATCCTAACTTGCCGTCGTGGTCCGGGCCACCATGGTCTCAACCACAACTACGTCGCACAATGTACTGACCCCATCTATCGCGGCGGCCACACCTCCCTTCACACCTAGTGCGACGGGCCCTCCGTTTTCATACGATATGCCTAGTTCGGGTACAAGTCCTGCACTCACTTACTCCACTTTACAGACTTTGGGTCTGGGGGCAGGGAGCTCTAACGCTCCTCTGTAAGGTCAACTTGGGGGCATTCCTGTCCCTTTTAATGCTTTTCCTTACGCTGGAGGTCATATCTCTCCTTTGTCCCCTTCGCTTGGTGGGCTGCATCAGTAGTTCGCTGGGCAGCCTGCACACACGAGTTCATTTGGAGCCGGGAGTCAAGGAACACCTGTGCAAACTTTGCCGGTAGGTTCGTCACTGTTTGTTTGGAACAGGACGTTTGGTAACAACACTTTCGTATCCACTGCTTTCCCATCTGGGGGCACTCCCATTTTTGGATAGTTTACTCCGGCGCAGGGTACTATTCCTGCGCGGGGGGCACATATACCAGGACCTTGGAACTCAGGACAAGGATTTGTTCCTTCCTCTGGAATTCCATTCTGGGGTTATTCTTTCCATAGTTAATGGAACCCCGGATAGACTTCTATGCCTCTCCCATCAGGACCGGCATGGGGTAATCCTTCCCAAAGTTTGTCAAACACGATGAATGCTCAACATCTTATGTCCTTCATGGGGAATTAGCCAATGATGTCTCCACAGATGCAAAATCCTTACGCTGGTCAGGGCCATGGTTTCTACGAGAATCCGGGCCAGTAGCCAAACTTTTCTTGGCAACCTAGTGCCAGTCAAACTCCAGGACCCTTTTTCCCGGGCTATCAGCAGCAACCCAAACTACCATTCCTGGTGACGTTACACTTGCCAGATTTGACAAGGTTGTTAAATGATCCTATCTGTCATGATCCGAATTGGCCTCCTATGCCAACGAAGTTGCCTTCGGACATTCCAAAGTTCGAGGCCAAGCCTAACGAAGATCCATGTGATCACATGACTACTTTCCATCTTTGGTGTTCATCTAACTCATTGAAAGATGACTTCGTCCAGTTGCGATTGTTTCAACGCACTCTTATCAGGAGTGCCACGAAATGGTACATAGAGCTGGATTGCTCACGATACTCTTCTTTTGGCGAACTGGCGATGGCCTTCCTTAGCCATTTCCAGTTACCTATGAGATACGATGCCGGCATAGAGTTGCTAGCCAATTTCGAACAGACGACAACATACCATATCTTTGATCATATCTGAGAATGGAGACACCGAAAGAGTCTAATCAAAGTACCAATCCCACCAGCATTCCTACTAGAATGGTTCCTTAAGTCTTTAGTCCCATAGTTATCCAAAGACGTCACAACTTCAGGAGTTTTCTCCGAAGAAGATGCCATCATGAGGGCTCAACAATTTGAGCTTATCTATTCTCAGTCTGGTTTATTATACAACATCTTGCCGGATGCTCCACGATCAATACTGGATAAAACTAGATAGAGAGCTGGGCCACATGCTGATGGTATTGTTGGTTCAGCACAAACTAAGCCCGCTGAGCAATTGACAAAGCAATTGCAACAGTTATCTATACAACACTCAGCGGCCAGCCAGACTACTGCTTTGGCTGCTCCTCCTACCCAAATGTCGAAAGTACACTCCGTGCAGACGACTAACCCAAAGGCCCCCCAACAGCCTGAAGGGAAGAAAAAACAACGAAAGAAGGGTAAGGGGGAGAAAAAACCCACTGATAATGTTGGCAAGGGCACCATGGAAAAATGGAAGGCGAGGTATCCATGCAACTTGTGTGTGGAAGACCACCCGACCCATCTGTGTCCTCGACTTGTAGAGGCCCAAAAGTTTGTTACATAGCAACAACAAGCTGTGTTCACTAATCCCTTTCAGCATGGGCAAAATTTAACTCAAGCCTCTACAAGTGCCCAAGGGGGTAGCCAGGAAACCTGCCCTCCTCCAAACAATTCCTCATCCGTGAACATATATATGGTTAGGGGTGATGCTTTAATAATGACTAGAGCGCACGACTATGGTAAACCAAGCGCCTCTGAGAAGGGCAAAGAAGCCGAAATCCCATATCTTCCTCTACAGATTGAGAAGACGTTGGGAGAAACGATGACACACATTCCAAAGGGTGCATTTAAGAAAGCTTCTCATAACCCAAATGCAAGGGCCGCCCATAATTACTCTGTGGTGGAAGATTTATCACAAACCCCTTATGCTATGTCTGCTTTGGAGGTCCTCCAAAGTTTCCCTGCTTAGAGGGAAGCCTTGCTAACTGCTTTAGGCTCTACTGAGACTTGTAACCAGGGTACCATTGTGCTAGATACAACCGACTTAAAACCTCATCTACCTTACCACGTAGCATTTCAGATAGTAGTGGCTCATCCCACGAAAATTTTTACACGCAATATCTTTCGCACGGTGGTCGATGAGGGTGCCTCGACATGCGTTATGTCGTTAGCATGTTGGAAGGCCATAGGCCAGCCTGCTTTGTCTCTATCACCTACTCTCCTCACTGCATTCGATGGTCGTTCTTTCCGACCACATGGCATCATTCCTTCTTTCCCTGTGCAGTTAGGAGGGAAGACTGTGTGTGTCGAGATATAGGTAGTCGATGCCCCCCTCGACTATAATATCTTGTTAGGTCGTAGTTGGACTTATGCTATGCAAGCTCTGGTTGCTACAGTTTTCCGAGTATTGTTGTTTCCACACGAGAGTCGGATAGTGACTATCGATCAATTGTCCTTCTCTAGACCTGACCCAGCTTTGGGGGCATCCACGGTTCCCATGATTGATAATCCTCAAGCCGGTGTCGTTAACGTAGGAGTTGGTTTGTGCCCATCCTTGATGGGTACCTTCGATTACCCACCTCCTCATGACGATGTCAAGTTTATATCTAATCACCATAAGGCTGAGATTTTTCAAGTTTCGTCGTTCTGCATGACCTACTTTGCAGATCCGTGGATTCTTCCTTCCCCATCAGCCACGATGGATGAGATAGGGCACTCCGACATGTCCATGCCCTTGTCGGCCGCTGAAGTAGCATACTCTTTAGTCCAGCAAGCTTCAACTAATCCTGATCCGACTCCTTCACAAGAGTTGGATCCACTTCTAGAGCCTATCTGGGCTCAGGGTTCTCTTGCTACCACCGATTCGTTAGACTTAGTCTTGCCTTTCGACGAAGCAGTGATTGAAGCGATGACTAGTCCGGACAAACCTTGGGAAGATCTTCATCACAGATCATATTTCCTCCCAGAGTTAAACCGAATCATGGCAGGAGAATTCACTATCACCATGACGGGAGATCAACCATGTCCTATTAACCTCTTAGCTACACAGGAAATTTATGCTGAGGGAAATATGACGACTATCGCTGAAACTATACCTATCAATATCTCCCGAAACCCTGGCATCGTGGAGAATGTCTTCGTCGGAGTGGATTTCTCCCCCGAAGAGATTCAAATTTATACGGATCTTTTCAAATAATTCCGTGATGTTTTTTCCTGGTCTTATGAGGAAATGCTAGGAATCGACCCACAAAGAGTCTATCATGAGCTAACTTTGTCATTTTTCAAGCTCACTTTGAGATCGGAAAGCAACATCCGACGAGACTGCATTTATGCTTTTCGATCTCGTCCGGATTAACTGAGAAAAGTAACCATTATGGAGTCTTCTTTAAGCCCTTTTCAGACTCCTTAAAGATGAAAAGATTGCCGAGTGACCTTGTTTCTTCACACTCGTTAAATTGGTCCAGAAGAACATTCCTTAAACGGGTCTTCTTTTAAGCCCTTTTCAGACCCTCTAAAAATGAAAAGATTTCCGAGCGATCTTGTGACCTTTCACACTCGTTAAACTGAAATTTGAAGTCATGTCTGTCCGACGGTAGTTTACCCCTTTTTAGGTCTGGATGGTCAACTGTACGAACAAAGGAATACTCTATTGAATTCTCATTCTTTAGAAGAGTATCCTTAGGTATAATTTTATTCCTTTTTTGGGCCTGAGGGACTAAATTTATGAAAAAGAAGCCCCCACGGAGTCCATAGTTAAGCTCTTTTCAGACTCCCTAAAATTGAAAAGATCGCTGAGTGACCTTATTCTTTCACACCTGTTAAAATGGTCTAGAAGAACATTCCTGATGGAGTCCATAGTTAAGCTTTTTTCAGACTCCTTAAAAGTGAAAAAACAGTTGAGTGATCTTGTCCTTTTCACACTCGTTAAAATGGTTTTGAATTGACGTCTAATCGATGCTAGTTTATCCCTTTTTCGAACCGACTAGACTATTGACGAAAAAGGTATCCCATTGGAGTTTCCTTTTATGCTATTTCAGACTCTCGAAATATGAAAAACCACCAAGCTTCCCTTCTCTGGGCTCGTTAAACTTACATCGAAGGACATTACCATTGTGTGTTCTATCAACTGCATTTGCATACCTTACCCATCAGCCTTGTAACAGTTTGCTTCTGCATCTTAACACCTTTGGCCACTGGAGGATTTTTCCCGAGTATCATTTCCCAGAACATCAGTCTTGTCCTTGTGCCTCGAGCTTGTATGTTTGCTATACTCGTTCCTCTGTTGTAATGTAATTTTCCTTTATTCTTTTCCAACAATCATCAAAAAGAACAAAAAAATCAAATATACCCCAAAAAGAGGATGGGAAAAGTATTTTCTTTATTGGCATCATAATGAGTCGCCCTTGGATAAAGCACATCTGTCCGTTTGATCATCAGACTATGGGATGTAGTACGACCTTAGGAAGCTTTGCCCGCTATATAGATTTGTGTCCTCCACCGTTTGGTTACTCTTCCAAACATATGGAGAGTTTGCGTTGCCTCCTGCTTCGTAGACTTATGATTAACATATATGCTGCCTGAGTCTTATCACTTGTCGTGCTGTTATCCAAGGGAAGTTTGTCACTGAGCCTGAGTCGACCCCTCTGCAATATGTCTCTTGTCCGCATACCCAGCCATCCTGAATGTCCAATCAAGTCCTTGTTTGAAATCACTGAAGCCTTCAGTTTGATCATCAATATTATCAATTTTGTCCGTGCCTGACGAGCCGTCGAAGACCTCTGGGTAGTGCAGTCGTACACTCATATTACACTCCTACCCGAGTTTTGAATATTTTGAAGTTGTTTGTTAAGGTCCTAACCCGCACATAGGTAGATTAATGTATTCGGATGTAATAAAGGTCAATATTAATAAGACCTTTCAATAAAATAGAATAAGGCGGATGTAAGAAGACCTAATAGAAGCTTCCGCTTCTAGAAGGATC
>ML783635.1:187836-237774 GCA_009831015.1 Picea engelmannii | reverse complement strand
TGAATATAATATATGCTGGTTTTCCCGGTTTGGGTTTCCAGGTGAAAAATCTCTGTGTAATGTTTGTATTTTCCATTGTATCTTTTCTGTTCTTTTCTGAATATTAGTTTGCAGTAGATATTGTACAAGGTTAGAATTTACACATCCCCCAATTCTGCATTCTGTGACGGGGAAGGTGCAATAGGTACTGTGCGGACCAAACAAACAACTTGATGTACTTCCTTTAATTCCTTTTCGATCCTTCCATATATCTCCTCCTACTTCTCTCCATATCTCTGTAATATGTCCTCGGAAGCGTCCTCCATAGCTCCGCGGACCAGACTGATATCATCCTCCGTGAGCATGGCCTCTAACTAGGGCTTATTAGCATGCATTTTCTTCCTTGTTGAGGGTTTCTTTCGAGAAACCTTCCTCTTTTGCAGTGTTATTGTCCCAATGGGGGGATCCTCAAGTGGAGGGGTGGTATCTTCACCTCCTCCTTCTCCTTCAATTCCCCCTCCTTGTCCTTCTACTTCATCTTCTCCTCCTCCTCCGAGCAAGCCAGACCCCTTATCTTCAAAAGCGTTGTCCTCCTCATCGCTTTCTATATCCTGGACTTCCTCCTGTGTTTTATTCTACTTCGTCCCATTGGACTATCCAACATGCTCAACTCTTGAGACTATGGGGATTCCTATGGTGTCAGTGTCAGATAGTTTTGCATCAACGACAGGTACAAGAAATTCCTCCAGGCACTCCTTTTTAATCTGCTCCATGTCTTCATTTGTTAGCTTATAGTACGACTGCAACTCTTCCTAGTTCTCGTCTCAGTGCGTAGTAATGTATATGAAATTAGAATATGCACAAAACTTTTCTATTGGTCGGTATTGGTGCAAGGTGCATGATGTCATGCGCGGAAATGATTTGATGGAAACCTTCAATTGTTGATAGTATGCATGAAACACGACATTGGACTACCACTACTTCGTCATGTCGTTGGTGTACTACAAGGTGGAAAACCTAGCGGCCAACAGCTTTGAGGGTTCAACCTCTGGGAAGGTAGATCCTTCAGGCATTTTCCAAGTGACAAATGCGATCAAAATGATCAGCTAGTTGTAGTGGAATTCTTATCCCAAGTCATTGGCTTTGCGACAATCTTTGTCCAACTCATTGACGAGGTAATTCACCTAGTTCATCTGCATGCCCTCCACACAGTTTCCTGCAAGTTCCACCACGAACCCAGTGACCTATGTGGGGAAGTTCCTCCTTACATGCTTGCCAGCTAGGACTTGGAAAGAGAGGCGCACTGCGCCATCTTGTATAGAGGCTACCTTGTAACCTCGCTCCCCTTTCTCTTTCCATTTTTATTCTTATCTTCCCATAGCGTAGTGACTTCGCACTATTGATGTGCCCTCAAGGGGTCTGAAGTTAATATCACTTTTCTTAACACCTCCTGGGTGGATATACTTCTTTCTTGAATAGATAGCTCCTTCAATATTTCTTGCATTCTTTCAACCTTGACAACTAATTTTCTTACTTTCTATTCCTCATGCGTTGTTACTTTGTTCTATTGCTTCGACTTATCCTCTCGTTCTTCTATTAGTCGATCTATTTTTCTAGCTATGAAATCCCTTAGTTCTTTATTTTTCTTTTCCGTATCTTCTTCCTCTTCTTTCCTTCTGATCTGATCCTTCTCAATCCAAGTCTTACCTAACAAAAGTGGGAAGGGGGCACCATCCCCAACAAATTTAATGACTTCAAATTCCTCTTCAGTCGATGTTCCATGAACAATAATAGGTACATTAGTAACTCTTCCACATAGGGTTATCATCTTTCCCTTAAACACGCCTATCCTTCCTAACAAAGGTACCACAGTAGGCTTTCCAAAAATTTTCCAAGTGTCTTCTGTCATAATATTTACTTGTGTTTCCTCATCCAAGACACAGTCTATGTTGAAGTATTCTATTCTTGTACTTATGCATTGTTTTACTTTCAGGATCTATGGTAAACTGACATCTTTGTGAACATCCATCGTTTCTTTCAACTGTAATAACGTAGTCTGAACTTTATCTGATTCTTTCTCTAACATTCCCTTATTCTCTTGACTTCCTTCATAGTTTTCTTGTCTCATGTCCATCCTTTCAACTTTAGCAATCATCCTTGGACAATCCTCAACCTCATGACCAACAATCTTAAAACAAAGACAAATAGGACCTACGCTAGGGCATTCCTTACCAAGGTGTCCTGGTCTTCTGCAATTATAACACAATGTCAATCCTCTTTTTCTTTTAAACGTTCCCCAATGTTTTATGTACTACGCACTAGGATCATAGTGTTGGACCTGCAATCTGCAAAAAACAATTCTAGGTTCCTGCATCCACTTATTAGTCCAAAAACTCTTTCTATGTATAGGAATAACATATCTTTCTTTATTTCTATTAATTTTACTCAGATTAACTCTTTGTTTCAACTGCTCCCTAGCCTTCAGACTAGGACATAATCTATTAAACATACTTAAGTTCATGTTTTCAAAAAAAAAAAATTCACTTATCTTTCTATTGTCAAAGCACAAAGCTTTACCTCTTTTAGGATCTTACCTCTTTTCTTTAGATAGGATTTCTTTCTTAGCACAAATATTTTCAATTCAAGTAGAGTACTACGCATTTCAGCAATATTTTCAATTCAAGTAGAGTACTACGCATTTCAGCAATACATTCTCTTTTCTTTACTTCAGTTACCAACAATCACAGTTTCAAGTCCCGACAACATAACCATTTGTTGGCACAGGGGCAGACCCAGGGTTCAACGCTTAAAAATGCACCAACAAAACCCCAACTACCGACCCTTTTGGCAACACCTACGAATTAGGTGAAGTCTCACCTGAGGTAGAAGCAGGGGGGGTTACAAGACATAGGTGTCTGTAACCAAGCTGGGACACAAATATGTGATAATAACACTTCGCAGGGTATTCCGTTAACGCTTAGGAAGTGACATACATTAGTTCATAAACCTTATAAACATCACAAAACATAACCTAATATAGATCTAGCGTGGTAATAATGAAATATTATCCACCTTAAACACTTAGCACTTAGCACTCTGAATCAGATCTAGCATTCTAACATAAACAATTCATTTAAGCAACACATACATATTCATTACACATCTAATCTAAGCACTAAGCAAAACATAACAGATATAACATTGCATGAAGAAAACCATAATACACCAGATATATTTGGTTCACCCTAGTGTGGGGCTACATCCACCAACTACTTCGCCTTCTTTATTATCTGCTCGAATCTTACATTCATTCACTCTTGTGCACTAAGCCACAGAGTAGTCAAGCTTCACACCAGACATGATATATGCGCACTGAGTACCAGATCCTCCTTCCAAAACTAGTTCACGGCACAGATCCAACCCTTTATCGAGCACAAAGCCTTAGCACACATATATTCCCTTGCACAAAGCCATTCAACTGATTGCACTTAGATTCCTCAAAACCTTCTAATTCTACCCTACATTCTTCTTTATTTATACTTTTACAAACTCTTACAATAAGGCCTAATCATGGGTAAACCCCATGGACTGAAATCCCATAAACCCATTACAAAAACCCTAGAAATCCCCTTATTGGGTCCACATAGCCCGCAAAAATGGGTGAGATCCACGATCTCAGCTTCGCCTGGGCACTCCTTCTTCGAACAATGTGTCAAAGTCCAAAAGTGGTCCAAACATGACCAAGGTTTTCTCAAAAATTGGTCGAGGGCCAACAATGATGCATGTGGATGCACCTTCATCAATGATGGATCGATGAACTATGATTTTTTGGATTTTAACTGGTGTCTGGGAGGCTACTAGAGTGGAGAGGCGTGGTTCTCTGCTATCTAAATCTGATCCAGATTATTTTCAACACGAAATGAGAGTGGAGATATAATAAAGAAATGTACAGAGATATATCAGATATCCAATAATATAACAGAAATGTATCATAGATGCAACCATAAACACAAAGATATAGTAATAAACAATTTTCTATTAATCAACGAAAATGTACAAAGACTGTAAAAATACAGAGTGTAAGAATCGCTAGAATGGTGGCATCTTATCTTTGAGAAGAGATGTGTCCACTACTCACATTCGCAAGAAGATGATCTTACAATGAGGCTACAAAGGTATTTTTATCATAAATAAAATCCAAAACCCTAACCCCGGAATATGAAAAGCCAAGAATTTTGTGGACCCCATTTTTGGTAGTTTGGTTTATCAACTTCCTGGGGGCATAACTTTGGCATATGATCTCTGTTTGGGGTGCATGATAGCTCGTTGGAAAGGTATATTCGAGGATATTCGTGTTGGGGACTCAATTCAAGCCTTTGGATATTATTGAGAAGCTAAATCCTGAAAAAACTTTATTTAGGACCTCAAAATGGCCTTGAAAGTTAAAAACTACTAAAAATAGTAAATTACCAAAATTGTCAGAAAACTGTTTTGATCCAGTTGGAAAAGGTGGGTGGCCACCGATATCCACCTGGATCAAAATCAAAGGTGATTGGTCGAGTATCAAGTAGGTTGACTTCCCCCAATGTGGAAAATAAGGATTTGCATTGTGATGGACAGGTTTGGAGGACCTCCAACATAGACATGGCTGCAGGAGATTGTGCTAAGTCATCGACTAGACTGTAGTTATGGGATGCCCTAGAATGAGGTTTATGTATATTTCATTGTAAAGGTATGCGAGGTATACTATGATTTGGTTCAATGTTAAGAAGTGGGATCATCAATGGTTGTCCTGCTGTAGCTGGAGTTGTTTCTGAGGTAGTGGGGGTAGAGTCAGGAGGCATGTCATATTGATGATTGCGTGTTTGCAGAAGAATCTCTTCTTCGCTGGTATGTATGTTACTACGATCGACTAGATTTCTATGTTGATTGGGACTTGGGTTTTTATATTGCCCCATTTATGGTGGGGTAGAGTTTATCTCTTGTTGGGTATTCATCACACCTTGGTGTGGAATGGGGTTTTACAAAATGATCGGAGGTGGTGGTTGAAAATAATGTTGTGGGTTCGGATAAGGGGTAGGTTGTGCTGGAGGGCATTGTGTGTTCATGGATTCTTTCATTCGTTTGTAATCGGAAATTTGGGGGCAGTGGTGAGTATAATGTCCATACTCACCGCATAGGGCACAAGGGAAGTTAGTTCTGAGATTATTGTTCTCCCCTTGTCGTGGTTGATTGCTATTGTTTCCCCCTTGGGGGTTCTGGTTTCCCCCAACATAATGATTTTGTTGGGGGTTACTTCCTCCTGGTCCCGGGTTGTTATTGTTTCGATTTTTTCCCTTATTTTTGGCACTATTCAGCTAATGGGATGGATTTTCCATATTCAAATATTCAAAATCATGAACCTGTTGAATGGGAGAGGGATGCACAAAGTTAACGTCGGTATGTGGTTGTCCCGGTGGAGGAGCAATTGATTGGGGAGGTCTAGGAAATGGAAAATATGGATTGTTTAGTGGAGATGATCCATATGGAATATAGGAGGATGAAGTACTTCCACTACTGTTGGGTTTATAGATGGGGGTTGGGGGTGGAATCTTACTCGATTGAGATACCAGATGCATCAGGGGTAATGGTGGGGGTCCCTGCAATGATGGAGGGGAAACAACATGATATGAATGTTGGTGAGTGGGAGGAGGGTAATAAGACATTCCTCCATATGGTTGAGGATACATATTTGCAACATAAGTAGGTGATGGGTGGTTGTAAGGGTTTAGGTGTGTCATAGAACCAATCAACCCATCCACAACATGAGAAACCCCAAGTTTGTCCTCGCCAAATGGTAGGGGTTTGGGTGCATCAGGAAATACTATGTACAAGTAACCTGACTGGGCATATATGAGGTTGAATTGTTGGGCCTTGTTGATGGGTTCCTTCTCTGATTGAGGAAAAGTGGATGCTACATCCTTGCAATCACAGGGACAAGAAAATTAAGAAACCAATCGAGACGATATGGATAGCAGTGGTTTGTTTGAAATCAGAGAGAAGTTGTAAGCCAATGTCATGACGAACTGGTAATTGAAGAAAGGACAAAAAGACCCTGGCCAATGATTCAAAGGTCACATGGGACCTTGATTTTTTGTCCACATACCATTTGGAGGATGAACCAATGAGGGTTCTTTGAAATAACCTCAAGTGGATGGAATCATCCATGATGTTGTTTGAAGAGCACCATAAGTGGAAGGCCATAACATGGTTGGCGGGGTCTTCCCCTAGTTTTCCTTCAAACTTCGGAATGTCTTAAGGCAATTTGGTAGGCATATTAGGCCAAGTGGCATCATTTAAAATGGGGTCATTCTCAAGTTTGTTTAAATTATGAATGTTGAGGGATGCGAAGTATGAAAAAGGGGGATTTGGCAGAGGATTAGTTCCATCCATTGTGTGCATATGTAGTGAACCTGTCCCTTGAGAGGGATTTGGTGGGTTTGTAATTCTCCCTTGAGAAGAAGTTTGACCCCTTCCTCCTTGTGAAGGAGAACTAATAGATGGATTGCCTTGGGTATTTAACCCAAGAAAAGTGGAACCAAGTAAATTCGATCCCAAAATAGTAGCACTCACTGGGGTGTGAGATGGTGGAGCCGGTGAGTTGACGAGACTAGGGACTCTTCCTAGAATAAGAGGGAGATTTTGCAAGTGCCTAGAAGGATGAGGATTCTATGGTTCCCTTATGGTTTTGACTAACAAAGTGAATGTGTGCAAACAGTGTTAAGAGATAAATAAATGAACAAGTTCTTTGTATATTTTTGACCTTCACAAAATAGTATAACTCACAATTGCATGTAATCAAATGAACATCATATATAAATTAACTATAAAATAAACAAGCATGTGGATAGGTTGATTTTGTCCATGTGGGGGAAAAAAATGCTTGTGTCCTAAAAGACCTATAGTCCTTCCTCTCAATTTATCACTGGGCCTTCCAATAACACTCGATAGTGGGGTCTGAATCCACTAGAAGAGGAACTAGTGAAGGTTGAAGTAGTCAATTATAACGAGGGGTAGAGGGTGCATATCTTAGAAGAGCTGGCGATATTTCCCAATAGCCACACAAAATCTGACCAAGGTGCGATTATGGCCCAAAACCGCCACCTGGGTATATATCCTATGTTTGGGCACTAAATACCTAAGTCAAAGTGAGAAATTTAGATTTTCGGCCTAAAAAATGGGTCACGGGATGGATACCCTCACAATAGTTGGGTGACTCAAGAAGGGATGCGCAAAACAACTAGATGTCGGCCTTAGACCCTTTACGATATCTCCCTACCTTATGGTATAAGAACACTTGACTTGGAGGATTTAAAGGATCCATATTATCAACTTGTATTGTTTCAAAATGTGAGAACCTGATAACATGGGGTTATTTAAACCTGAGAACTTGATGCCTACCCCCGAGATCCTACCTAGACTAAAATTTTTCTTTTAGGCACTTCCTGTGGAGGAAAATTTAGTGTTTTCTTAGAAAAGTTTTAGATGGAGTAGGCTGAGAGATTGGGTTCATGGACCAACCTCGTTTGAATATAATTGGTGCGGATAATTTCTAAAGAAGTAGTCATATCTTTCAGAGTTCATTTGAAGTACTTTGTGGGTACTTAAAAAGAAAGCTTGCTTTGACGTCCACTATTCTAATAGAAATTATGTGTATGATGAGTGATTTTGTGTGCAATAAAGTGTAAATTGTGCAAAATATTTTTAATAAGTTAAGTGTAATATTGTAGCATGTGGAATTCCTATGGTCCTTACAAATATTCTTACCTAGCTTACTAAGTTCTTTGGTACAATCTTCTGGAATATTTAAATCCCTAGAGAAATAACAATGTGGACATATGGGTCTTTACTTGATCCTTTAAACTCCCTAGAATGTTGTCTATACTAGAAAAGCTTTTGAAACTATTCTAGGATTGTGGACATGTGGGCATGTATGGGCCCTTACTTGATCTTTTAAACTTTCCTAAAGTGTTGTCTAGACTAAGAAATATTTTGAAACTATCCTAAGATTGTAAACATGTGGGGATGTATGGGCCCTTACAAAGCTTTAAGATAATTTTCAAAACTAAGAGGTACCCAAAAGGGGGTTTTGTCATATCCTAATGATTTAAGGGAGATGAAATTTCTTTTTAACCATGTTTTCTAATTTCTGAGATCACACTTGGGTGCAGGGGAAGAGCATACTTGCGGGTTAAAGTTGATTTCTAGCCCCAAATTATTTGATTCTGTTTGAAAAAGAAATAACCTTAACTCAAAGTTTTAAATGCCAAATGATCCATCCATGTGGCAACAAAGCAAAGAGAATAATTGTGATTCTTTTTAACCCTATGTGATTATGTTAGCTAACCTTTCTTGCAAGAAAGGACTCTAAGTGAAGTGTGATTTCTTTACAAAGTGCAGGAAATTAAAATCTAAAGGCAAGGGGCCCTCAAATCACTCAGAAAACCCTTATAATTTGCAAAAAATTGAGCTTGTGTGCAAGTTGTATTTCTACCAGTCACGCCTAGTGTGAAGAATATGCATAATGCATGGGTTTATGAAAGATATTATACGTAGAATACATGTCTGTGTGTTTTGAAAGCATTGCACTTCCTATCACGTGTCAGGAAAAAAATTTGAGATGAAATTCTCTTGTCTTAGCTTTGAATTCTGAATTTGGAAGGCTCGACTAGGTTGGTTTTGGTACCTACATAGACAAACAATTAGAAAGAAGTTCTCTCAAAACTTAAATAGGGAGGAATTTGATTCGCATCCCCAATATGGTCACGAATCTGTTGTGTCGGTTTTGTCACATGGGTGAGCAAAAACACAACACTTACTTGCCTAGTTAAGCTAGCTAAACAAGATAGAAAGTTGTGAGTTGATTATATAATCAAACATGCATGAAACAAGGAAATAAAAATAAAAGGAAACAAATGTTAGAAAAACTTGCAAGAACTAGAACCATGAAAAAGGAAAATGACAATCATATAGCTACCAATGGATCAATGTATTGCTAGGCTAGCACCGTAGAGAAAAGCAAGGACTTATGAATTCTCTCTTCGTCCTTGGGAGGGATATTGAGTTCCCTAATAGAGAGCTCTTATCTTCATACAATGACAAGTAACAATGGTGAAGAAATACAATTCCAATCCTCTCTAGTGGTGAGTGGAATGGCCCTTGCTATAGTGCTTGAATGATTCAAAGAGAAACAAGGATTCTCCAAGAAGAATTCTTATAGCATACCAATATCTTGAAATTCTTATTTTCTTAGCGCACCCATGGAACATATTTATAGTGTCCATTCATGGCAAGATATAACTAGTTCATGATGTGAGCAAGGAGCCTCTTAGGGTACTTCCTAACCCTTGACCAGCCTCCAAGCTAGATTTCTCTCATATTTGATTGTCAAATCGTGTTGGAGGTCAGACTGGAAGTGGTTGAGAGGCCGAAAATATTCATAAATGCATCGTTCATGAGAAGTGCATGGGTTTTCTTGTAGAGAGTCATGCATCCTGTGCATTCTACACACAGTGCACAATTAGGGTTGTGTTAGCCCATGCATTCCCCATATAGCGTGCATGCTTCCTTTGGTGAATTTGTGCAATTTAATTTATGAACCAACTATATATTTTTATGCCTTTTTTATGGGTTTTGATTCTGTAGGTGTATTAATTTTTGTTGGAACTGATCTCTTTCTTCAACCCCTTTTTTGTAATGTTACGGACAATTTTTCGGTGATAATGCCTAGTGTAGAAGATACTCCAGCAAACATTTTTTTCGTCTATGAAATGATAGAAGAGGGGCCGCACTAGCTGAAACCCGGTGCTCCAGATCTAATTCAACTGGTGATTCATCCATCTGAGTTGTGGTTTGATTTTTATCATGAGCTTCATCTCACCTCCTTAATCCATTCAAGGACATGTGGCCAATTTGTTCTGGGGGCATAAAATCCAAACCGAGTAGCATAATGGAGTTTAGTACACTCTAACAAGTCTGTTTGGCCAAGGCCCATGTGACTACACTACCCACAAACACCCGACATAGTGCTCTTGAAAATTGACCTCCTCTTTAGAACTTGTATTATGCCTCATTGAGCAAAACACTAGTGTCATAGATACTCTAACAAATGGTTTTCCTGTCGATGAAATGACAGTGTAGGGTCCCCACTAGATGAAACCCATTTCTATGGATCCAATGCAACCAACATTTCTCCCATCCGAGTCCCAGTTTGATTTTTATCATAAGTTGCAACTCACCTCCTCAAACCATTTAGGAACATGTTGGTATGGAAATGCAAGGAAAGACAAGGAAATTCAAAGCAAAGCAAGGAAAGGAAATCGAAAACAGGACATGACAAGGATAAGCATGGCATGACATTGCAAGGAAAGTCAAGGTCTAGGTGAAGGTCTAGGTCTAAGTGAAGGTCTAGGTATAGGTATATCCTATTCATTATGATAATCCATGTTTGGCAACTATGAAGACACCTTAGATATATGAATAAAGAGATCTTATGTTATGACATTGAAATTCTCATGCAAGTATTTTTATCTAAGAAATATGGGATAAACAGTTGTATAATAACATGCTTAATGAATCCTTTGATTGTAATTTTTACGTATTAAAATTGTTCATTTAGTAGAAGCAATATTTACGTATTAAACTTGCTCATTTATGTATTAAACTTGTTCATTTAGGCAAGGCATGGGATTGCAAGGAATGGTATGGAAAGGCATGGCATGGAAAGGGATGCCATACCATACCATACCATATCATGGAAAGGCAAGACATACCATACCATAACATGCCAAGGATACCATACCATAGCATGGAAAGGCAAGGCATACTATACCATACCATACCATTCCATACCATACCATGGCATGGAAATACATACCATACCATACCATGCCAAGGATACCATAGCATACCATACCATACCAAGGAAAGACATACGATACCATACCATGCCATGAATACCATAACATACCATACCATACCAAGGCAAGGCATACCATACCATACCAAGGCAAGGCAAGGCATACCATACCATGGCATGGCATGACATCACATGGAAAGGCAAGGAAATTCAAGGCATGCAAAGGCAAGACATGGCATGTCATGGCATGACAAGGAAAGGAAAGGAAAGGCATGGAAGGGAAGGGAAAGGCATGGAAATACAAGGCATGGTATGGAAAGACATGGCATGTAAAGGTAATGTATGGTATGTCAAGGCATGGAATGAAAAGGCATGGTATGGAAAGGCATGGTATGGAAAGGCACGTCAAGGCAAGGAGTGGCATGGAAAGGCATGGTATGGAAAGGAATGGTATGGAAATATAAGGCATGGAAATTGAATGCAAGGCATGGCAAGTGAATCCAAGGCATGACATTGCAAGGCATGGTATGGAAAGGCATGGCATGGAAAGTCATGCCATACCATACCATACCATACCATAAAATATCATGGCAAGGAAAGGCATACCATACCATTCCATACCATACCATACCATGCCAAGAATATCATACCATCACATGGAAAGGTAAGGCATACCATACCATACCATACCATGCCAAGGAATGCAAAGGAGAGGCATAACATGTCATGGAATGGAAAGGAAAGGCAATGCATGGCATGGAAATGCAAGGCATGGAATGGCAATGCCTGACATGGCATGGCATGGAAAAGAAAGGAAATGCATGGCATGGAAAGGCAAGGCATGTCATGGAAAAGAATGCAAAGGAAAGGCATGACATGACATGGCATGGAAAGGCAAAGCAAGGCATGACATGACATGGTAAGGCAAGGCATGAAAAGGAAAGGAAAGTCATGGCATGGAAAGGCATGGTATGGAAAGACATGACATGTAAAGGAAATACATGATGTGGCAAGGCATGGCATTGAAAGACATGGTATGGAAAGGCATGGTATGAGATGGAAAGGAAAGTCATGACATGGAAAGGTATGGTATGGAAAGGAATTGTATGGAAAGACAAGGCATGGTAAGTGAATGCAAGGCATAGCATTGCAAGACATGGTATGGAAATGCATAACATGTAAATGCATACCACACCATACCATACCATAGAATGGAAAGGAAATGCATACCATACCATACCACGGCATGGCAAGGCAAGGAATACCATACCATACCATACCATGCCATGCCAAGGATACCATACCATCGTATGGCAAGGAAAGGAATACCATTCCATACCATACCATACCATGGCATGGTAAGTCATACCATACCATACGATGCCAAGGATACCATAACATACCATACCATACCAAGCAAAGGCATACTATACCATACCATACCAAGGCAAGGAAAGGAAAGGCATACCATACCATGGCATGGTATGGCATGGCAAGAAAATGCAAGGAATTTCATGGCAAGACATGCAAAGGAAAGGCATGGAATGGCATGGCATGGAAAGGTAACACAAGGCAAGGCATGGCATGGCATGGAAGGGAAGGGAAAGGCATGGCATGACAAGTCATGGTATGGAAAGCCATGGAATGGAAAGACAATGCATGGTATGACAAGGCATGGAATGGAAAGACATGGTATGGAAAGGCATGGTATGGCATGGCAAGGAAAGGCATGGAAATGAATGGTATGGAAAGGCATGGTATGGAAACACAAGGCATGGCAAGTGAATGAAAGGCATGGAATTTCAAGGAATGGTATGGAAAGGCATGGCATGGAAAGTGATACCATACCATACCATACCATAGCAAGGCATGGCATGGAATGGCAAGGAAAGGCATGACAAGGAAAGGCATGAAAAGGCAAGGCATGACATGCAAGGAAAGGCAATGCATGGCATGGAAAGGCAAGGAAATGCAAGGAATGGCATGGAAAGGCATGGCATGTCATGGAATTGGAAGGCAAGGCATGGAAAGGCAAGGAATGGAATAACATGACATGGCAAGGCAAGGAAATGCATGGTATGGAAAGGAAAGGAAATGCAAGGCATGGCATGTCAAGGCGTGCAAAGGAAAGGCATGGAATAACATGGCGTGGCAAGGAAAGGAAAGGCATGGAATGGAAAGGAATGACATGGCATGGCATGGAAAGGAAAGGCAAGGCATGACAAGGAAAGGCAAGGCATGGCATGGAAGTGAAACACGTGACAAGGAAAGGCATGGCATGAAAGGGAAACACGTGACAAGGAAACGTATGGAAACAAAAGACTTACCCTCAATTTAAAACCTTTTTAGCTTGACATCTAGGGTTTAATTTTCATCTTTCTCCCTTGGAATAAACCTTGACACCTTTTATTGCGTTTCTGCCATAATTTGCATCCCTTTAGGGCTTGATGTCTTGAATATTCTAGGGCTAATACCTCCTTTGGGTATAAAAACCTAATAGAGAAACATTTTTTAGTTCCATGAGATATTGCAAGCTTGTTTAGGCATGGAATATGTGACCACTTTGTCCATCCTCTCCTAAGGCATGGTTCATAAATTGGACCCCTTAATCTAAATTTTGCATTATTTCTTACTGGGCGAAACCCTAGTTCTCAAAATCGTTGAGTAAAGAAGCCTTCGAGGCATGGGACATAGGAGTGAGGGGTTCTCTAGCCAAAATTGTATGCCAGGAATCCAACGAAGTTGATGGTTCCACAATAAGAGTCTCGTTTTTTGTTTTATGTCCAATTGCAAGATGCATCCCAAACCATTCTAGGGACTCTTGGCTAATTCCTCCTCGGGGCATAAAAACCTAACAGAGCAACATTTTTGAGTTCCATGATATGTTGCAAGCTTGTTTAGGCATGGAATAGGTGACCACTTTGTCTATCCACTCCGGAGGCACGGTTTGATAAATTGGACCCCTTAATAGAAATGCTGTATTGCTTCTTACTGAGCAAAACCATAGTTCTCGAAATTGATGAATAAAGAAACCTGCGAGGCATGGGACCCGAGAGTAAAGGGTTCTCTAGCTGAAATCGTATTCCAGGAATCAAAAGGAGTCGATGGTTCCTCAATCCGAGTCTTGGTTTTTATTTTATTCCCAGTTTCAAGTCTCATCCCAAACCATTTTAGGGATTCCTCATTGGGGCATAAAAACCTAACAGATCATAATTTTTGTGTTCCATGAGATGTTGGGAGATTGTTTAGGAATGGAATAGGTTAACACATTGTCCATCCGCTCCTGAGGCATGGTTTCATAAATTGGACCCCTTAATCCAAATGTTGCATCTCTTCTTACGCAGAAAAACCCTAGTTCTAAAATTGATGAATAAAGCAACTTTCGAGGCATGGGACCCAGGAGTGAGGTGTGCTCTAGATGAAATCCTATGCTAGGAATCCAACGAAGTCAACGGTTCTTCAATATGAGTTTTTTTTTTCATTTTATGCCCAGCTACAAGTTGCATCCCAAACTATTTCAGGGACTCTTGGCCAATACTCACTCGGGGGATAAAAACCTAACAGAGAAAATTTTTTGAGATTAGTGAGATGTTGCAATATTGTTTAGGCATGGACTAGGTCACCACATTGTCCATCCTCTATTGAGGCATGGTTTAATAAATTGGTCCCCTTAATCCAAATGTTGCATTGCTTCTAATTGAGCAAAAAGCGAGTTCTCAATATCAATAAGTAAAGCAACTTTTGAGGCATTGAACCTAGGAGTTATGGTAATCTAGCTGAAACCCTATGCTAGGAATCCATCAGAGTCAATGGTTCCTCAATTCGAGTGTCAATTTTCATTTTATGCGCAATTTCAAGTCACATCCCAAAACATTTCAGGGAATCTTGGCCAATACCTCCTTGGGGCATACAAACCTAACAGATAAACATTTTTGAGTTCAGTGAGATGTTCTAAGTTTTTTTAGGCATGGACTAGGTGACCACATTGTCCATCTACTCCTGAGGCATGGTTTCATAAATTGAACACCTTAATCCAAATGTTGCATTTCTTTAATGTACTCAAGGTTGGGCATTCCATATGCACAAGAACATGTTTGTAAGTGAATATTGTTTGAAATAAACATGCAAATTATTTCTTTGGAAGGATTGACATTTGGATATGATCTAGTCGAATAAGTATCGAGAGCATCTTCATAATTAACTATAGACTAGTTAATTCTCAAAGGACCTTTGAAGCATATTGTAGTGCCAAAATGTTTTAAAAAAGTATTCATTTGTGAAATGTAAGAGAAGAACATATATAGACTAGTTAACTCTCAAAGGATCTTTGACGAAAACATAATCATATATAGAAAAAAATCGGGAGGGTTGTGTTATCACTCTGTAATTTGCCCAAGGCTGTGGAGGCAGTCACAGAGGCAACATCAAAACCACTTCGAGTCTCGGATCTAGCCCTCCAAGACTCAAAGAGGGATCTCTCTGTCAAATTTAGATTTGTTTGGAATAGGATATTAGGATAGTTAAACAAAACATGGGTTTGTTTATGGATTTTAGAATTGTTTTGGTTGAGACATAAAGAAGAACCATTGAGCAAAATGGAGTCAAATATTAGAGATGATTTGATGAATAAATAATAGAAACATATATAACCAGGAAAGATAGTCACATCGGTGGATCCTTATAATTTATGAGATGGAGAAGGGAAAATATCAGGGGTCATTTCAAATGCAGAGTAGAGCTTATCCAAATTTTGCATTCAATCTTCAGAACAAAACATAAACATTGTTTTTAAGCCAGATCAAGGTGTCCAAGACAAATTCTGAGCATACTCTTCTTATAAGCAATGAGAAAAGAAAAACAATATGATAAAACAAAGAATGAAAATTTACATCAAGAAAACTTCACCACAAAAATATGACACAAGCATATGGAAATAAAGTGTGTTCATCTTCATCCATTACAGTTGCTTACAGCCTTTGAACATTTTACAGTAGGTGATGACATTTCCATGCCATCTTTCCATTCAAGTTCCCCCAAGTCGAACCCATAAACATTTACATTACAAAAATTTATATAAAATATTTTCCCAAGGCTCAGGAGGTCGGATTCAACCACCTCGGACAATAATAGGAATAAAAATCCCTAAAAATATTGAGCTGTCCACCATGAAAAACCGACTTAATTTCTGCAAAAAAGGGGTCCACTCAGACATATTTTTCTCCTCAATGGTGACACCTGTGCACAATATGGAGGAAATTATTGTAGAGGAACATGTGCTGGACAAAAACCTCCTTTGGTTTCTCCAAATTTGTCTCCATCTCACTGAAACAACTCCCACAAATTAGGACCAAAACAGGAAAAATCGAAAATCTGAAAAATGAGGCTGAAAGATAGATTCGATTCTCCCAAATGGTGGCACCTGTGCAAAAAATGGAGAGAGTTTTTTTGTTTTTAATCTCGTTACATAGAAAAATCTCTCTCGGATTTTAAAAATTCTTTTTTGTTTGCCCATAATCCGTCTCGAAAAAGGATGTGCTGAACAGGCAAAAAACGGTTTTTGAAAATTTTGAGAGGGCGGTTTTGGAGGGAGAGTAGTTTTGGTCAGACCCCCTGAAGTGGTAAGCGGTATTGGGAGGGGGGTTTTGAATTCACCCTAAGGTGACACCTGTCTTGGGTGGTTTTGGATATCGGCCCCCCCTCTCTCGTTAAAGTTCAGATGGAAAGGGGGGGTCCGATTTGATTAATGGACGTCGATTTAATTTTGTTTGGGATGTGATGTAATGGGAACACGTTTTTGTTTATTCTTTTGATTTTTATTATTTTGTATTTGTTTTTTAATGTCTTTTATTATTGTTTATATGTTTTATTTTTATATACGTTTGTTATTTTTGTTTTGTTTTTAATTTGTAAAATAGTTTATATGTTTTATAATTTGTTTTATTTTGTTTCTATTTTTTAATATTTGTTTTATGTTTTTATATTGTTTTTTTATTAGATCTTTAGTTAATATTTTTATTAATATAATACTAATCTAAGTACTAACTTAAATCACTAACTTAATTATTAATTAATTAATTATTAACTAGACTAACCTAGCTTATTAGTCTAATTACACTAACTTTATTGACCTATTTACTAACTACCAACATTATTAATTTATTTTTCTTTTTAGCCTAAGTTTGTTTATGCAGGGATGAGTGGCGGGCGAGAAGTATTCAATGGGACAAATGGGAAAAGGGAGTGAGTGGCGCAGATGTGGATGAAGGATGCAGCAGGGTGATGAAGGATCGGGAGAAAATGGATAGAGGGGAAAATGGAATCAATAGAGCCAGATGTTTTCATCACGGGAGCAACGCCAAATTGACAACCGAAGAATCGAGTTACCTATGATTATAGGTCCCCAACATAGTCTCCACTTGGGGATGGCATCTATTTCAAGAGGTGTCAAGAACCACTAAACTCTGAACATGCAGATCGATGCTTTATTCATTGGGCCATGGAGTCACTGCAGCTACAATCTTCGAATTGGCTCAGATTTGACTGAACAATGAACTAGATACTGTCAAATTCAAACTCTGTTGGAGACCACACAATACTAAAAAGATGCTCAAATGACTGAGCTTATTCAAAACTGCTACCTACCCTACACAACTGACAATTTCGTTGCTCTAAATGATACAATAATTCCAGTGCATCCAGTCAAGCAACTACTCTAATAACTCTACTCTTTAAATGTTTTCAATCAATATCATAAATAGAATTTGCATAGGCAACACATATTGATTTCCAACCTAATCTTTACAACACAAAGCCTTGGGTCTGTGGACAATTCCAGAGACTTTGAGAATCAATGGGTATTCTGAAAAGAAAAACTCCTCCATATAGACAGCTACAAGATCATGATAAACATGACCTATCTCCTTATGTTCAAATTCAACCAATTCAACCTCATGATTTGGTACTATATTTATGTTTTCTGGATCCTCAAAAATTCTTGATATGGCTGCAAATGTTATGGTAGGCTTTGTAATGAGGCTTCTGCTGAAAAAGACCATGAAGTTGACTGCCTGATCATGCCAATATCATAACATCTCTTCATCCCATAGCTGGATGATGGAAAATGACTTTGACAACACAAGTCATTCAACACATCAAATATTGGATCATGTAGAAATTGAAATGACTGTTGCATTGTTTCCACTGAAACTTCCTGATTTTCTGTGTGTTTATCCTTTAGCATATACTCAAGATTCTTTTTCAAAAACTGAAATGAATTAAAGCATAATGGTACAAAGTTATTTTGTATTAACTCATAATTTATCTCAGGCTTTAATCTTTCATCTAGAATTTGAAAATCAAAGTAGGTAGAGGGTTGCAATTCTAGGTTGAGAACAACCTCCATATCAACAATGGCATCTTCACCTAGTTGATCAGAACATTCTCCCTCTCTACTAATGACAACTTGCTTACAATTTTCTCTCAAAAATTGAAAAGAAGAGAAACATAAGGGTAGAGTGTTTCCACTTACTCAGAGATTTTCTGCACTTTGATCATCGCTGTCATAATTTCCATGTACATATTGATTGTCTTGCTGGGATTGCAAATGATCTTCTTCCTCCCAATCATATGTGGTTGATTTCTTTGAAAAATCCAATGTGGTATAATCATCATTGTACCAATCAAGCTTGGGTGAATCATCCATGGATGAAATTCCATTGAACATGCATATCATATCAGGAGAATATTCCTCCATCTTCTGATTTTGAACTTCATCTTCGATTGTATTGTGAATTGAATACATGAAATAATCGTTTGGTGGTTCAAAATATTGAGGCTAGGCTGCAAAGTGTTTGGGGACATTGATCCTTGTCCATTATGGCACTAATGGAACAAAAGGTCTTCAAAAAACAAGCTCATCTTTCCTGCTAATCTTCTGCATCATCTCTCTTACAGTGTTTTCCAGAACATCTAGTTTCACTTCTGAAGACTTCGTGTGTTCCTCTTCTATTGTATCTTTCTCTTATGCCCTTAACTTTGCCTTTCAGTTCAGAAAGTTACCTTCCACATCAATTGCAAACTTTTTCATTTCTTCAAGTGTTGCAGTGTTCCTTTCTCTTAATTGGAATGCCATCTCAGGATCAAAGGCATCTGGGTAATGCAAGTGAGCTGATCCTGGGGGTGGCCTTATATCAGCAGGCATTTCATGATATACATTATTGAATCTTGCTGAAAACTAAGGTACTGTCTCCCCTGGCTGCCTTTTCAAATGGTCATATTCTTCTAGGATGAGAAAAACATTTCTCATGATCACCCATCAATCTAAGAAAATGTTTACAAACTGATGGAAATTTCTAATGCTTGCAGCTGGAAGACCCTTAAACAATTTTTTGAATTTACCTTGCAATGATAGGGAAAACATTCTGATGTAGACATCATCATTTTCTACCTCAAACAGATCAAGAAAATCCTCAAGACTTTGGATATGCTTTCTAGCAGTGATCTTCACATTTTCTCCATCAAACCTAGGCAGATTATTGATGTAATTGACATGGAGGTCATGGATAAAAGGAGGCAAATCTAGAGGCTTGAATCGGTCTGGTACTTTCACAGGTATAGGAGATAAAGCAAGGGGCTTATAACAAGCTGGAATTTTAACCTGCGAATCTGGAATTTTTACATATGTATCAGAGACTTTTACATCTGTAGAAAATAAAGTAGGGGACTTATGTCTATCAAGGCTTCCTATAGGTATTTGAGTGTTTACCAGATCTATGGGAATGGGCTCAATCCTTTGAGTCTCTTCAGGTTGAAATTGATCATTATGAGTTTCAACAATATACTCTAGACCAGGATCATGATAAGACAAGAAGTAATTACAGATGAAGCCAATAATGTCATGAATACAATTTTATCTTGAGTACCTGATCTTTCCAGATTGCTTTTTCATGTTTTAGGTTCTTCCTCCAGTGGAGTCCTCGAATTGGAAATGATCTGGATATTGGAGTCACCAGGTAAATGATCTCATCCTTCTTGTGTCTGGTCACTGTCCACCATCAGTGATTAGATCTAGAAATTGAAGTGCATTACTGGAGAAAGTTCCCCAGTATGGTTTCCATTCTGTTATCACTTTGTAATTTTCCCAAGGCTATGGAGGTAGTCATAGAGGCAACATCAAAACCGCTTCGAGTCTTAGATCGAGCCCTCCATGACTCATAGAGGGATCTCTCTGTCAAATTTAGATTTGTTTGGAATAGGATATTAGGCTAGTTATACAGAACATGGGTTTGTTTATGGATTTTAGAATTGGTTTGGTTGAGACATAAAGAAGAACCATTGGGCAAAATGGAGTCAAAGATTAGAGAAGATTTGATGAATAAATAACAGAAACATATATAACCAGGCAAGACAGTCACATCGATGCATCCTTATAATTTGTGAGATGGAGATAGGAAAAGATCAGGGGTCATTTTAAATGCAGATCATAGCTTATCTGAATTCTACATTCAATCTTCAGAAGAAAACATAAACATTGTTTTTAAGCTAGATCAGGGTGTCCAAGACAAATCCTGAGCATACTCTTCTTATAAGCAATGAGAAAAGAAAAACAATATGAGAAAACAGAGAATGAAAAATTACATCAAGAAAACTTCACCACAGAAAGATGACACAATAATTAGTAAATAAAGTGTGTTTGTCTTCATCCATTACAGTCTCTTACAACCTTTGAACATTTTACAGTAGGTGATGACATTTCCATCAAAATTTACCCATCAAAATTTACATTGCAAAAAATTATAGAAAATATTTTCCCTAGGCTCAGGAGGTCGGATTCAACCACCTAAGAAAATAATAGGAATAAAAATCCCTAAAAATATTGAACTGTCCGCCATGAAAAACAGGCCGAATTTATACAAAAAATGGGTCCACTCAGACATATGTTTCTCCTCAATGGTGACACCTGTGCAGAATATGGAGGATTTTATTGTATATTAACATGTTCAGGACAAAACCTCCTTTGGTTTCTCCAAATTCATCTCCAGCTCTCCAAAACAGCTCCCATAAAATCAGGACTGAAACAAGAAAATCTGAAATCTGAAAAATGAGGCTGAAAGATAGCTTCGATTATCCAAAATGGTGGCACTTGTGCAAACAGTGAAAGAGGTTTTTGTTTTTCATCCCGTTATGGAGAAAAAACTCTCTCGGGTTTTCAAAATTCGTTTTCATTTGCCCAGAATCCTTCCCGGAAAATGACATGCTGAACAGGCAAAACACGGTTTTTGAAAATTTTGGATTGGTGGTTTTGGAGGGAGAGTGGTTTTGGTCAGACCCCCCTGAAGTGGTAAGCGGTATTTGGAGGGGGGGGGGTGGTACAACTTCACCCTTAGGTGACACCTGTCCTGGGTGGTTTTGGATATCAAACCCCCCCCCTCTTGTTAAAGTTTGGATGGCAAGGGGGGGTCCGATTTGATTAATGGACGTCGATTTAATTTTGTTTGGGATGTGATGTGACAGGAACACGTTTTTGTTTATTGTTTTGATTTTTATTATTTTGTATTTGTTTTTTAATGCCTTTTTTTATTGTTTATATGTTTTATTTTTATATGTGTTTGTTATTTCTGTTTTGTTTTCAATTTGTAAATTAAATTATATGTTTTTTAATATGTTTTTTTTTTTTAATATTTGTTTTATTATATCTTTAATTAATATTTTGATTAATATAATACTAATCTAAGTAGTAACTTAAATCACTAACTTAATTTCTTAATTATTAACTAGACTAACCTAGCTTATTAGTCTAATTACACTAACTTTATTGACCTATTTACTAACTACCAACATTATATATTTATTGTTCTTTTTAGCCTAAATTTGTTTATGCAGGGATGAGTGGCGGGCGAGCGGTAGTCAATGGGACAAATGGGCAAAGGTAGTGAGTGGCGTAGAGGTGGATGAAGGATGCAATAGGGTGATGAAGGATCGAGGGAAAATGGATAGAGGAGAAAATGGAATCAAGCGAGCCAAATGTCTTCATCACGAGAGAAACGACAAATCAACAGCAGAAGAATCAA
Source organism: Picea engelmannii (assembly GCA_009831015.1). Taxonomy (NCBI): domain Eukaryota; kingdom Viridiplantae; phylum Streptophyta; class Pinopsida; order Pinales; family Pinaceae; genus Picea; species Picea engelmannii. The sequence goes on along the minus strand of ML783635.1, from coordinate 215,829 downwards.
GTTACCTATGATTATAGGTCCCCAACAGGTTGGAAATTATGGTTATGTAATATAATTTACAGTTGATAGTTAAAATGTATATTTTTGTTTGTATGATCTTTACTAACGTTTATTGGAATTGTTGCATGTTTTATATCATTAGAATGACATCTTATATGTAACTTATTTGAAATTTTATTATGGTATGTGCACTTTGATATGATGTAATATGATTATGGCTTCTTTTTATATGTTGTAATATTATAAATATAACACAAAAATTAATTATTGCATGAAATAAATAATAACTTTTCAATTTGAATGTTTTTTGTTTTGTAGAACATGGGTCTTCCAGAAGATCCAATTGATCCTCATGAGATAGATATAGATTATAATGGGTCTAATATAGACATGGGAGATTATTATGATGAGGAAGATGCAGAAGACACCGAGGTGAACGACGATGATGATCACATTCATGATGATCACAATAGTGATGATGATGATGATGAGCCAATTGCTGGTAGTAGCCAATGACATTGATCATATAGATTCCATCATGGATCATTGATGATATATCATTATGATGCATCTTCTCATGTTTACTATCATATGTATCATTTTCACCTACAATACCATATTATTGAGTTGCATATTTGACTTTCACTTGTTTTAGCTATATATGATGACAATCTTATATATATATATATATTGGAAGTGGTCGATGATTTTTGAATGGATATTTACTAGGTATGCTGATGTTACTTTACTACTCGGGATGGATGTTGTCAAAATCAATTAAATTTCTTCATGAATGATATGACAAAAAATTGAAATGCAATATTGTTTTTTTTAAGATCTCTAAAAATGTTATGATATACATTTCAAATCAGATATATGTTTTGTTTTTAAATATATAAGTTGTTTGACATGATACTTATCTAATATTCATATATTTGACTCACTTGTTTTAATTATAGATGATGATCATGTTATAATCATTATCTTGTTATTTATATATATTGTATGTTGTAGATTTTATTTAGATGGAGATTTAATAAGTATAATGATGTTGTTAGTTTGTATGGATGTCGATTTCCCTAAAAATTGTTTATAAAAACTATCATATAAAATACTTCAAATGCAATATGACTTAATCTATAATAATAAAAGTTTTTTAAGAGGCATGATATATTTAACTAATTAAATTGAAATAAAAAATATTGAATTAATAAATGAAGCTATAAAGAAAGCAACATGAGTTGTTAAATTGAAAGCAAAATGTGGCTCTAAAATGGAAGTAAAAATCGGCATTAAATTGGAAGCCATACTTGGAGCTATTTCTGGATCTAAGTAGGAAGCTAAATTGGTTGCTTAACAAGAAGAAAAATTGGATGCTAATTGAGAAGAAAATCCAAACACTAAGAGGATGCAAACCTTGGACCTAAAAAATGAGCAAAACTAGACACTAAAAAGGAAGCTAACCTTTGAACTAAAAGGAAGCAAACCATGGATCTAACAAGGAAGCAATTTAGGAAGAAAAATTCGGTGGCAATTAAGGAGAAAAACCCGATGGCACTTTGGAAGAAAACAAAGAAGCATTTTTGGAAGCAACAATGGAAGCCAAACTAGAAGCAATATTGGAAGAAAAACTTGGTGCTACCTAGGAAGCAAAAAAAATAACAATTCAGGTAGCAAACAAAGAAGTAAAAATGGAAGGAATTTTAGAAGCAACCAAAGACTCAATCATGGAAGCCATTTTAGAAGGAAAAAAAGACTCAATAATGGAAGCAAAGCTTGGCATAAATTTCGAAGACAAACCGGAAGCTATTTTCAATGCTATACCAGAAGCATAATAGGGAGTTAAACTATCAATTTAGGAACTATTTTAGGTGCTAATATAGGCGTTATTTTAGGCTCTAAACTAGGAACTATTTTAGGCACCAAACTAGGTGCTAGTCTAGGTGCTAATTGATGCAGGGATCTTTCAACGATTTTTTGTGGGTCATAACTTTTGATTCGATTATCCATTTGGGATGGAATTTTATGGGGATTTGTGTCTCAAAGAGTTCATTGTTGTGCCGAAAGGATCTATCCAATTGGACATCATTTCAACACTTTTTCAGAAACAAATTCCTACATATAAGGCCTCAAATTTGGGTTTTACTGTTTTTACGAGATTTTTTTATTTTTCAATTATCAGAAATCTCTCAGTTTATGAGATTAATCAGAAAAGTGAGTTGAAAAATAGTGTCACACTAGTTTTATCTTATTTAGTGGTCAGTTTTATAGTCATGCGAGAAGCTTCTAAATTTAGTTGTTTTTCTAAAAAATAGTTGTTTTCTAAAATTAGTTGTTTCTGAAAATCCCAGATAGTAGTTATAAGGGGTTGAACTTCGATTGTAATAGTTAGGATGGAGAAGGAATAAAAAATATTTATTTTTCCATTCTTCTGTGTTTTCATGTTTATTTGATCTTGTGAAAATCTTGGGCTTTGGCTACATCACTAATCCTAACACTAATCTCGATGCCCAACTGAACACATCATTTTGCATCGGGGTTTGTGCCAAACATTGATCCCAATTCATGCACCCAAATACACTAAATTTTGGTGTTATTCTAGGTGCTAATGACCTATTTTTTTGTTGTGATTGCATCATCCCTATCTTGAAATAGTTTAAAGGTAGGTGAGATTGGCAAGTAGCTTAGGTTGGCAGGTTTAACAACATAGGTTGCAATAATGAAAAATAATTGAAATCCATCATAAAATTATTAAGTTCATTATTATGCATCATGGAAGGTTTAGTCAAAAGTCATGTTTGTATTCTTCTCTTCAAAGGTTTCCACCATAACACCAACCTCCTCAAAAGTGATTGTTGATTAATTGGGTTGGTTGTCATTGATGTCAACCCTTGAACAAATTTCAGTAGAAAGAAAATTTTGGTGGCCCTATTAGTGTGGTTAAGGAACCCAAGTTTGGTTAAGGAATAATGTAATTAAGATCAGTGAATTTGTAGGTGAAACTATTCTAGATGGATAGTACATGTCGTGTCATTTCCTGTGATATTTGGTATGTCACGTAGTTCCTCACGGTTGAGGAGATATGACTTAGTGAAGTTGGAGTGCCCTCATGAGTTATTTACAAGCCCCTAGAAGGTCAAAGAAGTCAAATTATTCTAGAATCTCCTAGAAGTATTTTACTATCCAAAGTGGTTGTAAATAGGAGTTAATCTTGAGTTAAGTTGTTGCAAAAAGAAAATAATAAAAAATAAATTAGTTGCAACTAGAAGTGGTGAATTTACTATTTGTGGATAAAGTGGTTATAAGTGGGAAAATTAGTTAAAAGTGGGTTAGCCCTGAAAGAAGGGAATTGGGTAAAAAAGTTAGAAGATAACCCCTAGAGGAAGCTACTTGGGGAGTATAAATAAGAGATAAAGGGTCTCTTATTAACACCAATTGAGCACAATGAATATCTATTATTGTGAAAGGTTTATTGTAGGTACTGTTATAACCCTAATTTGCACCAGACATGCTTACCTGGCATCAGGCCATCTCATATTCCTTCTTTGCCAAGCTAGTACTAAACAACTCTTCTTAAAAATACCCTTTTTAAAGGCACACACACCTTGCTCCACTACATCTCGTGTGTACACTCTAGCTGACCAACTATAGCCCGTGTGTACACTCTAGCTGACCCACTACAGCTCGCATGTACCTATAAAAGAATAAAAAATAGAAAGTTGCCGACGGAACACATAGTTTTGGGTAAGTTAACTAAACCTTTCGACCATGCATGTCCAGTCACTCGACCAGATACCTAGCTCCTTCTAGCCTATAAAAGAAGGGGTAGGGGTCCCATTTGAAAGGAGGAAAATCATAGTAAAGAAATTATACCCAATTGAGCACTCCCCTTGTCCCAACCTTTAGCCTTCCTTGTGCAAAGAGAAATATAGAGCAAAGCAGTTGGAGGACAGTTGAAGAGGAGCCCAAGACCAGTTTCGAGGAGCAGTGCCGACCACATATTGTAAGTTTACTCTTGTGAAGATTAATGCAAAAAGGAATACTTTTCCCATCCCGCCATATCATGTGTTCAAGTTGAATGTTTATTTTATGATATTGTCACAACTAACCCAACAATTAGTATATGAAATGCATGTTCATATCTTTTTGTTTGTTCATGTGTGAATGCAGGTCAGCTTTGGGAGGAGGCTTGCAATCAAAGAGAAAGTGAAAGAAAAGGGATCAACATCAAACAAAGGACTTAAGGTAGAGTTACCGAATCTCATTTACACCTTTGTATTGCATGAATGTGGGGTTTTGTGTTGGGAGAATAGGAAAGAGTAGAGGCCTTTGAAATGGTCATTTTCTGCATGCATGATTAGAGCCCTTAAATGCTAAGTCTGTAGGAGGGATTCCCACCCACAAAAGAATTGGCAACCATATTGGGGAGTCCTCTAGGGTTCTTTGGGGATTTTTTATTGGGTATTTTGAAATTGGTTTTACTGCCTTTTTTGAGTTTCTGCAAGAAGTCTGAGTGTTCAGGGGTTCTGGTTCTCAATACCAGTCTTCCCTGCTGTACTTACCAAACTATTTCTTTTCTGGTTTTGAGAGTCTTAAGAGGCATACACACCCTGTAGTGGGATAGTACACGTATGCACGTGCCCTGCCTTTAGTCATCCGACATATGTACACCTGTTGATGAAGTGCTAGCTGTGTGTTTGAGAACCCAACAAATCCTTCTCAAGAAGAGGCAGTCATCCTCTCCCCTGTAGAAGTGATCCTTCTCAGGGATCTTCTGGGCCCTTCTAGGTCTCTGATTGAACAGTCCATAGTCAAGTAAAATCTTTAGGATTAGCTTTGTTTTTCTATATTTTTCTTGCCTCTTTGCATCAAAGTAAGTTTTTTTTACCTTTAAGGGGTGCTGGTGTTCAATACTAATATCCTTTGATGAATCTTAGCTGCTTTTTTTTTTTTTTTTTTGAAGTATTTCATAGGAACACACAACCTGCAGTGGGCTTGCCCATGTGCACATGTGCCCTGCCCTTCTACAGCCCACGTATGCACACTAGCTGTTAAAGAGACAATCACGTACCTATCCAAAATTTTTTTTGGAGGCAATCATCCTCCTCCCTGTCAAGTTTTTACTTCCCAGGGTCTTTCTTGTCTAAATGTGGTCTCTGTCATAACAACTTAGCCTAGGTTTGGACTCTATTATAGCTTGCTTTTTCATTTACAAGATTTCTTTTGTTTCCTAGCTTTTTAACTTATTTTTAGCTTGAAATTTTAAGAAAATTGAGTTGCATTTTGAAAAACAATTCCCCCCATGAATCGTGCATTCATCAGTTTTTGTTAGAATCTTTTGTTATTTCTTCTTTGATTGGAGGAAAATATAAAATAAAAACTTAGTTTGTTAGATCTCTTTATTTCCTGACATTTTCTTTGCATTGTTATTTGAAAAAGAAAAAGAAATTAGCATAGCGTTGTGTTTTCTTCTAATTTTAAAAGCATTCCTAAAAAAAAAAATAAAAAAAGATATAATCATTCTTTGCCAGTGTTCATATAATTTTCATCGTTTTTTGCAAGAGTCTTAACAACATCAGTTGCACTACCGTACCCTTTTTGAGTAAATTAAGCCAATAAAAAGAATGGTAATTAAAATTTACTAGACTTTATGTTTGCAGGGTCCATCAAGTAGATTAGGCTAGAGCCTTGATTTAGGTTGGAGAGGAAACTCTTCAAGGCTATAAAACAAACATACGAATCTGTGCTAAGGAGTGTAGAAGTCTAGTAACATGGAAATTATCTGGGACCCCCTTCTAACACAATGGCTAAACACGAGGTCGCGTGTGGAAAGGTAGCGTAGATAACCCCTCCAAATCTGGACCAAGCATAGTGGGGAACACATATAGAGGACTTGTCTTGGGATTCCATTGATCACATTTGCCATGGAGCATCGTGGGTCTCGAATCCATTTGAGGTCCTCATTCGTCTTCTGGAACAGTATATTTCGATACCCTTGATAGGTGTTGGGCTTAGATACCCTGCTCATTGCGGTCCACTCGACTGTCGACTGTACCCACTTGGTGATTGTTCACGAGTTGGCAACCTAGTTGCCTTTATTTTAGGGACTTACACAGGTGACCGCGGGGGTATACCATAGTACCTAGGGTAGACACTGGGCCATGCTTTGCAGAGTATACCTGGAGGGTTCTTCTCTATTCGAGTTGCACTTGCACCGGTAAGTTGCTCTAATGGTGATTGGTGTAATTCTTCTTCCAACTAGTTAGTCGTTTGCTTGATTTTCCTTTAGTAACTTTTAGTGTGTGCTCTCTGCTCCCTAGTTTTCCATAGTGAGTTAGCCAACCATGGATTTGGGTCTCTGACCTAGGGTGGTGGACCGCCCACTCCACTGGTCGTGAGGACTTTTTGGTCTTCCTCTTAGAAACGTGGAGCCGCCTCTATATAGGTGTTGTTTTGATAACACTGGTCTGCCATAGTCAATGTGTGAGACTTTTACGGATATGAACGATCCTGCAAGGGGATAACCTGTGCATAATATATTCATGGCTAAAGTTACTGATGATACCAACCAAGGAACCCCTTCACAAGGGGATTCTTGTGCTTTTCCTTTCTTTAGAAACGTTAGTGTCCCTTTGATGGCCACTTTGTACCTTCCTGGGTTGAATGTCGGACTACCAGTTTGGTTGGGTACCATTCCAAATGTCATGAATGCTCTTGATGCTTCTCAGTTAAGCACCTTAAGTCATGGACACCCTGTTGATGTTTCTTCATCAACAAAGTCTTCTCCTCCTCCTTCTCCCACCTTTGGTGAAAGTACAATTACTAGTAACTGGAAGTCTAAACGAAATAGAAAGAGGAAGAATAGGAAGAAGAAATCACCAACCTCTGTGAGTCATGTTGGATATAGGTTGACAACCTCTGCAAGTCATGTTGAAGATCAACACCCAACCTATACAATTTATGCTGGGGGAAATCATCCACCCTCTGCAAGTCATGCTAGGGGAAAGAGTCCAGTCACTACTATTCATATTGGTAATAGTTTTGTAGCCTCTGCAAGTCAAGTTATCAACCCATCACCAGCCTCTGCAAGTCATGTTGGAGATGTGCAACCAACCACTGCTAGTCATGTTGAGGGCATCAATTATGTTTAGAAACCTATACAAATAGGACATAAGCCTAAGTTCCCTTGTAATCTTTTCAAGGGAGATCACCTTACTCATTTGTGCCCTAGCATTCTAGAGGTATAAAGATTGTGGTCGCTGTCTGCAAGCTCTTATGATTATGAGTCTTCTGAGGTTTCCTCACAGTCTATCCAGCCTTTGGTTGCGAAAGTGGTCATGCTGATGTAGTCATTGGATGATCCCACTCCTCTTTTGGGGGGTGAGGTGCCTTTAGACCTTGTAGTCTCTCAGCCTATTCAACCATTGGTTGAGAAAGTGATCATGTCGATGTAGTCATCGGCTGATCCCACTCCTCTTTTGAGGGGTAAGGTGCCTTTAGATCTTGTAGTCTCTCAACCTATTCAACCATTGGTTGAGAAAGTGATCATGTCGATGCAGTCATCGACTGATCCCACTCCTCTTTTGAGGGGTGAGGTGCCTTTAGACCTTGTAGTCTCTCAACCTATTCAACCATTGGTTGAGAAAGTGATCATGCCGATGCAGTCATCGACTGATCCCACTCCTCTTTTGAGGGGTGAGGTGCCTTTATACCATGTAGTCTCTCATCCTATGCAGCCATTGGTGGAGAAATTGGTTACGTTGATGCAATCATCGGCTGATCCCACTCCTCTTTTGAGGGGTGAGGTGCCTTTAGACCTTGTAGTCTCTCGGCCTATGCAGTCATTGGTTGAGAAAGTGGTCATGCCAATGCAGTCATCGACTGATCCCACTCCTCTTTTGAGGGGTGAGGTGCCTTTAGACCTTGTGGTCTCTTAGCCTATTCAGTCATTGGTTGAGAAAGTGGTCATGCTGATGCAGTCATCGGCTGATCCCACTTCTCTTTTGAGGGGTGAGGTGCCTTTAGACCTTGTAGTATCTCAGCCTATGCAGTCATTGGTTGAGAAAGTGGTCACCCCAATGCAGTCATTGGCTGATCACACTCCTCTTTTGAGGGGTGAGGTGCCTTTAGAACTTGTAGTCTCTTAGCCTATGCAGTCATTGGTTGAGAAAGTGGTCATACCGATGCACTCATCGGCTGATCCCACTCCTCTTTTGAGGGGTGAGGTGCCTTTAGACCATGTAGTCTCACAACCTATGTAGTCATTGGTTGAGAAAGTGGTCACTCTGTCGTGATCTTCGGCTGATCCCACTCTTTTCTTGGAGAGTGTCTACCAAAGTGGTCACACCATTGGAACCTTTGGCTGATCCCACTCTTCTCTTGGAGAGTGTCGAGTCTACCAAAGTGGTCACGCCGTTGCAATCTTTGGCTGATCCAACTCTTCTATTGAAGAGTGTCGAGTCTACCAAAGTGGTCACGTCGATGCCATCTTTGACTGATCCCACTCCCCTCTTGGGGAGTGAAGTGTCTACCGACTATGTTTTCAACATTTCTAGTTCCGTACTTTCAAAACAAGGGGGCATTCCGCTTGCTCCGAGCACACCTCCTCCAAGCCCTAGGATGGTTTCCTTTGATTGGAATGATCTTGTTGAGCCTTGTCTTCCTTCTTCTGCTCCTTTTCAAATAAGGGTTGAAGTTAATTCAACAAACATTTATCGATGTATTGTGAATGAAGGAGCCTCTGCAAGTATTTTATCCTCCTCGGTTTGGAAAGTCTTGGGATCTCCCAAGCTTGTGTCTTCTTTGCATGAGCTGTTGGCTTTTGAAAAACGTCCTAGTGAATATTTAGGGGTTCTTCCTCAGTTGCCTATCTCGTTAGGTGGGAAGATTGTCCGTGTCGATCTTATAGTGGTGTAAGGCCCGTTAGATTTCAATATGCTTCTCAGGCATGATTATGTGTATGCTATGAACGTTGTGGTATCTACACTCTTCCGGGTGATGCATTTCCCGCTAAATGGAAGCATTATCACTATTGACCAACTAGCATCTGATAATCACCATCCTAATTCAACATTAGTTCAGGCTACCCCTTTATATGTTCCTAGTGTTCGTGTAGACTCCACCCCACCACGGGTTAATTATGTGGCATCTTATCCTCGGTGTTCAATTGCTTCTAAGAAGGAACTTGTGCAATCATGTTTCCCTTCTCGAGATTTGGACTCAACAATTGATCCATTGGTTTATCCAATGGGGGCATGGGAGCCCTTACTTCCCCCTCTTGTTCCAACTGAGCTTGAGTATCCTTCTGAGTCTGATCTCATTGTTTGTAGATCCTCAAGCCCTCATGATTGTGATTCTTTGCTGATAGACTCTGCTAGTCCTGGCCAGAACCTCCATCGTCATATGGAGTAAGGTTAGTTTACTTCACCCTTTGGGACTGTCGACCCTTGTTTGTGTGATTTCTCAGATTTTGAATTACCTTCATATGAGGCTATCCTTGAAGCCATGACTATGGTTTCTATACCGCGGGAGGTCTTTTGTGTTTTCTTCCCTTCTAGAAGACTTTCCAAGTTGACTATCGAAGAGATTCTTGGTCTGAGCCTAACAATGGGCTCTACTTGAACCAGTTTCATACTTGAGTCATAGCCCCCAACGGGTCTTCTTTTAAGCCTTTTTTAGACCCTCTAAAAATGAAAAGATTGTCAGGCGATCTTGTTGTCTTTCACGCTCGTTAAGCTGAAATTTGAAGGCACATTTGTCCGATGGTAGTTTACCCCTTTTCGGTCCATATGGTCAACTGTACGAACAAACATATACTTTAGGAGCCTCGGTTCTCTATAAGACTATTCTCAGGTATAATTTTAACCCTTTTTCGGGCCTGAGGGACTAAATTTATGAAAAAGGAACCCCCACAGAGGCCATAGTTAACCTCTTTTCAGACCCCCTAAATTGAAAAGATCACCGAGTGACCTTATTCTTTTACACTCGTTAAAATGGTCCAGAAGAAAATTCCTGATGGAGTTCATAGTTAAGCTTTTTTTAGACTCCTTAAAAATGAAAAAATTGCCGAGTGATCTTGTTTTTATCACACTCATTAAAATGGTTTTGAATAGACCTCTTTTCAGTGCTAGTTTACCCCTTTTTCGAACCAACTAGACTACCTTCGAAAAAGGTACCCCAATCGAGTCTCCTTTTACATTTTTTCAGACTCTCTAAAAATAAAAATAAAAAACTGATCTTACCTTCTCTGGGCTCGTTAAAATTACATCGAAGGAAGTTACCATTGTGTGTCTTATTAATCGCATTTGCATACCTGAGTCTTTGGCCTAATTCCAGCTCCATGTTTCTCTCAACTGAACCATCTGTAGCATGCCTTATATGCAAGCCCTGTAGCACTTTGCCTTTGCGTCTTGACACCTTTGGCCCGGAGAGCAATTTTTCTAAGTATCCTTTCTCTGAACATCAGTCTTGTCCTTGCACCTAGAACTAGTATGTTTGTGACACTCGTTCCTCCTTTGTAACATAGAATTCTTTTATTCTTTTTCCAAAATTATTGAAAAAGACAAAAAAATCAAATATACCCCAAAAAGAGGAAGGGAAAAATATTTTCTTTTTATTGGCAGCACAATGAGTCACCCTTGGACAAATCACATCCTTCTATTTGTTCATCAAGATCTGGGATTTAATATGACCTTAGGAAGTTGTTCTCGCTAAATAGATTTGTGTCCTCCTCCATTTGGTTATTCTTCCAAACATATGGAGAGTTTACGTTGCCTCCTGCATCGTGAACTTATGTCAATGCCATGCTGCCTAAGTCTCATCATTTGTCGTGCTATTGTCCAAGGGTAGTTTTTACCAAGCTTGAGTTGGCCCCTCTACAGTTTGTCTCTTTCCCTCATGCCCAACCATCCTGAAAGTCCAATCAAGTCTTTGTTTCAAATCAATGAAGCCTTCAGTCTGATCATCAAGATCCTCTAGTCCATGCTTGATGAGCCGTCGAAGACCTCTAGGTAGTGAAGTCATACACTCATATTACACTCCTACCCGATTTTTTAAGATTTTGAAGTTGATGCTCGAGCTCTAAAGACCTCATCTCCAACCATCAGGCCTTATCATATTCTAGAAGATGGATACTATACATTTATATCTTTTTGATTTTGAGATATAGATTCGCGTGTATTGCCCATAACTACTCTTTATATAGTTATATGACATGGATATACAATGTATTTGATTTTTAGCCATGATTTTATTTCATTTTGAGCATGGGTATGCCCGCCTTGGTGAGACAATTGTTATTTTGCAGATGGAACCTCCCACATTATGGTCCCTGGGCTCATTGGTTTGGTACGCTGATAAAGATTGATAATGTATTTCAGCCATTAGATGCTCTTCTGACCTCACACATTAGGGGGCATCTATTATAACCCTAATTTGCACCAGACATGCTTACCTGGCATCAGACCATCTCATATTCCTTCTTTTCCAAGCTAGTACTGAACAACTCTTCTTAAAAATACCCTTTTTAAAGGCACACACACCCTGCTCCACTACAACCCACGTGTACACTCTAGTTGACCCACTACAGCCCGTGTGTACACTCTGGCTGACCCACTACAACCCACGTGTACCTACAAAATCACAAAAAATGGAAAGTTACCGACGGAACACACAATTTTGGGTAAGTTAACTAAACCTTTCAACCATGCATGTCCAGTCACTCGACCAAATACCTAGCTCCTTCTAGCCTATAAATGAAGGGGTAGGGGTCCCATTTGAAAGGAGGAAAATCATAGTAAAGAAACTATACCCAATTGAGCACTCCCCTTGTCCCAACCTTTAGCCTTCCTTGTGCAAAGAGAAATATAGAGCAAAGCAGTTGGAGGATAGTTGAAGAGGAGCCCAGGACCAATTTTGAGGAGCAGTGCCGACCACAAATTATAAGTTTACTCTTGTGAATATTAATACAAAAAGGAATAGTTTTCCCATCCCGCCATATCATGTGTTCAAGTTGAATCTTTATTTTATGATATTGTCACAACTAACCCAACAATTAGTATATGAAATGCATGTTTGCAGCTTTTTGTTTGTTCATGTGTGAATGCAGGTCAGCTTTGGGAGGAGCATTGCAATAAAAGAGAGAGTAAAAGCAAAAAGATCGACATCAAACGAAGGACTTAAGGTAGAGTTACCGAATCTCATTTACACCTTTTTATTGCATGAATGTGGGGTTTTGTGTTGGGAGAATAAGAAAGAGTAGAGGCCTTTGAAATGGTCATTTTCTACATGCATGATTAGAGCCCTTAAATGATAAGTCCATAAAAGGGATTCCCACCCACAACAGGTACACATTGATACATCTATAGTTTCCCATGTCTGAATAAGCAAAGGTAGAGTGATGAAAAAGTTTTGTGGCTAGAGTGAAGTGAAAAAAGATTGTGAAAACACCTAGTTAGGGTCATCCACGTCGGTCACCCAGTAGACGTCTCGCAAGGAACCCTTGTGGTTTGAGTAGAGGATGTCACGTAAGACCCCATTGGAAATCTATCCCGTGTCACACGATACACTACCAAAACTAAAGTTTGAGGTGTGTTTCAGGTTGCAGAGGCTGAGAAGAGTCTATAGGAAGTCCAATAGTGATCAGGTACAACAGATCTATCTACAGGTTCAAAAAGGTATGTCATATTCTTATGTGTAGTTGGATATTGTTGTCTACATGAGATATGGTTATGGGAGATTAATGATTTTCCCTAGAGAGGATATTGGTTGTATATGACATAATGTATGAGCTATATTTACAAAAATACAGTGCTGGTATGTTTGGTATTTATCATTGGTACATCTTGTTGGTTTGAGTGTTGAGGCATATCTTGTATTTCTTGGTACATGGTTGAGGGATTTTGGTTGAGATGTGTTGCTGAAGTTGTTATTACAATTTGAGGTTTCATAATAGTGAGGGTTTGATGTATGGTTGATGTGAGGGTATATTACGCATGATTATGATTGTATGCACATGTATGGCACATGACTGGAGAGACATAGTTGCACATGGTTTGAGTTATACTCTTGTGATATTGGGTATGAGATCTGTGTTATCAGATTTGACATCTTGAGGAGATTATTGGTACAAGTTGTTGGTATATGTTGGTACAATTTTATTACATGTTATTGGTATAGGTTGACTACATGTTATTGGCACAAGTTGGTTACAGGTTGTTGGCACAGATTTGTACACATTTACAATGGAATATTTGACAATGATAATGTGATAGTGGTTTCATAAGTTATTTGGAACTTATATTTCAAGGCGGTTGGACGAGGAAATGATAGGGGGTTTTAGCCACCTTCTGGTTGTAGCCAGAGAACATAGGGGATTTTAGCCTCCTTTTGGTTGGAACCAGAGAATTAGGGAGTTGGAGCTTCCCTCAGGTTGTAGCTTGAAAATATAGGGGGTTGGAGCCTCCTTCTAATTGCAGCTGGAGAACAAAGGAAGTTGGTGCTTCCAACGAATGTACTTCTTAAATACATATAAGAAAAATCATTATGTGTTTTTCTCCCACATTGAGTTTCCACGTACAAATATTGGTGTACTGTGTATGTGTATGATTGCTCATTGTTCATGGTTTATTTATTCTGCACTTATTGAATTATATTGATAAATAGATCATAAATTTAACAACACTTATATATTGTGGTTAAAAAGGATTAAAAATCTCTATTATTGATTCACCCTCCCTCTCAGTAATCTAACAATTGGTATTAGAGCAGGTCCTTCTAGGGATAGTTTAACGACTGGAAGGAGATCATGGATTAATCTAAGATTGGGATACTGTAGTTTGATGGGGAATATTATTCATTCTAGAGTAGAAGAGTGAAGACACACATACTGGCACTAAGATTTATTGTTTGGCAATCAGTGGTAGATGCATATAAAGCACCGAATGTTCCTCCAACAGATAAAGATGGAAAGAAACTTGAAGAAAATAATTCAAGAGACACAACTACACTCTTGAATGGTTTATGTAAATCAATATACACCAAATTTATGCATCTTGATTCTGAAAAGGACATATGGTTAAAGCTGAATAATGTATATGAAGGAGATGAGGAAGTCAAGAAAGCTAAACTTCAAATTTTCAGAGAAAAACTCGAATAATTGAAGATGAATGAATATGAAAACATAACTTCCTACTTTCTACTAGTTGTTGAAGTAGTCAACAGTATCAAAGGCTTGGGAGATGAGGTAAATGAACAGGTCATTGTAAAAAAGGTACTGAGATCCCTACCAATGAGATTTGATTCAAAGATTTCAACACTAGAAGAGAGAGAGAGGATATAGCTACACTGACCATGGATGAGTTGCATGGGACACTCATAAATTATGAGACGAGAACATAGAAAGATAGTCAGGTTACAAATGCAGCAAAATTTAAAGCATATAATAAGTCAAAGAAAAATGGAAAGAAAAATTCAAAGTAAGATAGTAGCAGTAGTGACATCTTAGAAGACAATGAAGAAGTAGCCAACTTCATCAGAAGACTAAAAAAGGGAACTGAAAAATATAGAGGTAAGGTTCTATTGATTTGTTTTAGTTGTGATGGTATTGGTCATTTTTATAATAAATGTCCCCATAAGAAAAAGAAAAGCAATGAAGAAGATGATTCTAATAGTAAATAAACATAAAAAGGATAAATAACCAAAAATAATTTTTTCAAGAAAAGCCTTTGCACCAAAGAAGACATCTCCTTATGAGATGAAGGTGAAGTTAGTGATAGTGATACATAAAGGGTCCTATTAATGGTAGTAGAAGATTCTAAAGAAGAAGGCTCTGAAGAGTAATATGAAGAGGTATAAGTTGACTACATAGAAGAATTTTTGAGTGCCATAGAAGTTATAAAACGAGAAAAGAAGAAAAAAAAGTCACTTCATGCAGAACTAAAAGAAAAAATGGGGAGTTCAGAATTCAAACTCTAGAGAACTAGAGTAGATTATCAATAAATTAAAAATCCATTTAGAGAAAGACAAGAGAATTCAAGAAACACTTAGAGAACATTTAGAAGAAAGATACAAGATCATTGGAAATTTGGAAGAAAATATTGTCACATTGAGAAAATATATTCGAAAGAAAAACATGTATAAAAAATCCAAAGTTTTGAACGCGATTATTAGTTGTCAAAGGAAACACCATGACAAGTCCAAACTAGGATACAACTAGATAGAGAAGGGATCAAGCTCCAAAACAACATATCAAGAAACAAAACCAAGAATATACATAGAGACAGTCAGAGGATCTCATGAGAAGAAAGAAGACAAGAAGTTTCACAAGGAATATCATAGAGACACTCCTCTACCCAAAAGATTTAGATTTTAGAATCATCGGCAGTCAGAAATAAGAAGGCCTCAAGAAGAAGAAGGGTTCAAAAGAGTAACTCATTTTAGAAGATATACAACTCCCAGGTATCAAACTTTCCTTGGATTATTTTATTCACATAATAGTTTTGAACATAAGGCTATAAATTGTAGAGAAAATAACAAGAACAGAGACAACTGTGAAAGTTATGCATGAAATGGTTACTCAAGAAGGCCTAGTGAAACACAGAGGATAAGCTACAACAATTTTGAATCCTTGAGCATTGAGACTAAATCCTACAAGTGAAACAAATTTGGACACATGGCCAAATATTGTAGAATGACAGTTCCTCCAAGAGAATCACAATAGAATAACAACAATCACAGACAAGAATCTCAAAGAATATGCATAAGGAAGTAGAATCCGTACAACAATGAAGAATGGAGACTTTCTCTACAATTTAAACACAAGAAACATGGTTGGTATGTTGACAATGGTTGTTCAAAGCACATGACAGGTGATAAGAACAAATTTCTAACATTGAGAAAGGAAAGACATGAGTTAGTCTCTTTTGGAAATGACGACTCAACCAAAATCATTGGAAGAGGCACAATCAAGATTGAAAATAAGGATACCAAGGTAGAGAATGTTCTACTAGTGGAAGATATGATACATAATCTTATGATTTTAATTCAAATGTGTGACCAAAGTCATAAAAATTTGTTTGATTCACATAAATGCGAGATAAGAAAAGCAGATTCAGGCAGAGAGGTGGCAACAACTGTGAGAACTTCAAGAAACATATATGTACTAAGTGGAATTGGAAATGAAAAGTGTTGTTTAGGAAATGAAGATGAAGTTTGGCCATGGCACAAAAGAATGGGTCACATAAATTTTGATAATCTTGTCAAGGTAAGAAAAAAGGAAGAATTTAGAGAAATTTTCCATATTCCGAAGCTAACCAACACTCTATGCAAGCATTTTCAACAAGGAAAGAAAATCAACACCAATTTCAAGTCAAAGGAATAATCCACAACAAAACCGTTGGAAATTGTGCATATTGATCTAGTTGGACAAACTAGAACAAAGGGGTTGAAAGGTGAGCATGATTTTATGCTATTGGTTGATGATTATACAAGAATGACTATAGTTTGTTTTCTCAAGAAGAAGTCATAGGAATTCAAGAACTTCAAGATGTACAAGGAGATGGTTGAAAATGAAATAGATTTGAAAACAAAATGTTTGAGATGGGATAATGGAGGAGAGTTTACTTCAAAGGAGTTTATGGAATTATATAGTAAGCATGACATAAAAAGTAAATTCCGAGTTGCTAGGACATCACAACAAAATGGAGTTGTTATAAGGAAGAATGGGATATTACAGGAAATGGATCGAACTATGTTAATGGATTCCAAATTAACAGAAGTCTTTTGGGAATAGGAAGTGCATACAACAATTCTCATTCAAAATAGAGGAATGATCAGAAACAACAGTGATAAAACTCCCTACAAGCTATGGAAAGGAAGACCAACGAGTGTGAAGCAATTCAAATTTTTTGGAAGAAAATGCTACATCAAAAGAGAATATGGTAGAATGGGAAACTTTTATTATCCTATGGAAAAAGGAATACTTGTTGGGTAATTGAGCATAAGGAAAGCATACACATGCTTCAATATAAGGCTCAACAAAATTGTGGAAACAATCAATGTGATTTTTGATGAGACAAGTGGATGAAGAATTAAATAAGAAGAAAAGGATTCAATGGAACATGTTCACGAAGAAGAAGATGGAGAATATAAATTAGAAGAAGAAGAGAAATAACAACAATATTTTCAAGTACCTCCAAAGACACCTAGAAGAAAAATATTGAAGAATCATTCGTCAGATCAGATTATTAGGAAAAAATATGTAGGAGTTGAAACTAGAAGAAGAATCTATTCACCAAAACAACTGCACCTAGCAATCTTATCTACAATTGAGCCAAGCAGTTTTGAAGAATCCAACAAGGATTAATTATGGATAAAATCCATGGATGAAGAGTTAGATCATATAGAGAATAATGACACTTGGGAACTGGTTCCAAGGCCAATGTGCAAGAATGTGATTAGTACAAAGTGGCTCTTCATAAACAAATTGAATGAAGATGGACATGTAATCCAGATTATTTTTGGCACAAAATGAGAGATGAGATATAACAAATAAATATACAGAGATATTGCAAGAGATACAATAGAATAATAGAGATGTATCAGATATATAAAAAGAGGCATAGATATACAATAATACACAATTTCTATTAACGAGTGAAATGTAAACAACTGTAGAGATACATAGTGAAAGACTCGCTAGAATGGTGGAATCTTATATATGAGAAGAGATGTGATGGATACTCACTTTTGAAAGAATATTATATTACAATGAGACTCCAAAGGACTTTTTATCATAAAGAAAATCCAAAACCCTAACCCCAGAAGATGAAAATCCAACAGTTTTGTGGACCCTGTTTTGGGTAGTTTGGTGTATCAACTTCCCAGGGGTGTAACTTTGGCATATGATCTCCATTTGGGGCACACGAGATCTTATTGGAAAGGTATCATTGAGGAGATTCATTTTTGGGTCTCAATCAAATACTTTGTCTATAATTGAGGTTATTCATCCTGAAAAACCATTATTTGGGCCCTCAAAATGACCTCGAAAGTTTAGGAACCGAAAAAATGCTAAAAATAGTAAGTTTCCAAAAAACTGTTTTGAGCTCGTTGGAATAGGTGGGTGGCCACTAATATCCACTTGGATCAATCCTGCCTCCTCAAGAAGCAATTGTATCCATTGAATTGAGTTCCCGAGGGAGAGGGAAAAACGTTTGTTGAATATGCATCTTGATGAGTTGCTTACCTTGTTAGAGAAGTTGTGTTGCTTATCTTGTTGAAGGCTATCATGAACCTATGGTTGGAAGGGTTGGAAATTTTGAACCAGTCTGGATACATGATATGAATTTGTGTTGAAATAATCCTTGAGATTTGATTCAATCTTATCGACCTTCTTCTACTGGACAAAAGGTGCTTGGACTGAAGCTGCAGTGGTTGCGATGTTCTTTTGTTCACCTTTTGAACAAACTACGAAGAAGTTGAATTTTGTAGTATGAGATACTAGCTTGCGACACTATTTAGGTGGGACAATAGTTGTAACTAACTATGGTATCCTATAGAGATGACCGCCCAGAGTAACAATGACACTACCAGATCGAGACTCATAAATAGCATGGTGCTTCCACATATATTGTTGGCCCAAAACAACATCACAGACATCCAGTGGGGAAACATCACATAATATCTCATCCTTGAAGGGATGGATTCCATATGACAATCAACAATGTTGGCTAACATAGAGATCTTGTCCATGGTGAAGCCACTCGATGTTGTATGGATGCAGGTATGGTGTTGTCGACAATCCCAATTATTTGACTACCTCTACTGAGATGAGGTTATTTTGACTTTCTCTATCAACATTAAAATGCAATGGGGTCCCCTTCACCCACATAATTGAAGGGAAGAGGCACTCCCCCTCTTTAGGATCTGTTGGTTCTTCTGGTTGAATTGTTGCAGTCGCAACAGTAACAGTGGGGTCTGCGTCGATGATCTTTCTTCTCCTGTTATTTTCTAGGTCAGAATCTGAAATTTCAGGGATGATTTTAGGGGCTAAATTTCGCTCATGGGCTAATTTTCCATGGTTTTTCAAAAAGTGAGATTCGCTATTTTAAAAATGATTCGCCCAAATTCTATAGGATAAAATTATTTTACCTTAAAAATCGCCAAAATTTTATAAAAAATGTATAAAATACTTAGAAATTTGAATATTTTTACAAAAATATCGCCAAACATTTATAGTTGACATATGAAAGATTAGTAAGATTCACCAAGGTTTCTACATTTCAAAATAATTTTCCAACCTTAAAATCATCCCTGATCTGAATCATGGTTTGCCTCCTTGCCTTTGATCTCGACCACTAATGACTATTTTGAGTGACATTCATCAGTGTTGTTCTGAGGATTTTGTGGAAATCACACCACTTTCCAGTGTTTTTCTTCATCTTTCCATGTCCCTTATTTTCTTGTGGCTTTGACTGGTTTTCAGGAGGTTGTTTGTTATGTTCGTATTTATCATACTTTGGTTGTTGTGGATTTGCAGAACCAAACTCCCATTTTTTTGGTTGTTAAATTATGCTCGATTTTAACAACATATCGATAAGAAACATCCAGTGATGAGATGTACAAAAAGTTCATTTCAGTTTGGATGTATCTGTGTAGAGTCTCACAGTATTTCAGAACCGGATGTCGCTTAGAGTCTTTGATACCCACCTTGCTGTGAAAGGTATGGAATGTATTATTGAACTATGGAACTTCTTGGACCCTCTCTTGCTTCAATGTGGTCCATCTCATGTACTGGTCATCATAGTTTCCAACAGGGTAATATTGTTCCTTGACCATATCCACAAAAAAATACCAACTAGGATTGATCCCATATATTCCAGACTCCTCTGTGGAAATTTTCTCCCAGTAATTTTCCCACCATTGTTTGACATGGAGAAGAGCTTTAAGGAGTGTGAAGGTGATATTTTCCCTATCGGAAAACTTGTGAACAAAGTAATAACCTTCTAGTAGATTTAACCATTTTTCTAGGGCATCTGCATCTACCTATCTTTCAAATATGAGAATATCAAAATTAACTCTTACCTTGAAAGGTGAGGTGCGTCCAAAGTGGCTACCTAATGAAGATGCATATTTGTTATCGAAAAGTGTTGAAGGATGTGGGTAAAATTCTCCATCATTTCTTCCGTCTGTCGCGTGAGAGCTTGCTCAAGCAACATATTAATAGAATCATCTACTCTGTTATTTTTATTTTCTTCCACCATGGAGGGTTTATTTGGAGTGAGAGAGATATTTTTTTCAAGAGAGACAATCTCAAGACCTAACTTGCTATACTCGCACCTCGTCGGGGACATGCACTGAAAAATCAATCAAGAGTCGCCTGCTCTGATACCACTAATCTAGATTATTTTGGGCACAAAATGAGAGTGGATATATAACACAAAAATATACAGAGATATTGCAATAAAGGAAATAATATAACAAATATATATCAGATATATAACAATAGGCACAAATATAATGTAATACACAATTTCTATTAATGAGCGAAATGCATGAAAGTGTAGAAATACAAAGTGAAAGACTTGCTAGAATGGTGGTATCTTATCTCTGAGAAGAGATGTGATGTCTACTTGCATTCACAAGAAGATTCTCTTACAATGAGGCTACACAGGCCTTTTTATAATAAGTAAAATAAAAAACCTTAACCCCTAAATATGAAAAGCCAATAGTTTTGTGGACCCCATTTTGGGTAGTTTGGTGTATCAACTTCTAGGGGGCCTAAATTTGGCATATGATCTCTGTTTGGGGTCCAAAATATCTCGTTGGAAAGGTATCATTGAGGATATTCATTTTGGGGGCTTAATCAGATCCATAAAATATCATTGAGGTGATCGATCCCAAAAAACTTCATTTAGGCCCTCAAAATGGCCCCAAAAGTTTAGGAACTGAAAAACTGCTAAAAATAGTAGGTTGCTAGAAAACTATTTTGAGCTAGCTAGAATAGGTGGGTGGAAACCAATATCCACCTGGATCAACAAGTTACTAGGAAAAAATCTATATTGGTATGTAAAGGATACGCTCAAGTTGAAGGTATAGACATTGAAGAGACATTTTCCCCAGTTGCCAGAATGGAAGAAATTAGATTGATCCTCGCTTATGAGTTCTCCAAGAATATTAAAGTGTATTAGATCGATGTGAAATAAACATTCCTAAATGAGGATCTAGAGGAAGAACTCTAAATGGAGCAACTAGAAAGATTTCATTAGTTAGATAATGAAAATTATGTTTGTTGGTTGAAGAAGGCCTTGTATGATATCAAATAGGTCTCGAGAGCATGGCACTCTAGATTAGATAGATACTTACAACATCAAGGGTTCAGGAAAGGGAATGTAGAAAAAAACCTCTACATCAAGGTAAATCAAGATAATATTTTGTTAATTAAAGTTTATGTTGATGATATTATCTTTGGAAGTGATGATGATAGGATGAGCTAGAAATTTGCAAATGATATGCAGTATGAGCTTGAAATGTCATTACTTGGAGAATTATCCTTCTTTTTGGGTCTTCATATATGTAAAAGAAACCAAGGAATTTTTATCTCTCAAACCAAGTATATCAGAGAAATGCTAAAGAGGTTTGGAATGGAATATTTCAAACTAGTCAATACTCCTATTCAGACAAGTTGTAAGTTAAGTAAAGATGATGATCCAAATGTTGGTTGTGGAGCCTGATTATCTTCCTAATTCAAAGGTCTTTTAATTTCAGCCGTGTTTATACTCCATGAAGTATTTACACCCTAGAAGTATGTACACTCTTCCACACGGGGGAGTGCAGAGGGGGGGTACCCCCTCTACAGGGTCTAGGGGCAAGCGGGGGTTTGGGGGCGAAGCCCCCGAAGGAAAAATTTCCTTGTAAATGTATATTGTAATTTCATTGTAAATATGGACCATTCATTATAAGGTCACAGATCAAATGATAGAGATTATGTTAGGGTTTTTTTCCCTAGAAGGCAACCCTCTTTTATGAGGGAAATGTATTGCGGCTATGGTTGATGACGAATATTGTATTCTGAGATAGGAGACCGTGAGAGAAAGAAGAGGAAGTTACAACGGGTTTGTTGTAGGTTGTATCCCTTCATATGCTGGATAATAATAAAGGAAGGACCTGTCAATTTCTCTGGTGTACGTAGCCCACACTGGGTGAACCACGTAAATCTGTGTCTCTATTGTATTGTGTATCTTTTGTGTTTTGTTTCCTCATTTGTTTTATTTAATTGCTCCACAGTCCTGTTTTTCTAACACACAAGTCTAGAGATAAGAGGAAGTATAGGTCAATGATTGGCAACTTACTTTATGTGACAACATTGAGACTAGATGTAATGTAGGAAGTTGGACACGTGGCACCATTTCAAGAAGAACCAAAGGAATCACATGTTATTGTAGTAAAGAGGATATTCATATATCTCAAGGGTACACAAGAGTTTGGATTATGGTATCCAGAAGGAAAGGATATATCACTTATTGTCTACACAGATGCAGATTGGGCAGGTTGCATTGATGACCGAATAAGTACAAGTGGAGCAACTTTATACTTGGGTGAGTTTTTGGTATCTTGACTAAGAAATAAAAAGTCATCAGTATCATTGTCCATAGCCGAAGCAGAGTATATTGTAGCATCAACATGTTGTACATAGGTTCTATTGATGAAACAAACATTAACATATATACATGTTGAGTATGATGAGCCCATTCCAATATATTGTGATAACACAAGCATCATCGGTATCTCAAATAATCTAGTGATACACTCCAAGACGAAGCACATTCCATACAAGTTTCATTTTCTATGGGAACAGGTTGTAGAGAAGAACAATCAAGTTGAGTATGTTGGGACCAAATAACATATTGCAGACATCTTTACAAAATCACTTCCAAGGGAATATTTTGAGTATCTTTGCCAGAAACTTGGAAACGTTTCTTCCCCATAACGACTTTTGAAAGATATTCTTATATGTCTTAGATTTACATGAGGAGGCACCATAAAGATGACAATTCAGTTTAGGGGAGCATCCTCATGGAGAGTTCAGTTTGGGGGAGCAGCCCCATGGAGAGTTCAATCAATAGGGCAGCCTCGATGGGAAGTTACCTTTTCCATTGATGTCAAAGGGGGAGAGATTCATCATATGCATGGAGAGAGAGTCATATGCATGGAGAGAGATAACATAGGCATGATTCTAGGGGGAGCGATGGTCATATATGTTTGTTGGAGTTACTTCAAAAACACCTAGGATTTTTTTTTCTTAAGGTTTTTCCTTGTTTGTGAGTCATTATTGAGTATCTTATATTTTAGGAAGAACATTCCTCTAGGGAGAATATTCTGTTCAGTTTTCACTTCATTTTGACTAGTTGAGTGGAGTCTAGATGCTACATTGGTATTGTCACCATGAAACATTGGGATCATTACTAGACTGGTGCATTACCCATGATTCTGTGATCTCCTTCTCATTTCACTCTGTTTCAATCAGTTAACTGAACACTGATAGACTAGTTAACTAAGCTAGATGGCATTTCACTCCCGCAATTGCCTGAGAGACTAGACTACATGGCATATTACTCCCATAACTACTGGTGTGTGTCTAGATCACTCTAGACCACCACTATGTCGCATTGTCTTCTCCTCCAGTGTGCATTGGTTGAGTTATACAAAGTATTTCATGTGTAAATTATCATTCATTCACCTGGTTAATGAGAAATCTTCCATTCTTTATCTCTTTCTTCTTCTTTATCAATTTCTCTCTGCAAATGTGTGTGTTATTTTCTAGATAGATCTTTTTTGTGTAGGTTCAACACATTTACATGGTATCATAGCCAACTGACTGCTAAGAAAAAGACACATTGAATTATTTTCGTAGGTACCAGAGATTGAAGACAGCGGAAAAATGGAATTCCCAAAAGAATTCATTCCTACACCTTACAATTACTTTGCATGGAAGGAGAGGATGATCATGCATATTTGAAGTAGAATATTGTACAGGTTAACCATGAACACAAAAACAAAACCAACATCATCCATAGAAAAATCCAAGTATCTAAATCGAATGGATGAAGCATTCAAAACAATTTGCAGTCTCATTTCTCCCAATCTCCTTTTTCACATATGTTCCTGTAAAACCACCAATGAAGCCTAGACCACCATGTAAGGGACATTTGGAAAAAAAATTGAGATGATGGGACACATGATTGAGGTGGAATTTCTCACATTGGATACAAAAATCTTTGACAATCTCCAATATTTATTTACAAAATTTAAGGATTTACTATCATAACTCAAGAATTGCGGGGTTGATAAATCTAAGGAGGAGAAAAAAATGATTCTCACCATTCTCTCCAAAATTTGTCTTGAATTCTCAGTGTTCATATCCACATTCCATTCAGTCAAACTTGCCTCTAGAGCCACCTGGAAGATGCCTCCTCTTGAGGAATTTATCGAATCCCTGACACAAGAGCAGACCAAGCTCATCAACATGGGAAAAATCAAAGGATGAAAGGTGCATGCACTTACCATGAAAGATGTAAATGGTCATGAATATCATAAATCTAAAGATAAATATAAAAGGAAAGAACATGCAAATCCGAAGAAGGAAGGGTACTCAAAACCCTTCACCAATTCCTCCGGATCCAAAGGTGGAAAGGGATGAAAAGGGGAGAAATGAAGATACTTCCATAAAGGATTCCATCCAAAATCCACATGCATGCACAAAAAA
Organism: Picea engelmannii; assembly: GCA_009831015.1. NCBI lineage: Eukaryota > Viridiplantae > Streptophyta > Pinopsida > Pinales > Pinaceae > Picea > Picea engelmannii. The sequence goes on along the minus strand of ML783635.1, from coordinate 191,069 downwards.
TCAGATCTAATGACTCAAATACTTCAGAAAAATAGCTTTGTAGATCGCATCCCTGAGGGTTTCAAGAAGAAGAAGCCAGAAGATCAGAATCCCAAGAAATGAAATTCTAGCCATGCCTTGATTTCCATCAACTCCTCTCTCGATGTTTGGGTCACAGATTCAGGAGAATCACATCACATGGATGCTACAAAAGTAGTCTATTCTTCATTTTATTCATGTAAATATCCTCCTATTCTGATAGGGGCCAGTCGAGGTCACCGGAAAAGGAAGGATTGAACTCACCAACAGAAGCTTTGAGAATGTGCTACACTTTCCCAAACTTTTCGTCAATATTCTCTTCATGTATCGGATGAAAAATTATGGCACCGGAATGAAATTTATATTCACACCTAATGCAATGGGCATCTATGACATGCAAACCAATTCCAGTGTTGCTACTGGTGAGGTAAACCATCAATCTAGATTGTATACATTTTTTGAATTTATTGAACCCGATTATGCTTTACTGCTTACCCATGTTTATGAAAGTAGTAGGATATGGCACTAAAGATTCAATCATTTGAATTTCAGATATATGCAACAAATAGCAATAAAATATTGGTTGATGGTCTACCAGACATCCATTTCTCCAAGGGAATCTGTGAGGGATGTGTTCTTGGAAAACACCCTCAAGAGAGATTCGACAAAGGAAAGACTTAGAGAGATTCCTCTCCTTTAGATCTGATCCATAGTGATCTCATGGGCCCTTTTCCACATCCATCAATCAACAAATCAAGGTATGTACTCATTTTTGTTGATGATTTCTCATGCTTCACTTGGATTTACTTTCTCAGGTAATAATTAGAGGTCTTTCATCACCTCAAATATTTCAAAGACCTTGTTGAGACACAGTTCGAAAAGAAAATCAAAGTCCTCCAAATTGATAACGGGGAAGAGTATTTCAACCATAAGATCCAGAATATTTTTCATGAGGCAGGGATTCATTTGCAGCACACAGTTCCCTATACTCTGCAGCAAAATGAAGTTGTCGAGCGGAAAAAAAAGATCTCTAAAAGAGATGGCATCTTGCATGCTACATGAAAATTCACTTCCACAGAGACTATGGGACGAAGAAATTAATTGTGAAACCTTCATACAAAACATATCTCCCCATAGATTTGTTAAGGATAAGACTCCCTACGAGGCTTGGAGTGACCTCAAACTGGAAGTGACCCACTTTCACATTTTCGGTTCACGTGCATGGGCCTGAATTCCCTCTGAAAAGAGGAAAGCACTTGATCCACAGAGAAATGAGTTTATGTTTTTTGGATACCCCGAGGGTGTGAAGGGATATAGACTTATTTATCTTTCCTTGGGCTGGCTTATCATTGAGCGAAGTGTCCAATTTGAGAAAAGTGTCTCCCATGTACCTCAACAACCGCATGCAGACACCTTTATTCTTCCACCTATCAGAGATGATGGGCATGGACATGCCAAATCTTCTTCAGATGAGAGTTTTGATTCAGAGGATTCAGATGATCCAGATACATAGTCATTATAGTCAGATGTAGAGTCAGTGCATCTAGATGCAGATGCAGAGCCAAAGCAAAGGCCCAAGTGGGACCAAACTATTCTTCACGATGCAAAGGATCTTTTTGGTGATCCAACCGATACTAGGAGGACTAAATCTGATTTATAGGAGCCTCCTCTTGCACTCACCGTCACTGAACAATTTCCACCTAAGAATCTTTTCTTGGTTCAGTCTTCATATCCACAGTCTTATGGCGACACTACTGGAAATCCATTTTGGGAATCCTCCATGCAGGAGGAGTACAACTCCCTCCTCGAGAACTAGACTTGGGATCTGGTTCCCCATCCTTCTGGAAGGAAACTTGTCAGGTGCAGATGGGTCTATAGGACCAAGAGCACAATGGATGGACAAATTAGAAGATACAAAGCCAGGCTTGTTGCCAAAGTTTTTCATCAGATGCATGGAATTGACTATGATGAGACCTTTTCTCCAGTAGTGAATATGGATTCCATGGAACTTTCCATTTCAACAACCAAGGGATGGGAATTCCATCAGATGGACATGAAGAATGCATTTCTTCACGGTGATCTCTCTGAGGAGATCTATATGGAGTAGCCCCAAGGATTTATACATGATTCATATTTAGTTTGTCAACTGAAGAAATATATTTATGGCCTCAAGTAGGCTCTAAGGGAATGGTATGCTAAGTTGGAATCCCACTTGTTGTCACAGAAATTTGTAAATCAAAATTGAATTTTTACATGCTCGAGGTGGTTTATTCACTTATACTCTTAGTTCATTATGTTGATGATTTGTTGATCACCGGTTGCTCGAATTCAGTGATTTCTACAGTCAAGAGGATTCTACATAATAGGTTTTTGATGACGAACATGGGTCTGCTACACTTCTTCCTTGGAATCGATATCACTCAGGACGCATTAGGCATCAAAATGTCTCAGGTCAATTATGCATGAGATATCCTTGAGAGATTTCAAATGACAGACTGCAAGTCTCCTCTGAATCTTTTCCTATAAGGAGTCAAAATTGAGGATGGCAGGGAAACTCCACTGGTTGAAAGCACACCATACAAAAAGCTAGTGGGGATCTTGTTGTATCTCACACACTCCAGAACAGACCTCTCCTATGCAGTTGGTGTAGTTTCCAAGTTCATGCTGGAGCCACATGAGCTACATTGGAAGGTTGAAAAGTGTATCCTTCAATATGCACATGGACCCATCACCTTTGGGATTCATTATGAAGTAGAATCTACATTGTATCTCATCGGGTTCACTGATTTTGACTGGGATGGAAATAACACTGATCACAAGTCCACATCTAGTTACTCACTCAATATTGGTTCTAGACCTATCTATTGGTTGAGCAAGAAGCAGGCTGCTATTTCTCTATATTTAGAAGAGGAAGAGTACATAGGGGTAGTTAACATAACCATTCAGGCTATGCGGCTACAACATTTTATCATTGAGTTGGTCATTCAGTTTCATCAGCCAATCGTCATCTGGTGTGACAACCAGAGCACTCTGAAGTTCTGTAGAGATCAAGTTCAGAGGTAGTGGATGAAGCACATCGAGATCCACATGCACTACATCTGAGACTTATTACATGAGGGGATCATGGACCTACAGTTCCATCCTTCAATAGAATAGACAACATGCATCTTCATCAAGACCTTCACTGAGAAGAAGTTTCATTCTCTACGAAGTCG
>ML783635.1:173746-187786 GCA_009831015.1 Picea engelmannii | reverse complement strand
TTATTTTCACCATAGTGATGTTCAGGGGGGGTGTTGGAGTTACTTCACACACACCTAGGATTTATTTTTCCTAAGGTTTTTCCTTGTTTATTAGTCAATATTCAGTCTTTGATATTTTAGGAAAAATATTCCTCTAGGGAGAATATTCTCTTCAGTTTTCACTTCAGTTTGACTAGTTGAGTGGAGTCTAGATGCTACATTGGTATTGTCACCATGCAGCATTGGGATCATCACCAGCTAATGCACATTGTAATTGAGATCATGACCAGAATAACACATTATCCATGATTCCCTGGTCTCCTCCTCACTTCACTCTGTTTCAGTCAATTAACTGAAGACTGATAGACTAGTTAACTCATCTAGGTGGCAATTCACTCTCGCAAATGTTCGAGAGACTAGACTAGGTGGTAGTTTACTCCTATAACTACTGGTGTGTGTCAAGATAACTCTATACCACCACTATGGCGCATTGGCTTCTCCTCCATTGCACATTGGTTGAGTTATACAAAGTATTTCATGTGTAAATTATCATTCATTCATTTGGTTAATGAGAATTATTCCATTCTTTCTCTCTTGCTTCTTCTTTCTCAATTTTTCTCTACAAATGTTCAAGTTATTTTCTAGCTAGATGTATTCTATGTAGGTTCAACACATTTACAGTTTTAGATAAATAGGATCGCAGAGAAATAAAAAAAAAAATGCGGAAATAAAACAAAGTCAATACACAATAAAATAGAGACACAGATATATGTGGTTCACCTAGTGTGGGCTACGTCCACCAGAGAAATTCTCAGGTCCTTCCTTTTTATTATCCAACAAAATGAAGGGATACAATCTACAACACACATGTTGTAAATTCCTCTTCTTTCTCTCATAATATCCTTTCTCAAAATACAATATTCACAATGATACACAACCACAATACAATTCCCTCATAAAAGAGGGTTTCCTTCTAGGGAAAAACACCCTAACATAACTTCTACTATTAATTCTGTGACCTTATAATGAATGGTCCACATTTAGTATGAAATTACAATATACATTTACAAGGAAAATTTTCCTTTATGAGCTTCGTCCCTGAACCCCGCAGAGGGGGAAATACCCCCCTACAAACCACCAACATGGAGGAGTGTACAATAATCCTAGTTTTAAAGTCTCCATGGGGTACAAACACGATTGAAAAAAAATGCCTATGAATTAGGAAGATAAACAGGCTCCACAACCAACAATCTCCCACTTGGAGACTGATCACAACAACTCCACTTCTGTTGTACTTGCTGGACTATACTCCACCTTGGACTTGGAAAATTTCTCATCTTCTCCTTCATTCTTGAAGACCAATTGAAACTAAGAAGGAATTCAGTTTCTCCCTGGTTACTCCCTTTGTTAACATGTCTGCAGGATTCTGGCTAGTGTGTATCTTTTCCAACTTCAAATGTCCATTTTCTAAGACGGATCATATGAAATGGTACCCAAGCTGTATATGATTAGTATTTGAATGGAAGGATGATTTCTTTGCAATATGAATGGCACTCTCACTGGCACAGTACAACATGTTATTCTTTTTCTTATTTCCCAATTCCTCCATAAACCTCTATAACCAAATAAACTTTTTACTAGCCTTTGTAGCAACAACATACTTTGCATTTTTTGTTGAAAGTGAAAGAAACTTTTGCAGTTTACGAATCCAACTTATTGGTGTTCCACCTATAGTTAAAACATACCATGTAGTTCTCCTCTTGCTATCTTTATCACCTATTATATCTGAATCAACATATCCATGTAGAATACTGTAAGAACCTCCAAAACATAGTGCATGAGTAACAATACCTTTCAAATACCTGATAAGCCACTTTAGTACCTCCTGATGTTCTTTACCTGGATTGTTCATATACCTACTCACAACTCCCACTGCATGTGCAAACCATAGCATACATCAAGCTACCAATTGTTAATGAATAAGGGGTCCTGGACATGTATTCTATATCCTCCTGTGTCTTGGGACACATTTATTTGTTTAATTTTAAATTACTGGACAAATTTGTACTAACTTGTTTTTCATTCCACATTCTAAACCTCTCCAACACCTTCTCTATGTACTCACCCTGAGATAATGTCAATTTGTGATTTTTCCTGTCTCTTGTTATTCTCATACCAAGGATTTTCTTTGCAACACCCAAATCCTTCATCGCAAATGAATTATATAATTTCTTCTTGAGCACATTGATATCTTTCATATTAGACCCTACAACAAGCATGTCATCTACATACAATAGAAAAATAATATAGCTTCCATTTTCTAGATTTTAAAAATAAACACAGTGATCATAATGGCATCTACTATAACCGTGTTCCTCCATAAACCTGTCAAACTTCCAATACCACTTCCTTGGAGCTTGATTTAGTCAATACAATCTCTTCTTCAACCTGCATACCAAATTTTATTTCCCTTTGACCTCATACCCCTATGACTGCTACATATAAATATCTTCCTCCAAATCACCATGGAGAAAAGTTGTTTTTACATCTAACTGTTCAAGATGTAAATATTCTACTACCACAAGACTTAAAATAGTCCTAATTGAACTCATCTTAAAAACAAGAGAAAATATTCCTCAAAATCTATACCTTTCTTTTGTGCAAATCACTTTACAACAAGTCTAGCCTTGTACGTCATTTTTCCTCCATCTTCTTCCTTCAACTTGTAAACCCATTTATTCTACAATTCTCTTTTTCCTATGGGAAATTGAACCAAGTCCCAAGTATGGTTATTTACCAGGGAATCCCTTTCCTCTTTCATGCCTTGCTCCCACTTATTTTTAGTGTCTACCTACATTTCCTCTTTATAACATTTTGGTTCACTAGAATTGGTCAACAATAATAATACAATGAATGAGAGTATCATTCATGGGGTCTACTTAACCTGGTAAATATTTTAACAACACTTTCAGGAGTTTGAGGTACTTGTTGGTCATGTTGTTGTACATTCTGATTTTCTGGTACCTTTGGAATTTCTTTTTCAGTGATCTCATCAAGCATTGTGTATTTTTTTTTTCTTTTTCTTGTTTCTTTCCTTGCATTTGATCTTTTTACATGACCTTCTCATTGAATATGAAATCTATACTCCTAATGATTTTTTGATTTTCATAATCCCATAAGTGATAACAAAAATCATTAACACTGTATCCAATAAAGGTACACTTATTGGATTTTTCCTCAATCTTTTTTCTATTTTCTTTATCAATATGGACAAATACTTCACAACCGAAAGTCTTCAAAAAATAATAGTTTACCTTTCTACCTGTCCATGCCTCCTATGGAATTCTACCATCCAAATATCTTGAAGGTCCTCTATTTATTAAGTAAACAACAATATCTACAACATTCTCCCAGAACTATAAGAGAAAACCAGCATGCAATCTCATACTCCTTGCACGCTCCATGATTGTCCTATTCATGCTTTTTGACACACCATTTTCTTTGGGTGTTCCTGGAACTATCTTCTCTCTATGAATCCCATGGTATGAACAGTAATCATCAAACTCCTTGCTGCAATATTCACCTCCATTTTCTGATATGAGACACTTCAACCTTTTTCCTATCTCATTCTCAACCAAATCTTTCCATTTCTTAAAAGTATCAAAAACATAAGATTTTTTTCGAATGTAATAACCCCAGATTTTTCTAGTTGCATCATCAATAAAAGTAACATAATAACGAGAGCCACCAAGAGATGATACTTGAGCTAGTCCCCATACATATGTATGCACAAGATCTAACTTTTCACTCTTCTTTTCTTTTTCTTTTCTTCTTTTCTCGCAATTCCAACACTCTATCTTTCCATTCTATATTTGGATTTGTCTTTCCTAGAATTCTCGTGGTTCCCTGAGACCTTTCCCCTATGATTTTTTCTTCCTTTGTTCTCCATGTTTAACGCATTACTTGATGTCTCACATGTGCTTTTCTGTCACATTTCCTCGCTAAGGATAACACCAACAACATCATCAAATTTTAACTTGTTTGAACCAGAGAAAAAGTTACTTACAATCATGACCAATCCATTCTAACTTTCTAGAAATGAGCACAATATTAGAAGATCCTTGACCTCATCATCAAAGTCCACTTTTACAGAAATTTGATGATTAGTAACCGTATTAAATTCATTTAAATGATTTTCTATAGACCCAGCTTCTAGCATATTCATATTAAATAATATCTTCATTATAAATACCTTATTAGACATCGAGAGTTTTTCATACAGTTTATCCAATGCGTCCATCAACTCCTTCATTGTTTTTTCTTTCGAAATATTGAAAGCCACCAATGATGCTAGGCTCAACTGTATCGTTCCTAGTGTCTTTCTGTCAAAAACCTCGCATTCTTCATCCTTCATGGTTGTCGACTTCTTTTCTATTCCACCCAATGGTAGGAATAGATCCTTCTGATATAAATAATCTTCCATCTACATATTCCATAACTGGTAGTTTTACCCATTAAATTTGTCGACCCTAAACTTTCCATCTTTCGCCATTTCTCCCACTTGAACTAAGAACCCTCTTTTCCTTCTAGTTACCTTTTGCGCTGATACTAGTTGTTATATAAACATGATCGTGGAGCAATAACATAAAAACAAATGCAGAAATAAAACATAGAATATACACAATACAATAGAGACACAAATATACGTGGTTCACCCAGTGTGGGCTACGTCCACCATAGAAATTGTCAGGTCCTTCATTTTTATTATCCAACAAAATGAATGGATACAACCTACAAAACACCTGTTGTAACTTCTTCATCTTTCTCTCATAGTCTCCTCTCTCAAAATACAGTATTCACAATGATACACATCCACAATAAAATTCCCTCATAAAAGTGGGTTTCCTTATACAAAAAAAAACCCTAACATAACTTCTATCGTCAGATATGCAACCTTATAATGAATGGTCCAGATTTACTATGAAATTACTATATACATTTACAAGGAAATTTTTCCTTTGGGGGCCCACTTTCCCCCGGACTCTGCAGGGGTGGCAAGCCCTCCCTGCAACCCCCCCGTAGGGAGGAGTGTACCTTATTCTGGGGTGTACAATATTCATGGGGTATAAACATGGATGAAAACAAGGACCTATGAATCAGGAAGATAATCAGGCTCCACAACCAACAACAGGGGGAGCATGAGCGACATGAATTCAATGTTGCATCAGAGTGTTTCCATCAATACCAAAGGGGGATATTTTTGATTAATTGGGTTGCTTGTCATTGATGTAAACCCTTGAAGAAAATACGATAGCAAGAAAATTTCGGTAGCCCCAGTAGTGTGTTTAAGGAACCCAATTTTGGTTAAGGAATAATGTAATGAAGATCAATGAATTTATAGGTGAGAGTATTCTAGATGGATAGTACAAGTTGTTTTGTTTTCCATGATATGTGGTACGTCATGTATTTCCTCATGGTTGAGGAGATATGTCTTAGTGAAGTTGGAGAACCCTCATGAGCTATCTAGAAGCCCCTAGAAGGTCAAAGAAGTCAAATTATTCTAGAAGCTCCTAAAATAAGTTTACTAGTCAAAGTGGTTGTACTAGGAGTTAATCATGAGTTAAGTTGTTGCAAAAAGAAAATAATTAAAAATAAATTAGTTGCAACTAGAAGTGGTGAATTTCTATTTGCGGATAAAGTGGTTACAAGTGCGAAAAGTAGTTAAAAGTGGGTTAGCCCTAAATGAAGGAAGTCGGGTAAAAAAGTTAGAAGATAATCCCTAGATGAATCTACTTAGAGAGTATAAATAAGAGAGCAAGAGTCTCTTATTAGCACCTATTGAGCACATTGAACATCTATTATTTTCAAAGGTTTATTATAGGTACTCATTGATACATCTATAGTTGTGCAAGTATGAAGAAGCAAAGGTAGAGTGACGACAAAGTTTTTTGGCCACAGTGAAGTGTGAAAATATTGTGAAAAACCCTATTTAGGGTCATCCCCGCGGGTCACCCAGTAGACATCTCGCGAGGCACCCTCATAGCTTGAGTATATCCTGTCATGCGAGGCCTTGCTGGAAATCTCCCCTGCATCATGTGAGGCAATACCATAAGTGAAGGTTGAGGCGTCTTTCAGGTTACATAGGCTAAGAAGAGTCTATAGGAAGTTCAACAATGATCAGGTACAACAAATCTATCTACAAGTTCAAAAAGGTATGTAATATTCTTATGTGTAGTTAGATATTGTTGTCTACATGATATACAGTTATGGGATATTGAGGATTTTCCGTAGAGAGGTTTTTGGTTGTATGGCATATATTGTATGTGATAGATCTACAGAAATAAAGTGCTGGTATGTCTGGTATTTATCATTGGTACATCATGTTGCTTTGAGTGTTGAGGCATATCTTGTATTTCTTGGTACATGGTTGAGGGATTTTGGTTGAGATGTGTTGTTGCATTTTTTATTATAGTTTGGGGCTACATAACAGTGAGGGTTTGATGTCTGGTTGATGTGAGGATATATCACACATGATTATGGTTGTATGCACATGTATGGCACATGACTAGAGAGACATAGTTGCACATGGTTTGAGTTATATTCTTGTGATATTGGGTATGAGATCTATGTTATCAGATCTGATCTGTTGTGGACATTATTGGTACAAGTTGTTGGTATATGTCGGTACAGGTTATTGGTACAGGTTGAGTACAGGTTATTGGTACAGGTTGAATACAGGTTATTGACACAGGTTGTTGGCACAGATTGGTACAAGTTTATAGTGGCATATTTCACAGTGACAATGTGACAATGGTTTGATTAGTTATTTGGCACTTATATTTCAGGATGTTGGATGGGTCAAGGATAGGTGGTTGTAGCCACCTTCTGGTTTTAGCCAGAGAACATAGGGGGTTGTATCCTCCTTTTGGTTGGAGCCATAAAATTGGGGAGTTGGAGCTTCCCTCGGGTTGTAGCCTGGAAATATAGGGAGTTGGAGCCACCTTGTAACTAGAGAACAAAGGAAGTTGATGTTTCCAATGAATGTACTTCTTAAAGACATATGAGAAAATGCATTTCATGGTTTTCTTCCACATTTGGTTTCCACATAAAAATACTGGTGTACTGTGTATGTGTACGGTTGCTCATTGTTCATGGTTTATTTATTCTACACTTGTTAAATGATATTGGTAAAGTGATCTTAAATTTAACAACACTTATATCCTATGGTTAAAAAGGATTAAAAATCTCTATTATTGATTCACCCCCCCTCTCAGTATCCCAATAATCACATGTAGAAATTTGTTGCTAAGAAATTGTCTATATTTCTTGTTTTTGAGTAGTAATAATCACATCCTAATTACTCTATTTTGTATATGAATGGTAAAAATACATTAAGGATATGTGTCAACCATAACATATATATTTAACATATAAATATTATTAACATTGGTTTCCAACTCTAGTGGACTTTTGTTCCTACGTGGCATTTCTTTCATCCTTGTAGGGATGAATTGATTGTACAAATGGAATTGTTTGTATTCTTCTCTCCAAAGGGTTTCCACCATAACAACATCCTCCCCAAATAATTATTTGCTAAGAAACCTAGTCTATATTTCTTCTTTTTGAGTAGTAATGATCACATCCTAATTACTTTAGTTTGTGCATGAATGGTATAAATACCTTAAGGATATGGGTCAACCATAACATTATTATTATTATTATTGTTATTATATATATATATATATATATATATATATATATATATATATATATATATATATAATCAAAATTAGTTTCCAACTCTATAGTGAACTATAGGGATGAATTGATTGTACAAATGGAATTATGAGTTTACTTATTTAATGGTGAAATATGCAATGAACTTCTATATGCAATTATTCATTCATATAACATATATTGATGGTCTACTTCAAAGAATATTATAGGTTGTTTTATATGTCCTTGGAAAATTGAGGACAAAGACACATAACATGCAAATACCCTAGTAGGAACTATGAGTATTTGTTTGTGTATTTATATGTCTATATATATATTCATCTTCCATACATATACAAGTGCTATAATTTTGGAGAGAATATTTCCCATATCCTATTAAAAGGAAAGATAAATGGTAATAACTTGAGTATTATAGTCGGTGGTGCAATCCTTGAGCACAATAATCTTCATTCCTCTGGGATTATAAATTGCATATTCATAAGAACACTAAGTGGTAAAATATGGAAAAGATTGATTGTGTTTTGCAGTGCTCTATAACTTAAGTAAGGAATCAATGATGCCATAGATATTTAAGAGATACCATGTATCCTAAGATAAAATTTTAATTTGACAAGTTATGTCGTTAGGACAATTTCCTTAAAGTTATAATTATTACATTAGGAATTTTGTAAAGATCTAATTATTAGATTAAGAATTTTTTTTTAAAGATCTAATTATTACATTAATTGTTTTTTTGATGATTAACAATCTTTTAAGCTCTATGAGGCTTTCTCAAAGACTTTATTTTATTTCTCATAATACATATAAGTATGACTATCAATATAATTCTTAATGTTTTCATCAAGGTTTGTTACTTTATGCTCTTTAAAATCATTAGAATGTGCTCATCTACAAATTAGATCATCTTTAATGAATCTTGTGAAGGGTTCAACTTGTCTCATGATGTAATTCTTGTTGTAGTGTTCTCATAATTCTACACGGGTGAGTAACATGATCATCAATTCCATTTATGACACAAGTTGTAATGACAAACATGAAATATATAGATTATATATAGATTGATTAGATGTATGGACCCACATGCAATATAAGAAGTATTTTCATCCTTTTTCATCCTATTTGTCACCTCAAATAGTGAATGTTGTTCTTACTGGTTGGTTTTCCCTACAAATAACTACATTGCCATCTCCCAACATAGTGTGTAATATAGGTGTTTCCAAATTTCACATAGTAGTGAAGGAGGAGCCCATGATTGATTATAAGTTGTAGTTATTATTCAAAATTTTCCATTTTATCCCATTTTCACTCTCTTCCTTACTATTCGAGGATTATCCCTAAAACTAAACCAACAATGTTAGTATGTGTGATAGTTGTTTCTCCTACCGTTGTGACCCTTTCTTTAAAGAGTGGAGTTTGGATTATCTAGCTCAAAAAAATGTTTTGATTGAGAAGAATACAAATTGGCCAACTAATAAAGTACTTTATTTACATCGTTTAGCTCTTATTAGTCCCTGCCAAAGGCATAGAGGGACTATAGTGATCGATAATTTGTTGAATTCATATTAATATGTCCTTTGACTATAAATTTTCGCATCATTTGTATTGTTCGAACTATAGAAGTAAAAATATTCTTTTTTATATAATAAAAAAAACCTTATATGTCATCATCTCATTGGAGAATATATTGGAGGTATTATTGCTAGCTTCATTGTTCGTAATGTTGTAAATGTTTAGATATAAAAAATTTTGAGCTTAGACGCTCTTTTTTATTTTTTATTACATTTTTACTGAAATGTGTACATACCGAAAGTTATGAGCATCGACACTGTTTTTTAATGTTTTTATTATTTCTATTTGTATTGAAATTTTTACATACTGAAGGTTTAGAGAATTGACACACTTTTTGAGGTACTTGAATAGGCCTGACAACTTAAATGTTTACATACTGCGAGGCCCTTAAACAAACTGAAAACCTTAAATGTTTACCTAAATAGGCTTCTCACAATACGTTTTTTCTTGAATTTTTCCAAACAATGTTGCAGTGAATTTGGACAATAGTGTTGTCCATCGCCAATTGCATAGCCATCATATGTTTCATACTTCTTCTATGCTTGGAATGTAATTTGGTCATCGTTGAAGATACATACATTGTTTACCGGTTCGGTGGGTGGTTCTTGTTCGCTAGTTGGTTAGTTGTTGCCTGTTCTTGTTTAGTTCAACTTTGCAAGGTTGAGGACCTGAACCTGCGGTTGGACTTGTTGGTGCTTGTTTCTTGATTTTGTTTTCTTCAACTTTACAGGGTTGGGGTCCTGCATCTACAGTTGGAGCTATTTTTTTTACTTTGCGGGGTCCAAGTCCTGCACCCACAATTGGATCTGTGCTTCTTTTGTTCATTGTTGCAGAGTAGGTTTCGATGCCATAATTTCATTTGTATTTGTTCTTTGTTGTTTATTGTTTGTGTTAGAATATGAATGAATTTGCTCATTTTACCATTGACAATATCGCTATTGTCACCAAACCATAAGCCGAAGCCACCCTCTAAGCACCTTAACCTTAACAGAGAATCACTCCGGAAGCAAACCCTAGGCTAGATAGCCAAACAAAGGGTAGCACACCTTTCCCCAAGGATAGCGCACCAACAAGAGCTGATCAAATAGTCCAAACCCTAACCAAGAGATAGTCCAAGCCAAACATGATCTGCTAGCTGCAACAGCTGCAATGGAAGATCTCCTCCAAACTTGCGCACAAAAATGTGCATTGCAGTGTGCACAAGTGCTGCTATGCAATTCTGAGACTGCCTTGCTAGAATGAAGACCAGACTCTTGTATTTATAGTAAATCTGGCTAACTGCCTGGGTTGATTTCTCATTCTGGGTATCTATTTGTTCAATATATATTATTTCTTCTGGTTGAATTCTTCTCTTGGAGGCTAATAACCTAATCTAAGTTATCCTATTGAGCTGACATGTCTTCTAGGGTTATTAGCCAACTCATTAGGGTTTCTTTTTGCTTCCCGAAATATTCTATTCTCGTCAGGTTTACATGTGGAGGTAAATACCTCCCGCAACTACCATAATATCAACACTCCCTCCTAGCTAGGGAGGTATTACAGGTAATGGTCTTGAGCACAAATATACCATTCACCCGGTAGCATCAACATTGTTGTATAGACTATCTCATGACTAGATCATGAGCACCATCATCACCATCAGTGTCATCAACTGCATCATTTCTCAGAACCATACTCTATCTATGTACTGATACTCACTCCACAGAGTGACACACAATCCATTCTTCTAATCTAGAAGAGTAAATGTTCTGAATCATTTTCTAACTGGAAAATCTCTATTCATTGATCATCCATCTAGCTGATAATCATTTTCAACATTGCTGATAGTCTTCAAGTCAATTGGAACAATATCATTCAATAGAACACAACTGTGTCTATCCATAGTAGTACACAACTACAATCCAGTGGTACACTACCACACCATGTACCACATAGATACTTGATCAAACAGTGTAACACATCCACCACAGTAGTATACATCTACTGTCTAGAAACATACGGTCTTCATAACAATCATTTGATATCAACCTGCACAGAATTTTTTTTATGATATAAATTGAATCATCTGGGCCATTCTTCCACTCACATCTATGAGATTTGGAAGAGCATTTGCTTTCAGAAGGTAAAACATCAATGATGAGCTATCTGGACTATTCTTCTCAAGCAAGGAACAATAACTATCCTAATTTTCTGAGCTTGGACCATTCCCCACCCTGGGCCATTCCTCCGGCACTAAACAAAGTGTAACCTGGAGAGAATGATTCTTCCCTAAGGAATGTCTGTCCCTGATTGTTGAACCTAGACCATTCCCCACCCTGGGCCATTCCTTCGGCACTAAACAAAGTGCAAATTGGAGAGAATGAATCTTCCCTAAGGAATGATTGTTCGGACCATTTCCAAAGGAAATGACTATCTTGCACCAACCTCCAAAACAAACCATTCTCCATGTTAGCCAAAATGGGAAATCATTGTCCGGCGAGGTGGGCCAGTCTTCTTGAGTAACCCTCAAGAAGAGAGACTGCCCTAGACCACTTCCCATGTTAACCACAATGGGAAGTCACTGTCTATGGTACATCAGCAATCTGGACCATTTTTTGAACTGGAAAATGTCTGTCCGTCAGAGATCTCAATCCACTTTCCGAACTGGGAAGAATCTGCTCATCTTGGGCCATTTTTAGAATGGAAAAATGATTGTTCATCAATCAATGATACATCAATTCTCCCTCCCAACAAGGGATTCATCTCTTCCTTTTTCAATAGGGAAGTCGTCTCCATGAGCTCCAGCTTGAGTACACAAACTCTTTTATATTGGACAGAAGCTTTACCAAAATGTTTGCTTATCTGCTCAGTGCTCATCTGTGGAGATATGTATTGGAGAACCACTTTCTCCTTTCTAGACTTCATCACAGATAATATAATGCTTGATTTCAAATGTACTTTGGTCTGGAGCATTGGTTTTCTCCGAAGGCTTCATGTAGCTCTGATCAATAAAGTATATCATTGTTGGAAAACTGGAACATATCCATGTGGCACTTCTTCTGTCATCATGAGATCTGATCTTCTGAGTAATCATCTTGATACAATATCTTTGTTATAGAAAATCTTCACCACGCTTCTACTGTACACTAGAGGTTCTCCACCAAGTTATCTTCTTCCATCTGCATACAAGGGTCTCTTTCTAGTATGCTTCAAAGTCTTGAGCTTTCTCTTCATACACTCTTTGTTCAATTTCTCTAGAGAACAATATTTGCATTCATCTTATGTAGAACTCCAACCCATGGATATTGCGGATGATATAAAGACTCATGTAGAGGTATGTCTGGTTTATTGGAACATGTAATCATCATAGTCTTCTTCCTCCATCTGGGAGAACCTCTAGTTCTAGATCTTTCAATGCTTTCATATATACACTGTTCTTCATCACAACTTTTAGTTCCTCTGTTTAATTGCTTTTATTGAGTTCATATCAAGTTGGTAATCTTGTAATTCTTAATACAGTGACTGGTTGTTTTGGTTTCTCTTTCTTTCTTGGAATCTTCATGTTCTTCCTGATGTTTTTTTCTTTAGCTCTTTGGTCCATGGAGTTTCTTATAGATTCCATGCCCTAAAGATTCCACTTCTTCCTTTCATTATAGAATCATGGATGTGGATGGACAACTAGGGATATGCTAGATAATGTTGTCATTGATGCCAATGGTTTGATTGATTGATGTCAAAGGATTGATTGATTGATGATTGATGTAATATAATATGTAGTGTCCTTGATGAGAATGCATAGATGAAGATGGATCAATGAGTTGTCATTGATACATGGTGAAGATGGATCGATGTGGTTTCATTGGTATATGATGCATTGTTGGAAAAATGTATAGATGACTCATTATTGTCTTATCATGTTTGATAAGGTGCACAAATGGATGAACTCCAAAGTGGTCCCCTTAAGGTGAAATCCCTCACGGGAAGACGCTTTGTGGATTGATTTATCCTAGAGGAATGGTTGGAGGACCCATGCTCTCATTATTGTCTTATCATGATTGATAAGGTGCACAAACGGATGAACTCCAAAGTGGTCCCCTTATGGTGAAATCCCTCATGGGAAGACGCTTTACGAATTGAGTTATCCTAGAAAATGGTTGGAGGACCCATGCTTGTATGAGGAATAACAAGATGAAGATCAAGGAAATTGTTGGTGAAACTATCCTAGATGGATAGTGCTTGTGATGCCATTTCTTGTGGTATGTGTAATGTCACATAACTCCTCATGGTTTGAGAGTTATAGCCTTACAAAGATGAAGGACCCCCACATGAAGGCTTGAAGCCCCCAAAGTCAAAAAAGTCAAAGTGACCTAAAAGAAGAAATGATAAAATAAGGTGACAAAATCAAGAAGGAATATTTATGGAAAGTGATTAACCCTAAGAATAAGGAAAATAGGTCAAGTGACCTAGAAATGGGTTAATATTATTTATTCAAGGTGGATTATTTAAATAATTAAAAGAAGTGAAAAAATCAAGAAGGAATATTTATGGAAAGTGGTTAACCCTAAAAATAAGGAAAATAGGTTAAGTGAACTAGAAATGGGTTAATATTATTTAAATGATAAATGAAAGTGAAAAATTCAAGGTGGATTATTTAAATAATCAAGAGAAGTGACAAAATCAAGAAATGATAAAGTAAGGTGACAAAATAAAGAAGGAATATTTAAATGTTAAAGTATTGGAGAACTTTCTATTTATGGAAAGTGGTTAACCCTAAAA
>ML783635.1:81665-151906 GCA_009831015.1 Picea engelmannii | reverse complement strand
TGACCGCCGAGTGATCACCTCTCCTCGGTATCCCTTGCAACCCTACTGTCAAGCCCGTCTAATCACTTTTCATACTTATATCTATCTATCTATCTATATATATATATATATATATATATATATATATATAGAAGGTCTTATTTCTAAATATGTAGTTAGTAAGCTTTAATTCTAACAACTCATCATGTAGGAACCATAAAAATTGTCATTGACGAGCGAAAGGCTCGAGGAGATCTCTCATTAATACGCATTAAACCAAGATTTTTGGAGGGTTGTATTATCCCTTCTGAGTGTTAATTTCAAAAATCATGGAATGTCATTTACATGTCCTCAGGTTGGTGCGTTTGCGAAACCTCTGATCCTTAATTTCTCTTCATCGTACCCTCCACCTTCACACTTGTAAGTATGAAAGAACTAATCTTTATTGCTAACAATCCATCATGCAACACCCATAGAGATTATCATTAATGAGCGAAAGGATCGAGGAGATTTCTCATTCACATGCATTGAACCAACATTTGCAGAGGGTTATATTATCCCCTCCAACTATTCATTTCAAGCATCATCTAGAGCAAATAGATGTTCTCATAAGCTCATGGCACCATCTCGACAACAATTTTGTGGACATACAATGAGCATATTTGGGTGTAAGGACCAGAACTTGCAATCGTCCAGGGCATATTCTTACTACTCATCCCCTTCCACACAGAACAAAATAATTTGGACCTCTGTAATTTCTCGTGCAGGTTGTGTCCCTAAAGTTTTTTAATGTAAGGAGTTGGTGTCTTGGTGCGTCGATAAATATATATCAAGACAAATAATTGTTCCACTGCAGACCACTCTCCTCTTTCTTTTTCACCTTAGGTCTTCCTCTAGATGTTAATATTGTCGGAGCCAACATTGACGTTCAGAGGAGAAGACTCCAAGAAGTTCCTAATAAATAATAATAACAGGTTGGACCTATTGCTTGAGTTCTTGGATGACTTGATGACAGTTCTTGAAGATATCACAAGCTTACAGGTTAGTTCATTTAGAAATCCATTCTTGGAAATTGCCTAGTTGTTTACAAGCATAATGGGACAAGAGTCCACAACAACTATTTTGTAAGGTAGCTAGAGAGGTAGTGGGGGGGGGGGGGGNCAGAGGGTCCATAGTGATAATAGTGGAGGCCATTCAATTTAAGGTGGACTAGGTCCACTATATTATTAAATAAGACCCACTATGGTAGTTAGATATAATAAAGGGGTAGTTAGATATAATAAATGTAAGAGGACTTCTTAGAAGGTCCTACTTCTAGAAGATTCCTCCTCTAGAATGTTCTTAGGTGATGATGGCTCTATATAAAGGGGTTCAAGCAATGTAATAGGATACGAAGAGAAGTATTGTGTTTGGAGCTGAAGCTCACTAGGAGGATGCCCCCTCGAAGAGGCAAGTGAACATGAGAGGATCCCTTACATAATAGGATCCATTGTATGGTGTTGCCCTACCTCAAGGGTTTGGTAATAATAAAGTGTGGTTTCTTCTATATTTCTTTGTAGGTCTATTCTGTATTCAATATTTTTGGTTATTATATTTGTAAATATATTCAGGTTCTTAACAAGTGGTATCAAAGCACTTTCCTTGGCAGACATTGTGGGAAAATATTTTTTATTTTTGCAGATTTTTTTTTGGAGAAGAAAAAAGAGGGCCACGACATTCCATAAATTTTTGGTATATTTCAGTGAAACAATTGCAGAAATAGTTTGTATATCTTATTTTCTCTCAAAAAAACACCCAAGTGGAAAAAAAAATAGTCGGAAACGGAGTTCGGGAAGTCAAGATATTGAAGTTTTAAAATCTGCAATTTTTCAGGGTTTTTTCCATGGATGGCGGTGATTTTTTTTTTATTTCTGTAGATGTTGGAGGCTGAATTTTCCCCAAAAAGTTACAGATACAAGTTTCTCTCACAATTTCACCCAATTTCAGAAAAAAAAATCAGCCGAAAAAGAATCCGGGAAGTGAAGTTATGAGCATTTTAAATTCAACAGTTTTTCAGGGTTTTTCAGGAAAAAGCCGCGATTTTCTGCTGTAACTTATTGTTCTATTTTTTGGGGTTTTTCATGACGGTTGTGGGGACCAAAGAGTTCATAGGGTGCTCATATGGCTATTTCCTCTCAAAACCTCAAATAAATTCTACAAATTACTGAAGCATTCAAATCCCAATTGTATGACACATTGGATGTCAAATTGGATGGCCTCACAAACTACCTCAATGATAGTTTTCGCACTATTCAAGATTCATTGGATAGCATGCAGAAGAGATTTCTTATGGAGGACATCAGGGATGAATATCATCAAGAAATATATGCTTGGTATGATTTGGAGGCCGATTGTGATGATTGGTATATGGATAGTTTTCATTTCTGGGATGGCAACCACTTTTATATTTTATTTGATAACTCTAATCCACCTTATGTAGAGAGTATCAATGTGACAAATCGGGATCCAATGACTATTACCAACGTCCATCCTGCATATTCTACAGTGATATTATTCCTTCCAGATTTTGCTACGACCATTTTCCACTATGTGGATGGATCTTCTTATTTGGATCCACATGATAGGTGTCAATCTTTGGAGCATGATTTTCAGTTGGTTATTGGGTGCCGATATCTTCCATGTAGGGTTCACATGAGAAATTGGACATGGGACCCTAGTTTACAATGACAGTTGGACTACTTCAGCATGGTGGATTCCATTTCTCAATGGGACCATGGTTCTCTAGTTTACTTCAACATTGTGGTCCACACTTATCCATGGGACCTTGGTATATGGTTGTACATCAAGTGTTGAGGACAATGCTCTCATAAGGGGGATGGAATGTAAGGTAGCTAGAGAGGTAGTGGGGGGTGGATAGAGGGCCCGTAGTAATAATAGTGGAGGCCATTCAATGTAAGGTGGACTAGGTCCACTATATTATTAAATAAGACCCACTATGGTAGTTAGATATAATAAAGGGGTAGTTAGATATAATAAATGTAAGAGGACTTCTTAGAAGGTTCTATTTCTAGAAGATTCCTCCTCTAGAATTTTCTTAGGTGATGGTAGCACTATATAAAGGGGTTCAAGCAATGTAATAAGATATGAAAATAAGTATTGTGTTTGGAGCTGAAGCTCAATAGGAGGATGCCCCCTTGAAGAGGCAAGTGAACAGGAGAGGATCCCTTCCATAATAGGATCCATTGTATGGTGTTACCCTACCTCAAGGGTTTGGTAATAATAAAGTGTGGTTTCTTCTATATTGCTCTGTGGGTATATTGTGTATTCGATATTTGTGGTGATTATATTTGTAGATCTATTCAGGTTCTTAACATATTTCTCACATGGTTCTTTATATTTGGTATTTCACATTCAAGGAACAAGACATTTTTTATTGGGGGAAGCTAATTTCCCTTGAAATATGTTCCCAATTGTCAAGATTCAAAAATGAGAAGAAATCTTATATGTCATCCTACTTGGTTTTCACGATAGCGCAGTGCTATCTGTTTCCAAAACTATCTCTGTCCAAGAAGGTAAACTGAGAATTCGACCAAGTAACCTTCTGGTACTAGGCCTTGTGGAGGCACAAGGCCTCCCACTTTTTTTATGAGGTTTTTAATGAATTTGTCTCTTTTTTCAAAGTTTTATTATTAGGAAAGGATGCTCCCCACATGTTTGACCAGGAAACTAAGTTTTTGGACAGGAAGGGGGCACTTGAACAAATGGAGAATTGTAGTGTGATAAGGATTTTTGACTCCAAGGAAAATCTTGCTCTCCTTCCATGTCACATTATAGAAAAAATGTTTGTTATAGAAATAGCAAGGCAATACAACTACTGGTTGCATCTATTCCATGAGAAGAGAAAAAAAATAGTTCATTCCTTTTCCTTGGAAAGTTGGGGACTTCATGTTGAGGAACATCAACAAAATTGATGAGTTCACAACCCATTTCCACAACTTGAACCTAATATATTATGAAAGGCTAAGAGGGTTCAACCCTAATGGAATTTTTTTAGAACATTTACTTGTAGTTGGCTTCAACAATTTTTTTTTCCAGAGACACCTGAGCTAAAACAGAGACACTAATGACAACACTCTTGCTTCTAATGCTGACAACCTAGACACATTGCAAAGCACCACTGAATTGTACAAGAAATAGCAAAAATGCCTCAGTGAGAAGAGTGTTCAATCCCTAGATACCACTCCCAAGAGTACGACATTCCAGAGCATCTCTCCAATGACCCATCCTAGTAAGAAAGAAACCCAAAATTCTTCAAACAGAGGAGGAGATTGTTAGAAAAGTGGGTGTGCTCGTTTAACCATAGACAATATTGCAATATTGTCACCCAAACATAGGCACTAATTCCACCCCTGAGCACCTTTACCTTGACAGAGAGAATAATTTCGATAGCAAACCAATAGACAAACAAGGCTAATGCACCAATCAAAGATAACCAAAACTGATCAGAGAGTCCAACCCAAAAAAACCGAAGATGGAGATTGTAGGACTGCGGCTACAACTTCTCCCTAGAATTGCGCACTACTAGACTTCTGCAGTCTGCACAAGTGTATTTCTGCAACTCTAATATATATGGCTCAAATGGGAATTGGCGTCCTATATTTATATTTCTTTTTCTAGACTATCCGGGCCAAATTGTCTTTTTGGATTCTAAAGATAGTATAAAGTATTTTCTTTATCCGAATTCTCTTCTAGGGTTATATCCAAGTCTTTTCTTGCTTCTAGAATATTCTAATCTCATCAAAGGTCACAAATGGAGGTTAGTACCTCCCTCAGCGACCATAATATCAACACTCCCTCCTAGTTAGGGAGGTATAATAGGTAATAGTCTTGAGAAAAAATAAACCATTCAACCTGTAGCATCATTATAGCCACAAAGGCTATCTCATGATAGAATCATGAGCACCGTCATCATTATCCAACTGGATAATCTTCATGACAATCAGTACATTGTCATCTGATAGAACACAATTGTGTCTATCCATAGTAGTACATAAATACTATCCAATGGTACATAACCACACCAAGTTGCACATGACTACTTGATCAGTGACACATAGTCACAACCAGTGGAACACATCTACCATAGTAGAATACATCTACTATTCAGAGACATACATACTCCATAGAAATCATATCATTTGATATCAACCTGCACATAAACAATATCATGATATAAACTGAGTCATCTGGGGCCATTCTTTCACTCACATCTTATGAAATCTTGGAAGAGAATCTTTCCTCATACAGTAAAAGCATCAACCATGGGCTATCTTGGACTATTCTTCCCAAGCATGGAAGAATAACTGTCCCTGATTTCTGAGCCTGAACCATTCACCTAACTGGGCCATTCTCTTGACACTGAACAAAGTGCAACCTGGAGAGAATGAGTCTGCCCTAGGGAATGTCTGTCCTTGATTGCTGAACCTATACCATTCACCTAACTGGGCCATTTCTCCAACACTGAACAAAGTGCAACATGGAGAGAATGAGTCTACCCTAGGGAATGACTATCCAGACCATTTCCTAAGGAAATGATTGTCCTGCACCAACCTCCAAAATGGACCATTCTTCAAAACCACTCACTACTTTGAACTTTGAAAGAATGACTTCTCGGTGAGGCAGAACATTCTTCTTGACCACTATTTAGAGTGACTACCAAGAAGAAATATTGTCCTGGACCATTCCCCTACACTGGCCACAAGGGGAATCGTTGTCTATGGTACATCAACAATCTATCGAACCATTTTCATTATGAAAATGACTGTTCGATCTGGACCATTTTCTGAATTGGAAAATGCATGTCCATCAAAAATCTCAAACCAATTTCCGAACTGGAAAGGAGCTGCCCATCCTGGACCATTTTCCAAGATGGAAAATGAATATCCAGAAATCAATGATATATCAGTGCTCCCTCCCAACCTAGAGATCCATCTCTTCCCTTTCAGCTAAGGGAGTTATTTACACAATCCCCAACTTGTCTCGTAAGTATGAAAAATTTATTCTAGACAAAGGATTTGTCAAAATATTTGTTGTCTAATCATATGTGGGGATATACTGGAGCTTCACTTCTCCTTCCTGGAATTTATCTCGAATAAATTAGTATTTGATTTCAATGTGTTTCAACCATTCATGAAACACTGGGTGTTCTGATAGCCTTATAAAAATCTGATTGTCACGGTATATTATGGTCGAATCTGGAACCTGATCAAATAATCCATAAATTATCTTTCTCATCCATATTGCTTCTGTACATGCCTCACATGCTGTGATATATTATTCTTCTATTGTGCTAAGTGTGACAGACTTCTGTTTCCTTCTACCCCAAGATATCATAGCGGAGCCCAAGCTAAAACACATCCCTGAAGTAATCCTTTTGTCTTCTACACTTCCTTCCCAATCCGAATATGTGAATCCATGAAGTTGTATTTGCTAGATGCGATATATCTTATAACATAGTTTAGTGTCCCACAAATATATATTAGAACATGTTTTGCAGCTATCCAATGCTCATGTCTAGGTTCCACTTGGAACTGGCTTAGTGTGTTTACAACAAAGAAAATATCTGGTCGAGTATTTACTAAATACATCAATGACCCAATTAGTTGCCTATATAGGGATGTGTCTACTGGATTAAAATCTGAGTCTCTCACTTTTCTTATATCTGTGGTCATAGGAGTGTCCATGGATTTGCAATCCATCATTCTAAGCTTCTGAAGAATCTTCATTGCATACTTTCCTTATCCAAGGAATACTTCACCACGCTTCTTCCATACTTCTAGTCCCAAGTAATAATGCATGAGACCAAGATCTTTCATATCGAACTTAGAAGCTAGTTCCTTTTTACACTAGATAATGAGAGACTCTTTACCTGTCAAGAATAAATCGTCTAGATATAGCAACATAATTACAGGTGCATTGTTCAAAACTTTGTAGTAAATATTTGGATCTGCATGACTCTTGGAGAAGGCAAGTGTTATTAGGTAGCTGTTTATTCTGGCATACCAATCTCTTGGAGATTGTTTAAGTCCATATAAATCTTTCTTTAGTTTGCAAACATGATTGTCTCTGGAGTGTACTTCAAATCCTTGAGGTTGTTTAATGTATACTTCTTCTTCGATTTCTCCATTGAGGAAAGTTGTTTTTACATTGATCTGATGTAAACTCCATCCCATGGAAGAAACAAGAGACATAGTGGCTCTAATAGAAGTATATCTGGCAACATGAGAAAATGTCTCATCATAGTATTCCCCCTCCTTTTGGGAGAACTCTCTAGCTACGAACCTTGCTTTATATTTTTCCATGCTTCCATCTGCTGCATGTTTGATCTTATATACCCATTTTGAAGTTACTACTGATTTCTCTTTAGGTCTAGGCACAATTTCCCATACATCGGTTTCATGATGGACTGGTGTTCTTCTATCATGTCTTATTTGCATTGTTTCTTCTAAGTTTCATCTTCAAATGTGGTGGGTTCTTCATTTAGAATATTTGTCATACATGTTGCATAGTTGGAGAATCTCTTGGGATTTTTTCTTTTTCTGAAGGTGCCACTTGGGCCTTTGAGTCTTTCTGCTTCTTGTAGGGTAGCTTCAAGCCAAGATGTACGTTTCTTGGTTTTGGGTACAATTTATAATTTAATAGTTTCACATGGTTGCATCGGATGATCAAGTTGTTTTATTTCTTCATTCTGACTTTCTATAAGGCATGTGTTTTCTTTGTTAGGCTCTTCATACTCTTCTTATTCTATGGTTTCTTCTACGGAGTTCTTGAAAGACATATTTTCATTGAAGGTTAAGTCTCTGCTGATTTCAACCTTAAGTTTTTCTGAGATATAGATTTTGTAGGCCTTGGATGATTCAATGTATCCCACAAATATTCCCTTCTTTCTTGAGGGTTTTAATTTCTTCCTTTTATCCTTGGGTATGTGAAAGTAAACAGGGCATCCAAAGATTCTTAAGTGTTCCAAATTAGGTTTCTTTCTTGAGAAGGATTTTTATGGAGTCATATCCTTCAATATGTTGTGAGGACTTATGTTCTAAACATATATTGTTGTCATGGCTACTTCTCCCCACATATACATAGATAAACCTTGGTCGTTCAATAGTTCCTTCACAATTTCTTCAATAGATCCGTTCTTCCTTTCTGCTACACCATTTTGTTGAGGATTTTGAGGAACATTTAGCTTTCTCCTAAACCCTATTGGCTTGAGAAAGGAAACAAATTCCTTGGATGTATATTCTCCTCCATTATCTGTTCTCAAGGTCTTGATTTTCTTGTTTGTGAGGTTCTCTATCTCTACTTTGAATTCTTGAAACTTGCTGAAAAATTTGTCCTTTGTCTTTAAGAGATATAACCACGTCTTTCTTGAGTAATCATCTATGAATATTACATAGTAAAGAGAACCTCCTAGAGATTTGACTGGCATCAGACTGCAAACATATGAATTTATTAGATCTAGGATTTCCTTAGATCTATTATTGTTGCTTGAGAATGGTTTCTTAACATTCTTACCAAGAGCACATCCTTGGCAAATTCCTTCATGTGTATATTTTAGTTCTGATATTCCTTCAACCATATTTTTCAGAAAGGGTAATGCTTGATAGTTGATATGAGAATACCTTCTATGATAAAGTTCATTGGGATTGACTTCATGATGTACAAGGGCTTCATCATTTCGTTCTAGTAGTCTGTATAGTCTTCCTTCATGGGTTACAATAACTCTAGCATTCTCTATGATGGAGTCTCTAGGACAAGATAATAATTTTCCATCTACAAATGATATTTTGTTTCCTTTTTCCTTTAGGAAAGATATGGATACAAAGTTATTTTCTAAACCAGGTAGATATAAGAAATTTCTCAAATGAACATTGTTACATGTTTTCAATTTGACGGAGGCTTGACCAATTCCTTCTACTGGATAGGTGTTTTTGTCTCCAAGTTCTACCTTGTATGATGTCTTCTTTTCATTTAGATTAGAGAATCTGGCTTGGTCTCCTTTCATATGCCTAGAATCTCCACTGTCAATTATCCACATGTCATCTTCAAGAGTTCCTGTGAGCGCTGAATAGTGTGGATGATTTGTCTTTTCATTCATGATTTCTATTGATCGATAACTAGACAAGGTTTGAATCAAAATCTCAATATTGATGTTTTTTCCTTATGAGAGTGCTAAGAGGTGTGCTGGACTAAGGCACACTAGAATATATTCTACTTGAGTAAGGTATTCCATCATAATGTGCTAGGAAAGAGTTTTAGGGTTTCTGCAATTGCACCTGCTAGTAACCTTAGTGACAATGCTTCAGTAAATACACCTGCTAGTAACCCTAGAGACAATGATTTGGTAAATACACCTGCTAGAAACCCTAGTGGAAGTTCTTCAATGAGATTGATAACCTTATGGCTTAGTTTCCTTCCACTGGTTAGACTGAATGAAGGAGGTGTGGGCCCATAACTTGTTAGAAATGTGGGTGTGCTCGTTTAACCATAGGCAATATAGCAATATTGTCACCCAACCATAGGCACTAATGCCACCCCCAAGCACCTTGACCTTGATAGAGAGAAGAATTTTGGTAGCAAAACAATAGCCAAACAAGGCTAATGCACCAAGAAAAGATAACCAAAATTGATCAGAGAGTCCAACCCAGAAAAACCAAATATGCAGATTGCAGGATTGCAGCTGGAGTTGTTCCCCAGGCTTGCGCACTACTAGACTTATGTAGTACGCACAAGTGGATTTCTGCAATTCTGAGATATCTGGCTCAAATGAGAACCAACATCCTATATTTATACTTCTTTTTCTAGGTTGTCCGGGCCGACGTCTCTTTATGGGTGCTAAAGACTTAATATAAAGTATTTTCTTTAGCCGACTTCTCTTCTAAGGTTATATCCAAGTATTTTCTTTCTTACGGAATATTCTAATCTCATCAAAGGTCACAAATGGAGGTTAATAACTCTTGCATCTACCATAATATCAACAGAGATAACAACCCTCCTCTTGCTATAGTTGATAGTTCTCACAAGATTCATGTGAAGAAGAAGAGAAAAACAATCGTAGGGTAGGCAGAAGAGCCCGAAATCGAGAGTGAGAACATGGAACTTGAGACTGATCTGGATAGCATATTCTGCAACCTTGATCAACCCAGAGACGTGATCCAACATAGTCTCCCAATGGAAATAATCGAGACTAAATTTTTTGATGAAGATGAATCCTTCGTATTCCAGAGTGTTGTTTTTGATAGCGAGTCTAAAATTTTAATTCTTGAAAAGAGAGATGTAAAAAATAAGAAGGGGAAATATCATTGAAAGATTAACCTTGGAAACATGCGACCATCCCAAATCTCCCGACTTCACCGAGCAATCGAAGATGCTCTTGATGATTCCATTGGAGGCATTGAGACCGAGCATGTGAGACTGAAGGACCGAGTCAAGGAATTGGAGGAAGCTTTGATTCCTATGTCATTTCTTATCAGTCCTTTAGCAATAGCCATGCCTGCCACCCCTACAACCAAGTTAAAAGGATCCTCTAGCCTCCTCGCATCGTGTAGAGGCTATGTGGAGAAGAATATCAAGAAAAGAATTGAACTAATTACTGAGGCCTGGGAAACATCACAAAGTATGGCTTCCCTTGGAATGAGGGCACATTATTTGCATAAACATTTGCAGGAAGATTTTAAAAATGAATAATGTTTCTATTTAGGCACGGTCATCCCTTTTGGCACCCATGTCAACAACATTACAGATACGAGAAAAAGACAAGAAGATCTCCCCTCCCAAAACCAGATCACTCAATTAAATGCATGATGGAAAGAGAAAGTGAAGAACCTACATCTCATTGTCCAATCATGTGAACAAGCCATATCAAAGAAAGAAACATTATTCAGAAAGTTGACCAAAATAGACTTAGCTGGAAGGACCAACGAGGTCCAAGACCCCAACTTAATCGTCAACTCCTTTCCCTTAACTAAGAAATCCTTCGATAAACAAGTTGATATTTTTAAGGGGTTTTCTTTAGAAAATTTTTACGACATCCTTGAATATGGTGAAGATGACGTGGACAACTGGCTAGTCGACTATTCGGTACAAAATGAAGAAATTGATCGTGCTCTGTGTAATCTTTCTATCGATCTAAGGGAATTAGAAAATGAACTTTTCAACACAAAAATCCAGGATGAGATCAACATGGCCCCCTTGAGAGGATAAATTGAAGAATGGGTCCAAAGGGAAATGAAGAAGGTCGTCGACGAAAGGAAACATGCAGTTGGCACGATTCTAGTAGTTGTCGAAGACAACAATAAAAAGGCATCAACAAGAAAATAGAAAAAGGGCTAATATGTACCATCACTGTAAGTCTATACTAATCACATCCTTCTTCGTTTATCAATCCAGTTATTCCAACTTTTTAAATATAAATTTCTATCCAAAGACTGATACCTTCCAATTTCATTTTTTTAGGTATTTCTCTCTATTGTCACCCATTTCTTCTTTCCACAATCGTATTTCTTGTACATATTTCTCTTATGGTCCGTGGGATCCCCAATCCTAGTCTATATGAAAAAAGCATTTAAATTTCCAGGAATATGTAATAGACAATATTATTTTTTGATATATTTCAAATAAAACTATTTTTTTATCTCCTTTTATATTTATGTGCTTAGAAATTTTTATCTTCAACTATATTGAATGTCAAAAAATTGTGTTTATTTAATTTGAATGTAAATTTATATGTGTCTTTTGTGTTTTATCTTTTTCTCATGCATATCTTTTTCTCCTGCTATGCATATAACTTTATTTGTCCTGGCACATATACAGACACACAACCCAGATGGTCTATGAAAATTGTACTTAACTCTAACCACTTGGAAGTATACATAAATCATTATGAATGAATTTCATAAATACATTGAAGAGATAAAACATGCAAGGTAGGAACGAAAATTTTGAACATAGCAAGATGGATTATATACTTTCAAAAACTAAATGGGGCTCTAGAGGCCACGTGTAATTTCCTTCATGGATACCACCTGTGCTTCATGATGCTTGCCACGTCTCCACTGCAGTTTCCATCTTCCTCCGCTACTTTCCCCCCATCCCTATGCATTTATTCCCAATTCAACCCGTCAGGGACTACACTGCCATGCAACACTTGTTTAATAAAAGAATTAATTGAGTATGAGCCTTGGATTGTTTTTGAATTCTCCATCCATTTGCGAAGAAATTTTAAATACTTCCTTATGGATGTCAATTCACCACCATCCAACAAGATTTTGGATAGTAGGTTGCAAACCAAAAGTTAACCCATTGATGCGTTATTTTTACTTCATCTTATAAGTCATCTAGGAGAGAAGTTATTTGATACAATTACCATAACTCACAATTGAATTTTCATTATTTTTTTGCAGTTCCTTGATTGATTAAAATGCAATGAATAGGTGTCAAGGTAAATGTACTCCTAATGAAAATTCATCTTAAATAATGGCTAATATTGTTAAATGTAGTGATTGTTTTCCATGAAATACCACTTCAAGCCATATCTATAGAGGAATGTTTAAAATCTAGGTCATTTCTTCCCCAAACATATTTTCTCATTATCTTCCCACATGGATTTAAAAGTGCATAAATGACCATCATTCATGTTAGCATTTCCATTACAAGAAATAATATTGGATGTGCTAGATTGAATATGTTCCTAACATAATTCGATGTGCTAGATTGAATATGTTCGTAACATAATTTGGATACTCTTGCCAATTCTATTTTATGAGATTTCATCATGCTCATTATTCGTAGAATAATATCTTACATGCTTCTAGTGATTAGTCATCAAATATTTTTGTTCAATCATGCTCTTGATCCTACTCAAAGGTGAGGTGAATGTGATAAGGCCATCCACATACCCCATGAGTGAGTGGGTTTGTCAATTAAACATTATCGGTAGGATGGATGAGTGGGATACCACTTACCATTATTTAAATGAAAATTGGACTTGCAAGAATCCATTTACTCAACCAATAAGTGAAAGTATCAATGAACAAATGACCTACAAAATATCAATTATCAATGAACATATGACCTACAAAATATAAATTCATGATGGTCATGTTGACAATAACTATTGTATATGTATGTTCATAAAATGAGATGACCATATGGAAAAATTACCACTCTAAAACAATTCCTATGGAAATATAATGAGATATTTGAACCTCTAATAGGTTAAGAAACCCATATGTTATTGGATTAGTGAAAGGTACAATTCTATTCAAATAGACCCAAAATGCAGTAGTGTATTGATTATTGAAAATACACACCATAACAACCAACATAATCACGACTAAAATGTTGTTAATATCTCATCTCATCAAATAGAGTTAGAAACAAAAAGAAAATGTAGATATTACATGAGCCATAATTGAAAAACTTCAATAGTGATATAAAAAGACACCCATAATCATAAAGAAAAACAACCATCCCAATATTTTAATGTAAAATAGTCACCCACATTCATCTATTAACATACAATAATAATATCAGCCTTATCCCATATCACTTCCACCTTCCTTTATATAAATATCACATCTATAAGGCCCTTTCCTTGGAGTTGGAAATGGGTGTCTCCACCTATCCATTGAGATGATCATTGGAAATATTTAATTGGTTTCAATGATAGGTTGCAAGGTTGGAAAATAATCTCTTAGATAGAGTTCCATGTTAGCAAGGCATGCTAAAGAGATGGAAAATAAATGTGGCTAAGTATGGAAACAATATGAGGGCTGTTATTGGAGTTTTCACAATTGCACAAGTAGAAATGAATTTACTTCTGGGTGCAACACCTTAGTTTATAGGTAGGAGTTCCTAGGCAGTTGGGTGTGCATCACAAGTCATATGGATGAATTATTGACACAACGTGCAACACAAGGAAGGGAAAAGAGCATATTGGACATCATTCAAATAATAAATTCAAACCATTATATGCATGAGACAATTTGTATGCCTTGGGAAAGAGTACACGATTGGAAGGATATGTGGACCCAAGGACTAAGTGTTCCAAAGACTTGGATAACTATTTGGTAGATTGCACATTGGGTTCACTTTGGATGTGGAATGGATTTCAAAGAACATTAGAAGAAGGAAATGGAAGGGAACCTTCCACTGGATATTAAGGATGCCTCAATTGTGTAAAGTCACGCACTCAAGGAGTAATTCAATGTTTTTCATCCATACAAGAGTGGACAAGGTGATTTGGGGTGTAAAGTCTAGGATTTGGAATTATAGACTACTTGAACACTATGTTAGGTACCTAACTTCGCTAACCCCTTGTTGACGATTAAAAACGCAGCGAAGTTTTTCCCGCAAAGTGTTGCTAAAGCCTATCATAATGAAAGCTAAATAATAATAGTAGGTGGGGACCCCTTGTATATAGGAGATTAGATTTGGTTCGTATTTGATGGTTGTCTTGATTTTTGACACTGCTTACATGGTTGATAAGATGTTGTTTTTATTGGCGATGGATTGGGCTTATTATGTGTTGGTTCTATGTGTGACAAGTAAATGATGAATAAGTCATGTTATGTTCTAAGCTCTAAATCTATGTTACTATATCCTTTCCTACCATTGCTATATGTTCTTAGGACACCTGCACAACAGACATGTTAGTAACAATACATAAAGACTAGTTGGAAAAAGGCAAAAACAATATAACAAATGCAAAAGGAAAAGGGATCTAACTATGCAAATATACTACACTACATGAATGAAAGATTAAAATGATTATGGTTAAATCTTAGCTAGCAAGTGAATGGTTATGCAATTTGATTGAGTTATATGGTTGATATGCATATGGTATATTTTGGAACAATAGGATGTGGGTGGAGCATTGGTAAAGTGATAGATGCTAATGGTTATGCAATTTGATTGGGTCATCTAAAGTGGTGATTATGTTATGGCATAAGTTGGTATGGGTTGCGCTATTGGTTTTAATGGGTTATGGTTTAGATACATGGTTTGATTAATTGTGTTAATGGAAAGCATGCTGGCATGTACAGATGAATTAATGAAGTGGAGATGGAGGTGACGTGCATTTTCTGCATGTCACCCTTACTCTCTCCATTGGCCATCACCCTAATCGGTTATTGTTCAATTGTGTTGTTGTGGTTCTGCTCTGAATTTCAAGAAAAGGGCAAACCGCTAGGCCAGCTCACGTTTTAAGGTGCTTTGATTATACGTATGTATTTTTTTTTTCATCCATGACCATGCTCTGGTTATGAAGTAGATATTGGCTCAGATGTATGGGTTTGTGTTTTTCCTTAAGTATGGCAACTGTGTAAAATTGTGATTTTTTGGGAATGAATTGTTGGTGGCTTTCTCTGTGATAATGTCTGAAGTTATAGTGTATTGGGTTGTTCTGATGTATTAGTAGCCATAAAAGGCTCTCTGTTGTCCTTGTCGATTTAGTGGAGTGTTTCATTTGGTCTAGACTGGATGATTCCTTCATGCATTATATCACCATACCCAGTCTTGGCTTCTATGGGGTTTTAATGAGTTTGAAATGCCCTGTGTCACTGCGCATCATTCACTTGGGTATTAGGGTTACTTCATTCTTCCAATGGTCGTGTAGTGGGTTATATTTCTTCTTCTCGGCTCTGTTTTCACCTCAGTGTTGTAGTTGGTTTACTTGGGAGCCACAAGGGATATACCCTGCATGTGCGAAACTATCATTGCAAGGCCAAAGTGGAGACCTTATCCTCTATTCATAGCCTCTCCTATCACGATATTCATCACCCTATCCACCAAGTGAATTGTGGTTTTCTCTGTGTGTACATCATCGGTCTCGGAGGTTTTCACCATTGAGAGGAGTCGATTCTAGCCTGCTTGGGTTGGTCCATAAAGAAAACCCTTGACTCCTTGAGTCCGAAGGTTGATAGAGAAGACTGTTGTGGCTTGTTAGGTTTAATATTGGTCATTATGGATTGGTGTGTATTGTCGAAAGAGTTGATTACCGGCTTACCTCGTTGATTGTGTGACATTAGTGTTGGTTTTGGTATTTGGTTACTGCATTGTTATAGAATTGAGTGGTTAAGCCCAACATGGCTAATTGGGTGAGTTGTTAAATCAAATACACAGTTGTTGCCTCCTTGTGTTTATTGAATTGATAACTCGACAGTGTTTTTAATTGATTAATGCACAATGATGCTTCATGCTTGATGCATTGGTATGAGTGGCATTCCTATAGCATCAATCGATGATTACTGTAACTATGTGTTTTTAATGGCCTAATTATCATTGCAATCAGGGTTTTTATGATAGTTTCTTCCACTGTATATGTTTGGTTATTCGATTGCATCATCAAGGATGGACATGAGTTTTACACAGTGTGGTTTTTGGTTGCAGTTTGATTGATTTGAGAAATACTAATGTTGCTTCCTTGTGTTGGGTTGATAGCTAGGCATGATAGGTTGAGTTAATGATACTGTGGTTGTGTGTTTTAAAATTGTCAAAAAGGAATGTTTTATTGTTTTAATTATGGCATGGTTATCCACTGTGTATGATACAAATATTTTTTTGGTTGCACCCCCAGAGATAGTCACTGAGTTTTTTTTTCTTAACACATCTTTGTTGCATTCTAATCGACTTGTGTTATGAGATTGTGTATGTTGTTGCTACCTCGTTTTGTTGGATATCCCAAAATTTTGAATATTAAATTAAAGGGAAATTGGACCTATATAGACACAGAAATACACTTGCATTTTATCGAATGGTTGTGCATTTCACAGCATAGTGTGAGTTGAAATGGTGATTTGTTATCTAGGTGTTTAAATGACAAGTCAAGATCTTGCAAGTGAAATATGGATCATTGTGTTGAATGTACACTATGTATGTTAAATGAATGTCATGCATTTTAAACAGTGACAGGAACGAGTGTTGTGACAATACATCCACATTGCAATTTAATTATTGAAAGAATTGAAAGACATAATTGAGCATGATTTTTATGTATGCATTTGATGAGAAAAGTGGAAGTAATTGACTGTGTATTCATTTGGGAATTGCTTATGGATAAATGAGAAAAACTAGATCTCCCTTATAGATTGTTGTATGCATACTGTTGACACTGTGTTAAATCTTTGATTATGAACAATGAGCTAGTTAATGCACATAGTTGTGTGAACTATACACAGTGGTTGTTAATTGGGTCACAATGGTCATTTGGTTGGTGTATTTCCTTTTACATAATGGTTATTTGGATTACTAAATTAATTTTATGAACAATACTTGCTCTCTTTCCCCACCATTATTTCTCTTTTCTCTAATTACAACCTCGTCGTCTTCCCACATTCATTTTTCACTCCATGTTCTAAGATTGATTATAGTCAAGAAGAATTATGTATTAAAGCAGTTGGAAGTAGAAGTGTATTGGTTGGCTTACAGTGATGTTTTCTTTGGTTTGTATTACAGTTGATTGTTGTTGTCTTTGAGCAGTAACCATGTTCTTTTGTCCCTCATCATATCATGTTTCTCTCAATACAAACCCCTCACATATCCAAGAACTCTTTATTAACCCCCTCCTCATGGATAAACAATTAAACAATTTGTATGCATTGGATTGCATGAGTCTAATACGTTGTTGAGCCAAATCTATTTCATATTTTTAAAGATTTGTCATGTATGTTTATTTAAAAGACTATTTTCTAATCAATCATGCATGCATGAATGAGTTTTTTTAGCCGAGGCATCCATGGTCGAGGCAACCAAGGGAAAGGTAATTGGAACAAAGGCCCAAGAAGGCCAAAGTTCTCCATACATTTTGATGTTGACTCACAAGAGCTTGGCCAGTTGTTTCAGGCTAGATTTTTCAATTAGATTGGGCAAGGAATGGACCAACCTAGGCTTCAAAGGCCTCCTTTCCAAGTTCTGCAAGCCCCTGGTATTCCTATTCCTCCTCATGTCTCATTGCAACCCGAGGTTCTTGAAAACGACGGATGGAAAGAGATTGTGCATCCGACAGACTCCCAACATCGTGGCTGGCCCAATTTATCTCTACTCGCTACTCCTCCTATTAACCCTATTGTCCAAGCTGCCCCTGCCCAATCACCAATGCAGTCCTCTCATGTTAGAAAAAGGTTGAAAACTGAGGCCCACCATGCCCTTGACAAAGGAAAATCCATTGCTACCCCTTCCTCACCCTTCAATGGCTTTGACAAATCTGTGTCTTCCCAGATGCATTTGAAGGATGATTGTTCCCACGCGATCAACGAGATTAGTCCTAAAGGCTCAGCGTAGCCAAAGGAAAATTCAGGAAAATCGAAAGGTGACAACAAAAATCAAGGAAAGATTGAATATCAGAGTGGGAAATATGGCTTTTGAGTTTTTATTTTATCTATGTTTGATGACAGTTGACTTCAAAAAGTTTTTGGACAAGATGTTTTATTTTTGGATATATGAGTAATATTTTTTTTTGAAAATAATTTCAAATATCATGAGCTAAATTGTCAAATGTTAAATGGGAGTCACAAGGAGGTGTGTTTTTCTTAACTAACTAATATGTTATGATTGTTAAGAGCTAAAGGGAGTCACAAGGGGTCCCACCTACTAGTTATTATTTATGTATAACCCTTATTATGATTATTACTTTTTCCCCTAACTAAAAGTTGGTTGAGTCTTTTAATTAATTTAACTAATGAGTTGGGTCAACTAATTCAACCAACTCTAATTTGTTTTAAGGAAAAAGGAAAGGGAGGAACAAGAGGAGGATAGAAGCAAAAGCATACTAAGGTTTGCTCTTTGAGTTTATGTTGAGATAGTTCAGTTTTCATTCATTCCTTAATTTATCACAAGCCTAATTCTCTATTATGATAGAAGGGTATTATTGTAGACAATAACATTTAGGGTTGAATTACATCATTCAGACAATTGTTTTTTCAGAGGTGTTGATCTATCTTTGATAGTCTATGTAGACTTGTCTGTTTGTGAATTAGTTTTCATGATTGACAAAGGCTATTTCACCAAGTGAAGTGGGCAACAATCTGTGGCAAGATGATCCATATTTTAGAGTTAAGTTTTGGTTTTTTGTCAGAATTCCTTTTGTATGTTCCATCGAGGATGTCTAATTTTGACTTTGGTCCAAAATTTCTGCATGAAATTTTGTAAAGAGAGTGACTCTTTGGTGAATTGTAATGAAATAAAGGATTGTTTTATGTCTCGTCTGTCTTGATTATCATTTTGGTGTATTTTCTTCTATCTCTACATGTATTTAAATAACTGGTATATTTAGAAGATCGTATAAAAAGTGAATTTCCAGCAAGCTTTTTATTCATCAAAGACTAGCCTAACCACTCATAATTGATACTTGTGAGTTAGGATGTTATTTGTTTTGGCTATAAACGTATTGTGATATTCTTGTATATTTTTATTTAGCCAAGAAGAATCTGAAAATGCTTGAGTAAGATCATTTCATATATTTTCCTCAACATTTATTTGGCGACCATACTGGGAAGATCTTCAATATCTCTCTCGTTAATTTTTATACTCGATTTTCATCGATACATCTATTTTTATGATATTCATTCTTTGACTGTTTTATTTCTTAATGACTGTTCCTGTTGCAAGGAAGCCCAACATTGAGCTCGGTCTTCAAGATCAGACCAACATTGCTTTGAACTTGTTTAACACCATTTTAGACACTGCCAATACCCATGCTGAGCTTAACGATTCTTGGGCAGCAATTGAACAAGATATTAGTGCTCAAGAGCAATTGGAAGCTAGATGTAGACAACCTAGAAATCAGCCATGACCTTCTTGTTTCTTCCATTTTGGCCTTTCTTTCATGTCCTTATATTCTCGTGCTTCTAGAAGAAGAAGAGGCTTATCACCTGAAATCAGTCCTATTGTTGAAATAGGAAGAAGGAACATTGTGTTATCTTCCCAACAAAGTACTCTAAGGAGAACTCTCTCTGATTCATCTAGTTCATCTTTATTTACCTCACCTATCATCCACAAGATGGAATCTAGCGGTGGCTTTGGTGGAACTGGAGGTGCTTAATCCTCTCAGGCTTCATCTTCGTCAGTGATTGGTATCTTATATAGCCACCATATCCTTGTTCAATCTGCCACAAATTATACCAAAGTCATTAGGAAGTATGGTCTTTTTCAGTTTGAAGAAGATGCCACAACCACTCCACGGCATGTTTCCTCTCCTCTCAACTTAGCATTTTCTACTCATCCACTCCCTAATTTCAAGGATCATCTTCCTAAGATTTCAGGAAATAACACTATCACTACAAATGAACACCTGGTGGAATTTTCTAATGATTTTCATAACATAGGTGCTAATGATAATGATACTTGCATGCGCTTATTTGTAAATTCCTTGGAAGGAAAGGCTACGACTGATTTCTTTGACCTTCCTGCTAAGCTTCAATCTACTTGGGAGGATTTAATCTACTGGTTCAGATCTAATTACAGGCAATCTAAAAGCCCAACTGAGAAGTTAATGGAATACAACAACGTCACCTATAAAGATGATAAGACCATCATGTCTTTCAACTTGCGTTTCACCAAGTTATACAATCAAATCCCCAAACTCATACGCCCTCAGAACCAAGCTGCATTCATGCATTACTACAATGCATTGCCTTCCCCTACCTTCATAGGATTGAATACAAATCCATTAATAACCTCAGTTCCACTCTGCATACTTGTTTAGAGTATGAGAAACATCTTGAAAGAACATTTCTTCCCCAGGGAGAATCAGTTAGGCAGATAGACATGTCCACCCTTTTACAACTAGTACAAGACATGAACAATTGTATGATAGTGTTTGAGCGAAGGGGGACTGCCTCACCACTAACCCATGGAGCTTCATCCTCCTCTGAACCCCCCCTTAGGAATCCAATTGATAAGAATTTCCAGCCTAAGGCCATCTTGCCTCGAAGTTGGTGTAACTTCTGTGAAGAGCACCATGAGGAAACCACATGTGAGGTAAGGAAGAGTGTCAGAGATAAGATCTTTGGTAAAATACCAGAAGCTACTATCGTTGTCCTATATTTTTCAGAACCAGAAGATGTCATGGTCTGAAGGGAAAATTTGACCCTCCCCACAACTCATCTAGCCCAGGCTCATCCTCACCCGCTGCTACTGTTTAGGTTCCTAAATTTCTAGATAGTCAACAAACAACTTCCCCTCTCCCCTCTTCCAAATACAATATCTTGAATCAGTTGGCCAACATCAAAGCATATGCAACCTTTCTAGACATGGTTGTTGTCCCTGAACAACAGATGCATCTGAAACAATTCATGGAAGGAAAAGATTCCATTGTAGCCAATCTTTCTGAAGAGGTAAATAAAGAGGATTCTTCTGTAAATAAAGTAGGTGTACATAAATTTAGATACCCTGTAAAAAAATCCCCCCTTTTATATTTCTGTAAAGATTATGGATAAGATCTCCCATTGTTGCCTCATTGATGGCAGTTCGGGCCCAAGTGTGATGTCGAAGATTATTATGGAAGAGCTAGGCTTGTCCTGTACAAATGAAAATGCCAAAAGCATGCTCTCCTATAATATCCTACAACAAATAACCATAGGCAATATTAAAGATGTGACCTTAGTTTTATGCTCTCATCCCGAAATAAGGACAACCCTCAGCATTCAAGTAATTGATATGCTTGTAAGAAGTTAGTCAATTATCTTGGGAAGATATTGGCAAGCCTTAACAGGTGGGTACCTCTCAGTCGACGGAAAACATTTATCCATACCTCGGAATGGTAAAAACATTATAGTCCTTAGAGAGGGAAGGATTTCACCCTACATAGAGAGTATTCCTCAATCTTGTGTAAACTATATCAAAGAGGACCTAGGAGTGTATTCCATCTTCACAGAGAAGGATAATATTCCTTTGGAACGAATCAACTTAGACGATGATATGTGGCAAATGCACTTTGATGGTTCACTCTCTAATGAAGGTAATGGGGTTGGAATTATCTTGGTTTCCCTTGTAGGGAAAATTCATAATTTTTCTTATAGGTTGGAGTTTGCTTGCTAAAACAGTGTCACGGAATTCGAAGTTTTATTATTAAGCATTGGAAGCGCCCTTAATCTGGGTTGTAGTCACTTTTCAGTTTTTAGAGATTATGAGATTGTTGTGAACCTGATATGTAAGGTATGGTCTCCTAGAAATGAGCTGATGGAACAATACATCGAAGTTGTTTGCACACTTATCTCTAGCCTTTTATATTTTAACATCACTCATGTGACGAGGGAGTTGAATTCAATGGTTGATCGGTTAGCCGTATTTGCGGCCTCTTCAAATCATAAATATTTTCCTCAGAGGCCTGATTGTTCTTTTCAAACTCTATATCGTTCACATATCCCAGACAATGTAGAATCTTGGTGGGTCTTCCCTAACGATGAGATCATTTCTTCTTTCATTCAATTTGAACCTCTTTGGCTCAAGGAAATGGCATCCATAGAAGACGACAAGATTCCTAAGGGCTTGACTCCTATCGAGAGTTCATTTTCATTGGGTGATGTAGGCAATAAAGAGAAAAGAAGAGAAGGGGAGTCAATGAGGAAGGTGGGTGGAACCATCTCCTTGAACATTGGGGCACTTCAATTTTCAAAGAGTGTTAAAAAGGGTGTCCAATGTTCTCATAAAAAAGAGATGAGGTCTGCCAATCTACTTGGTGGATTTCAAAATGTTTTTTCTTGGTCTTATGAAGATCTTCGTGGTTTTGATCCTGGTCTTGTTCAACAACCAACTAGGAAAAAACAAATTCTCAGTGACTTTGCACATAATGCAACTGTTCAAAATGATTTAATGAATTTCTTCAGGGATGTGATCATTTTTTAAGTCTTCCTTGAATGGGTTCCAAATTGGGTGCCTGTTTCAAGGACTGTTGATTGTATTAGAACCTGCCTTGGTTTTCTCACTTTTAGTCAAGCTATTATAATAAATCCTTTTTCTCCCCTCAATATAGGGATGATTTTGCATCAGGTTTTAGAGATACAACTCAGGCCCCTACTTGACAGAACTCTAGGTGAAAGTAAAATTAAGGTAAAAGGGGTAGATGTTCACAAAACAACTTTTGTCACAAATGGGGGACTATGTCTTATAAATTCCTTCCTTCTGGCTTACCTGATGCAAGTACCACCTTTAAAAGACCTATCCACACTAATCTTGATGAATTGGTCAGCATCCACATCTACCTTGATGATCTAATCATATGCGTTAAAAGGATGATCATTACCTCGGAGTTCCAAGTGTTAATTCTGGGTCCTTTCAGAATTGCTTTTGTCCTAGATACTAACTCTTTCATTCTACGATATTTAATGAAGCAATTGTTTTCCTACAGCTCTAACGATTATCGCTTGAAACATTGCGAAGGACCAATGTGAAAAGTTCTAATGTTGTTTGGATTTTCTGTATACTAGTAGCCTAACTCTACTTTCTTTTTTGTTCTTTCTCTTTTCTTCCTTACAATAGTCTAAATTCTGCTATCAATTTTTAATTTTTCATACTGCTTTTACGTTCCTGTCATTTATTTCTGCTAGTTGATTTTGCAAATTTATTTCTATCATAATTTTATTGCTTGCTATCTTCTAGTTTATTTTTGTCAAATAGGATGATTGGATCAGTTCTTCCACAATGATACTCCTATAAAGAATTGTTAGTCAACAACAATCAAGTTTACACAACTGTTACGATGTTGCCTCTGAAATCACCCTTGAAATTGTTATATATTTCCATTGTTGTCTTATAAAGAGAACTGGTTATCTCCCGCTTCTTCTTGCCATTTCTTCATCAATTTGAGGTTTTAAAGAGAAAGTCTAAAGATTTTATCCTTGAAGTTAAGAGCAGATTCCGGTTAAAGATTATGCATACAATGGTAAAAAGAAACCCTCATACTTAACACTTTTCATGAGTTATTCCCAAATTCCCAGTCATTTTTCCATTAAATCTGCTCACTTCCCCCTTATGCATAATCTTCCTAGTTATATCTCCTTGATCTGTTGTTCTTGGTCTACAAAACCATGAGTTATGAGTACTAAATCTGTTGAAAAAAAATTTCCCTGTGGATTCGCCAGTTTGTTGACAATTAAAATCACAACGAAGATTTGCCTGCAAAGTGTTTCTAAAGCCTATTATTATAAAAGCTAAATAATACTAGTATGTGGGACCCCCTTGGAGATTGGAAATCAGATATGGTTTGTATTTGATGGTTGTGGTGTTGTTCGACACTTCTTACATGGTTGATAAGATATTGTTTTTATTGGTGATGGATTGGGCTTATTATGTGTTGGTTCTATGTGCGATAAGTAAATGATGAATAAGTCATGTTATGTTCTAAGCTCTAAATTTATGTTACTACGACCTATGCTATTTATTGATACCATTTCTATCTGTTCTTGGGACACCTTCACAACCGACATGTTAGTAACAATACATAAAGAGCAGTTGGAAAAAGGCAAAAACAATATAACAAATGAAAAATGAAAAGGGATCTAACTATGCAAATATACTACACTACATGCATGAAAGATTAAAATAGTTATGGTTAAATCCTAGCTAGGAAGTGAATGGTTATGCGATTTGATTGAGTTATATGGTTGATATGCATATGGTATATTTTGAAATGATAGGATGTGGGTGGTGCATTGGTAAAGTGATAGATGCTAATGGTTATGCGATTTGATTGGATCATATGAAGTGGTAATTATGTTATGGCATAAGTTGGTATGGGTCGCGCTATTGGTTTTAATGGGTGATGGTTTCGATACATGGTTTGATTAATTGTGTTAATGGAAAGCTTCCTGGCATGTACAAATTTATTGATGAACTGGGGATGGACATGACATGTATTTATTGCATGTCACCTTTACTACCTCCACTGGCCGCCACCCTAATCGGATATTGTTCAACTGTGTTGTTGTGGTTCTACTACGACTTTCAAGCAAAGGGGAAACTGCTCGGCCAACTCACGTTTAAAGGTGATTTGATTATAGGTATTTCTTTTTTTGGCCATCCATGAGTATGCTCTGGTTATGAAGTAGATATTGGCTTAGATGTATGGTTTTGTGTTTTTCCTTATGTATGGCAACTGTGTAAAATTTTGATTTTTTGCGAATGAATTGTTGGTGGCTTTCTCTGTGATAATGTCTGAAGTTATAGTGTATTGGGTCGTTCTGATGTATTAGCAGCCATAAAAGGCTCTCTGTTATCCTTTCTGGTTTAGTGTAGGGTTTCATTTGGTCTAGATTGGACGATGCCTTCACGCATTATATCGCCATACCGAGTCTTGGCTTCTATGGGGTTTTAATGGGTTTGAAATGCCCTATGTCACTGCACATCATTCACTTGGGTATTAGGGTTACTTCATGCTTCCAATGGTTGCACAGTGGGTTACATTGCTTCTTCTCAGCTCTATTTTCACCTCAGTGTTGTAGTCGGTTGACTGGGGAGCCATGAGGTCTATACCCTGCGTGTGATAAAGTATCATTACAAGTCCAAAGTGGAGCCATGATCCTCTGTTCATAGAATTTCCTGTCATGGTATTAATCACCTTGTCCACCAAGTGAATTGTGGTTTTCACTGTGTGTACACTATTGGTCTCAGGGGTTTTCACCACTTAGAGGAGTCAACTCTAGCCTCCTTGGGTTGGTTCACAGAGAAAACCCTTGACTCCTTGAGTCCAAAGGTTGATAGATAAGACTCCTGTGGCCTGTCGGGTTTACTATTGGTCATTATTGATTGGCTTGTATTGTCAAAAGAGCTGATTGCCGGCTCGCCTCGTTGATTGTGTGACATTGGTGTTGGTCTTGGTATCTCGTTACTACATTGTTATATGATTGAGTAGTTAAGCCCAACATGGCTAATTGGGTGAGTTGTTAAATCAAATACACATTTTCTACCTCCTTTTGTTTATTGAATGGATAATCTGGAACTGTTTTTAATTGATTAATGCACAATATTGATTCTTCACATTTGATGCATTGGTATGAGTGGCGTTCATATAGCATGAATCAGTGATTACTGTAACTATGTGTTTTTAATGGCCTAATGATCATTGCACTTGGGGTATTGATAACAGTTCCATCCAATGTATATGTTTGTTTATTTGATTGTGTCATCAAGGATAGACATGAGTTTTACACAGTGTCATTTTTTCTTGCGGTTTGATTTATTTGAGAAATATTGTTGTTGCCTCCTTGTGTTGGGTTGATAGCTCAACACTATAGGTTGAGTTAATGATACTGTGGTTGTGTGTTTTAAAATTGTCAAAAATGAATGTTGCATTGTGGTAATTATGGCATTGTTGTCCACTATGTATGTTACAGATATTTTTTTGGTTCTGCCGCCAAAGATAGTCACCGAGTTAGTTTTTCTTAACACGACTTTGTTGCATTTTGATTGAATTGTGTTATGAGATTGGTTATCCTATTGTTGCCTCATTGTATTGGATATCCCATCATTTTGAATATTAAGGTCAAGGGAAATTGGACCTGTACAGTCACAAAAATACACTTGCATTTTGTTGAATGGTTGTGCATTTCATAGCATAGTGTGAGCTGAAATGGTGATTTGTTATCTGGGTGTTTAAATGCCAAGTTAGGATATTGAAAGTGAAATATGGATCATTGTGTTGACTTCCCACTATGTATGTTAAATGAGTGTCATGCATTTTAAACAGTGACATGCACAAGTGTTGTGACAGTACATCTGCATTGCAATTTAATTATTGAAATAATTGAGAGACAAAATCAAGCATGATTTTTATGTCTGCATTTGATGAGCAAAGTGGAAGTAATTGACTGTGTATTCATTTGGGAATTTCTTATGGATAAATGAGAAAAAACAGAGCTCCCCTACAGATTTTTGTATGCATACTATTGACACGATGTTAAATCTTTGATTATGAACAGTGAACCAGTTAATTCACAGAGTTGTGTGAACTATACACCGTGGTTGTTAATTGGGTCACAATGGTCATTTGGTTGGTATATTTCCTTTTACAGAGTGGTTATTTGGATTACTTAATTAATTTTATGAACAATACTTGCTCTCTTTCCCCACCATTATTTCTCTTTTCGCTAATTACAACTTCGTCGGCTTCCCACATTCATTTTTCACTCCCTATTCTAAGATTGATTATAGTCAAGAAGAATTATGTATTGAAGTATTTGGAAGTAGAAGTGTCTTGGTTGGATTACAGTGATGTTTTCTTTGGTTTGTATTACAGTTGATTTTTGTTGTCTTTGAGCAGTAACCGTGTTCTTTTCCCCCTCATCATATCATGTTTCTCTCAATACAAACCCCTCAGATATCCCATAACCCTTTATTAACCCCTTGCTCATGGATAAACAGTTAAAAAATTTGTATGGATTGGATTGCGTGAGTCTGATACATTGTTGAGCCAAATCTATTTCATATTTTTAAAGATTTTTCATGTATGTTTATTTAAAAGACTATTTGATAATCAATCATGCATGCAGGAATGAGTTTTTTCAACCCTGGCAGCCATGGCCGAGGAAACCAAGGGAAAGGTAATTGGAACAGAGGCCCAAGAAGGCCAAGGTTCTCCATACATTTTGATGTTGACTCACAAGA
Organism: Picea engelmannii; assembly: GCA_009831015.1. Lineage (NCBI taxonomy): Eukaryota > Viridiplantae > Streptophyta > Pinopsida > Pinales > Pinaceae > Picea > Picea engelmannii. The sequence continues at coordinate 124,273 of ML783635.1, read as the reverse complement.
GCTTGGGCAGTTGTTTCAGGCCATATTTTTCAATTATATTGGGCAAGGACTAGACCAACCTAGGCCCAAAAGGCCTCCTTTCCAAGTTCTACAAGCCCCTAGTATTCCTATTCCTCCTCATGTCTCATTGCAATCCGAGGTTCCTAAAAATGATGGATGGAAAGATATTGTCCACCCAACAGACTCCCAACATCGTGGCTGGCCCAATTTATCCCTACCTTATCCTCCTTCTATTAACCCTATTGTCCAAGCTGCCCCTGCTGAATCACCAATGCGGTCCTCTCATGTTAGCAAAAGGTTGAAAATCGAGTCCCACCATGCCATTGACAAAGGAAAATCCACTGTTGTCCCTTCCTCACCCTCCAATGGCTCTAACAAATCCGTGTCTTCCTGGATGCATTTAAGGGATGATTGTTCCCACGTGATCAGCGAGATTAGGCCTAAAGGCTTAGTGCAGCCAAAGGAAAATTCAGGAAAATCGAAAGGTGACAACAACAATCAAGGAAATATTGCATCTCAGAGTGGGAAATATGGCTTTTGAGTTTTTATTTTATCTATGGTTGTTAATAGTTGACTTAAGAAATTTTTTGGACAAGATGTTTTATTTTTGGATATATGAGTAATATTTGTTTTTGAAAATAATTTCAAATATCATGAGTTGAATTGTCAAATGTTAAATGGGAGTCACAAGGAGGTGTCTTTTTCTTAACTAACTAATATGTTATGATTGTTAAGAGCTAAAGGGAGTCAGAAGGGGTCCCACCTACTAGTTATTATTTATTTATAACCCTTATTATGATTATTACTTTTCCCCCTAACTAAAATTTGGTTGAGTTTTTTAATTAATTTAACTAATGAGTTGGTTCAACTACTTCAACCAAATCTAATTTGTTTAAAGGAAAAATGAAAGTGAGGAACAAGAGGAGGATAGAAGCATAAGCATACTAAGGTTTTCTCTTTGAGTTTATGTTGAGATAGTTCAGTTTTCATTCATTCCTTAATTTATCACAAGCCTAATTATCTTTTATGATAGCAGGGTCTTATTGTAGACAACAACATTCAGGGCTAAATTACATCATTCAGACACTTGTTTTTTCAGAGGTGTTGATCTATCTTTGATAGTCTGTGTAGACTTGTATGTTTGTGAATTAGTTTTCATGACTGACAAAGGCTATTGTGCAGAGTCGTGTGGGCAACAATCTGTGGCAAGTTGATCCATCTTTTAGAGTTCAATTTTTTTTTTTGTTAGAGGTCCTTTTGTATGTTCCATCGAGGATGTCTAAGTTTGACTTTGGTCCAAAATTTCTGCATAACATTTTGTAAAGAGAGTGACTCTTTGGTGAATTGGAATGAAATAAAGGATTTCTTTATGTCTCATCTATCTCGATTATCATCTTTGCGTATTTTCTTTTGTCTCTACATGTATTTCAACAACTGTTATATTCAGAAAATCATATAAAAAGTGAATTTCCAGCAAGCTTTTTATTCATCAAAGACTAGCCTAAGCATTCGTAATTGATATTTGTGAGTTAGGATGTTATTTTTATTGGCTATAAACATAGGGTGATATTCCTGTCTATTTTTCTTTAGCCAAGCAGAATCTGAAAATGCTTGAGTAAGATCATTTCGTATCTTTTCCTCAACATTTATTTAGCACCATACTAGGGAGATCTTCAATATCTCTCTGGTTAATTTTATACTCGATTTTCATCTTTTCATCGATACATCTATTTTTCTGATATTGATTCTTTGACTTCTTTATTTCTTAATCAATGAGCCCGGTCTTCAAGATTATTCCTGCATTTCTTTGAACTTGTTTAACACCATTTTAGTCACTGTCAATACATGTGATGAGCTTAACAGTTCTTGGGAAGCAATTGAATGACATATTAGTGCTTAAGAGCAATTGGAATCTAGACGTAGACAACCTAGAAATCAGTCACAACCTTCTTGTTTCTTTTGTTTTGGCCTTTCTTTCACGTCCTTAGATTCTCATGCTTCTATAAGAAGAAGAGGCTTATCACCTGAAATCGATCCTATTTCTTAAATAGGAAGAGGGAACATTGTGTTATCTTCCCAACAAAGTACTCTAAGGAGAACTCTATCTGATTCATACAGTTCATCTTCCTTTCCCTCACCTATCATCCACAAGATGGCATCTAGTGGTGGCTCTGGTGGCATTGGAGGTGCTTCATCCTCTCAGGCTTCATCTTCGTCAATGATTGGTAGGTTATATAGCCACCATATCTTTGTTCAATATACCACAAATCCTACCAAAGTCATTAAAAAGTATGGGCTTTTTCAGTTTGTAGAAGATGCCACAATAAATCCATGGCATGTTTCCTCTCCTCTTAACTTAGCACCTGTTATGCGTCGAATCCCTAAGTTCAAGGAGCATCTTCCTAAATTTTCAGGAAATAACACTGTCACTACAAACGAACACCTCATAGCATTTTCTAATGCTTATCATAACATAGGGGCTAATGATAATAATACTTGCATGCGCTTATTCGCAAAATCCTTGGAAGGAAAGGCTGCAACTGATTTCTTGGACCTTCCTCCTAAGATTCTCTCTACTTGGGAGGATTTAATCTACTGGTTCAGATCCACTTATGGGCAATCTAAAAGCCTAGCCGAGAAGTTAAGGGAATACAATAACGTCACCTATAAAGATAGTGAGACCATCAAGTCTTTCAACTTGCGTTTCACCAAGTTATATAATAAAATCCCCGAACTCTTTCACCCTCAGAACCAAGACGCCTTCATGCATTACTACAATGCATTTCCTTCCCCCTACCATCATAGGCTTGAAGAAAAATCCATTGATAACCTTAGTTTCCACTCTTCATACTTGTTCAAAGTATGATGAACAACTTGAAAGAACAGGTCTTCCCAAGGGAGAATCAGTTAGACAGACAAACATGTCTTCCCTTTTACAACTAGTACAAGACATGAACAATCATATGATAGTGTTCGAGCAAATGGGGATACCTCACCGCTCACCCCTAGAGCTTCATCCTCCTCCTCACCCCCCCTTAGGAATCCAATTGATAACAATTTTCAGCCTAAGGCCATCTTGCCTCGAAGCTGGTGTAACGTTTACAAAGAGAACCACAAGGAAACCACATGTGAGGTAAGGAATAGTCTCAGAGATGGGATCTTTGGTAAAATAACTGAAGCTGCTATCGCTATCCTAGATTTTGTAGAACCAGAATATGTCATGGTCATCAATACTAGGAACAAGGCTTATGCTCCCAATGGAAAATTTGACCCTCCCCGCAACTCATCTAGCCCAGGAACATCCTTACCCACTACTATTGTTCAGGTTCCTAAAGTTCCTGACAGTCAAGGAACAAATTCCCCTCTCCCCTCTTCCAAATACAATATCTTGAATCAGTTAGCCAACGTCAAAGAAGATGAAACCCTTCTAGACATGGTTGTCATCCCTGAACAACAGATGCATCTGAAACAATTCATGGAAGGAAAATATTCTGTTCTATCCAATCGTTCTGAAGAGGTAAACGAAGAGGACTCTTCTATAAATAAAGTAGGTGTACATAAATTTAGATACTCTGTAAAAAATCCCCCTTCTTATATTTCTGTAAAGATTATGGATAAGATCGCCCATTGTTGCCTCATTGATGGTGATTTGGGCCCAAGTGTGATGTCAAAGATTATTATGGAAGAGCTAGGCTTGTCTTGTACAAATGAAAATGCCAGATGCATGCTCTCCTATAATAGCCTACAACAAACAACCATAGGTGAGATCAAGGATGTGACCTTATTTTTATGCGCTCATCCTGAAATAAGGACAACCCTCAGCATTCAGGGAATTGATATGCCTATAAGAAATTATTCAATTATCTTGGGAAGATATTGGAAAGCCTTAATAGGTGGGTACCTGCCAATCGATGGGACACATTTATCCATACCTCAAAATGGTAAGAACATTATAGTCCTTAGAGAGGGAAGTATTTCACCCTACATAATGAGTGTTCCTCAATCTAGTGTAAACTATATCAAAGAGGACATAGGAGTGTATTCCATCTTCACAGAAGAGGATAATATTCATTTGGAACGAATCGACTTAGATGATAATATGTGGCATATGCACTTTGATGGTTCATGCTCTAATGAAGGTAATCGGGCTGGCATTATCTTGGTTTCCCCTATAGGGAAAATTCATAATTTGTCTTAGAGGTTGGAGTTTTCTTGCTCAAACAATGTCACTAAATTCGAAGATTTATTATTAGGCATTGGAAGCACCCTTAATCTGGTTTGTAGTCACCTTTTAGTTTTTGGATATTCTGAGCTTTATGTGAACCGAATACGTAAGGTATGCTCTCCTAACAATGAGCTTATGGAATGATACATCCAGTATGTTTTGGCACTTATCTCGAGCCTTGTATCTTTTAACATCACTCATGTGACAAGGGAGTTGAATTCAATGGAAGATTGGTTGGTTGTCGTTGCAGCCTCTTCAAATCAACAATCTTTCCCTCACAGGCCTGATTGTTCTTTCCAAACTTTATATCATTCACATATCCCAGACAATGTAGAATCTTGGTGGGCCTTCCCTAATGATGAGAGAATTTCTTCTTTCATTCAAGTTGAACCTCTTAGGCTCAAGGAAATGGCATCCATAGAAGACGGAAAGATTCCTAAGGGCTTGACTCCTATTGAGAGTTTGTTTCCATTGGGTGATGTAGGCAATAAAGAGAAAATAAGAGAAGGGGAATCAAGAAGGAAGGTGGGTGGAACCATATCCTTGAACATTGGGGAACTTGAATTTTCAAAGAGTGTTAAAAAGGGTGTCCAATGTTCTGATAAAAAAGAGATGAGGTTTGCCAAGCTACTTGGTGGATTTAAAAATGTTTTTGCTTGGTCTTATGAAGATCTTCGTGGTTTTGATCCTGGTCTTATTCGGTAACCAGCTAGGAAAAACAAAGACTTAGTAACTCTACACATAATGAAACTGTTGAAAAGGAGTTAAGGGATTTTTTCAGGGTTGGGATCATTTTTTCAGTCTGTCTTGAATGGGTTCCAAATTGGGTGCCTGTTTCAAGGACTGTTGATTGTATTAGAACCTACCTTGGTTTTCACACTTTCAGTCAAGCTATTATAACAAATCATTTTTCTCCCCTCAGTATAGGGATAATTCTATAGTAGGTTGTAGAGTCACAGTTCATGCCCCTACTTGAAGAAAGTTTGGGTGACAGTAAAATCAAGGTAAAAGGGACAGATGTTCACAAAACCAATTTTATCACAAATTGGGTCACTATCTATTATAAATGCCTACCTTTTGTCTTACCTTATGAAATTACCACCTTTAAAAGAACTATCCACACTACTCTTGATGAACTGGTTAGCATCCACATCTACCTTAATGATCTAATCATATGCGTTAAAAGGTTGATCATTACCTCGGAGTTCCAAGTGTTAATTTTGGGTCCTTTCAGAATTTCTTTTGTCCTAGATACTAACTCTTGCATTCTAAGATAAGATAAGAAACATTTCGAATGACCAACATGAAAAGTTCTAATGTTGTTTGTATTTTCTATATACTAGTAGACTAGATCTGCTTTCTTTTTTGTGCTTCTCTTTTTTTCTTACAATAGTCTGATTTTTGCTATCAATTTTTTATTTTTCCTACTGATTTTACGTTCCTGTCATTTATTTCTGCTAGTTGATTTTGCAAATTTATTTCTGTCATAATTTTATTGCTTGCTATATTCTAGTTTATTTTGGTCAAATAGGATGATTGGATCTGTTCTGCCATAGTGACACTCCTGCAAAGTATTGTTAGTCAACATCAATCAAGTTTACACAACTATTACAATGTTTCCTCTGAAAGCACCCTTGAAATTGTTATATATTTCCACTGTTGTCTTATAAAGAGAACTGGTTATCTCCCTCTTATTCTTTCCATTTCTTCATCCATTTGAGGTTTTAAAGTGAAAGTCTAAATATTTTCTCCTTGAAGTTAAGAGCAAATTTCAGTTAAAGATTATGCATATAGTGGTAAGAAAAAAGCCCTCATACTTAACACTTTTCATGAGTTATTCCCAAATTCCCGATCATTTTTCCATTAAATCTGCTCACTTCCCCCTGTTGCATAATATTCCTAGTTATATCTCCTTGATATGTTGTTCTTGGTCTATGAAACCATGAGTTTTGAGTACTAAATCTGTTGAAAAAACAATTCCCTATGGAGTCACCAGTTTGTTGATGATTAAAATCGCAACGAAGTTTTTCTCGCAAAGTGTTGTTAAAGCCTATTATTATAAAATATAAATAATACTAGTAGGTGGGACCCCCTTGTAGATTGGAGATCAAATCTGGTTCATATTTGATGGTTGTGCTATTGTTCGAAACTGCTTACATGGTTCATAAGATCTTGTTTTTATTGGTGATGGATTAGGCTTATTATGTGTTGGTTCTATGTGTGACAAGTAAATGATGAATAAGGCATGTTATGTTCTAAGCTCTAAATTTATGTTACTATGGCCTATGCTATTTATTGATACCATTGCTATCTGTTCCTTGGAAAAAGGGAAAAACAATATAACAAATGAAAAATGAAAAGGGATCTGACTATGAAAATATACTACACTACATGCATGAAAGATTAAAATGATTATGGCTAAATCCTAGCTAGCAAGTGAATGGTTATGCGATTTGATTGAGTTATATGGTTGATATGCATATGGTATATTTTGGAATGATAGGATGTGGGTGGTGCATTGGTAAAGTGATATATGCTAATGTTTATGCGATTTGATTGGGTCATATGATGTGGTGATTATGTTATGGCATAAGTTGGTATGGGACGCACTATTGGTTTTAATGGGTGATGGTTTCGATACATGGTTTGATTAATTGTGTTAATGGAAAGCTTGCTGGCATGTACAAATGAATTAATGAACTGGGGATGGAGGTGACGTGCATTTAATGCATGTCACCCTTACTAGCTCCATTGGACGCCACCCTAATCGACTATTGTTTAATTGTGTTGTAGTTCTGCTCCGACTTTCAAGCAAAGGGGAAACTGCTCGACCAACTCGCGTTTTAGGGTGATTTGATTACATGTATGTATTTTTTTTCCATCCATGAGTATGCTCTGGTTATGAAGTATATATTGGCTCGAATGTATGGGTTTGTGTTTTTCCTTAAGTATGGAAACTGTGTAAAATTGTGATTTTTTGGGAATGAATTGTTGGTGGCTTTCTCTATGATAATGTTTGAAGTTACAATGTATGGGGTTGTTCTGATGTATTAACAGACATAAAAGGCTCTCTTTTATCCTTTCCAATTTAGTGGAGGGTTTCATTTGGTCTAGATTGGATGATGCCTTCACGCATTATATCTCCATACCCAGTCTTGGATTTTATGGGGTTTTAATGAGTTTGAAATTCCCTGTGTCACTTCATGTATTAGGGTTACTTCATGTTTCCAATGGTCACACAATGGGTTATATTGCTACTCCTTGACTCTATTTTCACCTCAGCATTGTAGTTGGTTGACTGGGCAACCATGAGGGATATACCCTACGTGTGCTAAAGTATCATTACAAGGCCAAAGTGGAGCCATGTTCATCTATTCATAGCCTCTCTTGTCACGGTATTCATCACCCTATCCACCAAGTGAATTGTGGTTTTCTCTATGTCTACACCGTTGGTCTCAGAGGTTTTCACCATTAATAGGAGTCGACTCTAGCCTCCCTGGGTTGGTTTAGAGAGCAAACCATTGAATCCTCGAGTCCAAAGGTTGATAGAGAAGACCGTTGTGGCCCGTTGGGTTTACTATTGGTCTCTATGGATTGGTTTGTATTGTTGACAGAGTTGATTACCGACTTGCCCCATTGATTGTGTGACAATGGTGTTGGTTTTGGTATCTGGTTACTGCATTGTTATATGATTGAGTGGTTAATCCCAACATGACAAATTGGGTGTGTTGTTAAATCAAATACACAGTTGTTTCCTCCTTGTGTTTATTGAATGGATAACCAAAAAATGTTTTTAATTGATTAATGCATAATGATTCTTCATGCTTGATGCATTGGTATGAGTGGAATTCCTATAGGATGAATCGATGATTACTGCAACTATGGTTTTTTAATGGCATAGTTATCATTGCAATCGGGGTGTTTATGATAGTTCCATCCACTATATATGTTTGGTTATTTGATTGCGTGGTCAAGGATGGACACAAGTTTTACATAGTGTGGTTTTTGGTTGCAGTTTGATTGATTTGAGCAATACTGTTGTTGCCTCCTTGTGTTGGGTTAATAGCTCGACACGATAGGTTGAGTTAATGATACTGTGGTTGTGTGTTTTAAAATTGTCAAAAAGGAATGTTGCATTTTGGTAATTATGGCATGTTTATCCACTGTGTATGCTACAAATATTTTTTTGGTTGCATCCCCAGATATAGTCATTGAGTTTTTTTTTCTTAACATGGCTTTGTTGCATTTTTATCGACTTGTGTTATGAGATTGGGTATGATGTTGCTGCCTCATTGTGTTGGATAGCCCAACATTTTGAAGATTAAAGTCAAGGAAAATTGTATCTATACAGTCACAAAAATACACTTGTGTTTTGTCAAATGGTTGTGCATTTCACAGCATAGTGTGAGTTGAAATGGTGATTTGTTATCTGAGTGTTTAAATGACAAGTCATGATCCAACAAGTGAAATATGGATCATTGTGTTGACAGTCCAATATGTATGTTAAATGAATGTCATGAATTTTAAATAGTGACAATAACGAGTGTTGTGATGGTACATCCGCATTGCAATTTAATTATTGAAAGAATTGAAAGACATAATCGAGCATGATTTTTATGTCTTCATTTGATGAGAAAAATGGAAGTAATTGACTATGTATTTATTTGGTAATTGTTGATGGATAAATGAGAAAAAATAGAGCTCCCCTACAGATTGTTGTATGCATACTATTGAAATTGTGTTAAATAATTGATTATGAACAATGAACTAGTTAATGCATAGATTTGTGTGAACTATACAATGTGGTTGTTAACTGGGTCACAATGGTCATTTGGTTGGTGTATTTCCTTTAACAGAATGGTTATTTGGATTACTTAATTAATTTTATGAACAATACCCTCTCTCTTTTTCCACCATTATTTCTCTTTTTGCTAATTACAACCTTGTCACCTTACCACATCCATTTTTCACTTCATGTTCTAAGATTGATTACAGTCAAGCACAATTTTGTATTGAAGCAGTTGGATGTAGCAGTGTCTTGGTTAGATTAAAGTGATGTTTTCTTTGGTTTATATTACAGTTGATTGTTGTTGTATTTGAGAAGTAACTGTGTTATTTTCCCCCTCATCATATCATGTTTCACTCAATACAAACCCCTCACATATCCCAGGACCCTTTATTCACCCCCTGCTCATGGATAAACAATTAAACAATTTGTATGGATTGGATTGCATGATTCGAATACATTGCTGAGACAAATGTATTTCATATTTTTAAAGAGTTGTCATGTATGGTTATTTAAAAGACTATTTTCTAATCAATAATGCATGTAGTAATGAGTTTTTTCAACCGAGGCAACCATGTCCGAGGAAACCGAGGGAGAGGTAATTGGAATAGAGGCCCAAGAAGGCCAAGGTTCTCCATACATTTTGATGTTGACTCCCAAGAGCTTGGGCAGTTATTTTAGGCCATACTTTTCAATTGGATTGGGTAAGGAGTGGTCCAAACTAGGCCAGAATGGCCTCCTTTCCAAGTTCTGCAAGCCCCTAGTATTCCTGTGCCTTCTCATGTCTCATTGCAACCCGAGGTTCATGAAAACGACGAATGGCAAGAGATTTTCCACCTGACAATATCCCAACATGCTCCTCCACCTATTAACCCCATTGTCCAAGATGCCCTTTCCCACTCACCAGTGCAGTCCTATCCTGCTAGAAAAAGGTTGAAAATTGAGGCCCACCATGCCCTTGACAAAGGCAAAGCTAATGCTTCCCCTTCCTCACCCTACAATGGCTCTGACAAATCCATGTTTTCCCAGATGCATTTGAGGGACGATTGTTCCCACGTCATCAATGAGATTAGGCCTAAAGGATTAGCACAACCAAAGGAAAATTCAAGAAAATCGAAAGGTGACAGCATCAATCAAGGAAATATTGCATCGTATAGTGGTAAATATGGCTTTTGAGTTTTTATTTTATCTATAGTTGTTGACAGTTGACTTTAGAAAGTTTTTGGACAACATGTTTTATTTTTGGATATATGAGTAATATTTTTTTTTGAAAATAATTTCAAATATCATGAGCTAAATTTTCAAATGTTAAATGGGAGTCACAAGAAGGTGTGTTTTTCTTAACTAATTAATATGTTATGATTGTTAAGAGCTAAAGGGAGTCACAAGGGGTCCCACCTACTAGTTATTATTTATTTATAACCCTTATTATGATTATTACTTTCCCCCCTAACTAAAAGTTGGTTGAGTATTTTAATTAATTTAACTAATGATTTGGTTCAACTACTTCAACCAATTATAATTTGTTTAAAGGAAAAAGGAAAGGGAGGAACAAGAGGAGGATACAAGTAGAAGCATACTAAGGTTTTTTTTTTGAGTTTATGTTGAGATAGTTCAGTTTTCATTCATTCCTTAATTTATCACAAGCCTAATTATATTTTATGATAGCAGGGTCTTAGTGTAGACAACAACATTAAGGGTTGAATTACATCATTCAAACACTTGTTTTTTTGGAGTTGTTGATCTATCTTTCATAGTCTGTGTAGACTTTTCTGTTCATGAATTAGTTTTCATGACTAACAAAGGATATTGTGTAGAGTTGAGTGGGCAACAATCTGTGGCAAGATGATCCGGCTTTTAGAGTTTAGTTTTGGTTTTCTGACAGAGGTCCTTTTGTATGTTCCATCAGGGATGTCTAATTTTGACATTGGTCCAAAATTTCTGCATGAAATTTTGTAAAGAGAGTGACTCTTTGGTGAATTGGAATGAAATAAAGGATTTGTTTTTGTCTCATCTGTCTTGATTATCATCTTGGTTTATTTTCTTCTGTCTCTACATGTATTTCAACAACTTTTATATTCATAAAATCGTATAAAAAGTGAATTTGCAATAATCCTTTTATTCATCAAAGACTAGCCTAAGTACCTGTAATTGATACTTGTGAGTTAGGATGTTATTTTTGTTGGCTATAAACATAGGGTGATATTCCCATCTATTTTTCTTTAGCCAAGAAGAATATGAAAATGCTTGAGTAGGATCACTTCATATCTTTTCCTCAACACCCCTCACATAGGTAGAATAATATAATTCCATGTAATAAAGTCCAATATTAATAAGGCCTAGCAATAAGGAAGAATAAGTCAAATATAAGAAGACCTAATAGAAGCTTTTGATTCTAGAAGGATCTTCCTCTAGATTGTTCTTTTGGATAGATATATTTAGTATAAATAGGAGTAGAGGATATGAGAAATATTGTCTTGGATATTATTGTGATAAAGCTTTGCTCTACTGGAGGTTTCCCCCTCGAAGAGGAAAGTGAACATTTCTATCATTAATCAATGTTCTCTTTTTGGTGTTATTCTGGTATTATTTTGGTATTGTTCTCGTTATATCATTGTTTTTCTGTCATTTCTAGATAAAATATTTCTATTCTAGATACTATTTCATACCTGGAATACTACAAGTGGTATCAAAGCACTTTCCTTGGAAGAAAATTGTGGGTTAATTTTTTTTTAGGGTAGAGACGTATCCTAACGTCTTAAAGCTACAAAGATTTTTTGTTATATGCATAAAACCACGGTCAGGGAGCCATACATGCAGAAAATAAAAATGGTACTTAAGTGAAGCTATGTTGGTCACCCTTGTAACCCCTGTTGGTACCCCTTCGAGTGGTAGGACATCAGACAAAACCTGTATACGAATTGGCCTAGATCTCTTGCAACCCTCCATAGATAAATCGATTGTTCACCTAAATACTATAGTGCCACCAAGAACAACACTCGAGAAGATACTCTCTAGTTCCTGGGTAGTCGGTTAGTATGACTAAGGGCACAATTTAGCCTCCTTAGTTGGTGCCCTGAGATATTGGGTAGAGTACTACTGTTGGACCCAACACATATATCAGAGAGATATAGCATGGGGAAAACCCTTGTCTATAGAAATCCTACATACCCTAAACCTTGGGATGTAAACAAAAATAGAACATATAATATCTATTGTTGCGCAACTGTGCCTCCTGCATTTGGGTTGCGAAATTACTACACATTTCTTCCTGTTAAGAATTTAGGCATTTCAACACTACAATATTATGCAATATTCTTTAGATCGGAGTATAACTCCATAGGAGTGATAAAAAAAAGAGTATCATGGTCCCACTGACACACTTATTTGGGACCTATCCCACTGGGTTCCTCTCTTTACCCTGATTCTAGTGATACCTATCATTTTTAACACAATTTTTTTTTTGGACCCAACCCTTCATCGACACCCTTATTTGGCCCCTATCCCATTGGATCCCTCTTTTTTACCTGATTGCAGTGGTACCTATCATTTGAAACCCTTCTTCTTTGTTGTCCCACCCACCTCTCCAGACCCCTTTTTCTTCCCTTATACCATTTTCCTGGTCATTTTTCCAAATAGCTACCACACGAGCCCAAGAACTCAATACCTTGATTGTCGACACCCACCAGAACCAGGAAGATATCAAGACTATCAATTCCAACCTTAGCTCAATCAGTTCAACTATTGACATCCTCAAGAAACGATTTTCCCACATCAAAGACCTCAAAGACCTCAAAGAACACTTCATGGGCCATTCCCAGAACCCTTCCTCTTCTAAACAACCATATTATCAGGATGACCATGACTCTTCCCATTACCAAGGTACTCATACTACCCACTTTTATCGAGAAATTTTCTCTCCCATAAATGAGGTGAAAAAATTTGGTGGATCAGAACCCATACGGTGGGTCACCCAAATGGAACATTATTTCTCTTTGAGTGGCATTACTGATTATTTAACCAAGCTTCGTTATTGTGTCCTACATATTGAGTCAGAACAATGGAAATGGTGGCAATGGAGAAAAAAGGCACGCCAAGGGTATGTTGCTTGGACACAGTTTGAGGCCGAACTTTATGACCTCTTTGACTCTGACAACCACCATTTAGGCCATTTGACCAAGTTAAAGCAGTCTGGGACAATGGAAGAATTTATTACCGCATTTGAGCACTTGTATTTCCAAACAAAGGGAATGCCATATTCTTTCTTTAGGGATTTCTTTATCAGTGGCCTCAAAGATGAAATTTGTTCCCATGTTCTCATGGCACGCCCCTAGAATTGGTTGGAAGCTACTCAATGAGCTAAGGAAGAACAACATATTGTATCCTCCTAGAACCGCAAACCCTCATTTCCTCATTTCCCTAAACCTACCAATTATGCCCCTCATACGACTCCTCTCAAGATCCATAAATTAACCAGGGTTGAAATGAATGAACGTCAACTCAAGGGTCTTTTTTATAATTATGATGAAAAATATTTTCTCGGGCACAAGTGTAAGGAACATAATATTTTTATGGATGTGACTAAGGATATTTCTGAAGAATATGTTGTTGTTATGCCTGTGGAGGAACTACCACCACCATCTGACCTCACCCCACCCTCTGATCCAGTAGATCTTGACCCGATGATTTCACTGTCAGGAAATTGGCTTAGGTTGATGGAAAATTGGTTTGGATTGTTTATTGTTATTGATGTCAAACCTTGGAGAGTGATATTGTATATTTATGTCAACCCTTATTGATTGATGTCAACCCTTAGAGAAGTGCGGTAGTGAATTATGGTAGCACAAAGGCATGGGTAAGGGACCTGATTCTTTTTGAGGTATAAAAGGAATGAATATCAATTAATTTTTAAGTAAGACTATTCTATATGGATAGTATATGTCATGCCATTTCTGGTGATATTTGGAACAACACATAACTCCTGACAATTAGAGATTTATGGCCATATGAAGTTGGAGAACCCTCGTAAGTTATCTAGAAGCCCCTAGAAGGTCAAAGAAGTCAAGTATTCTAGAAACTCCTAGAAGAAGTGTACTAGTAAAATTGATGGTAACTAGGAGTTAATCATGGGCATAGTTGTTGCATTAAGAAAATAATTAAAAATAAATTAGTTGCAACAAGAAGTTGTGAGTTTGGTAATTATGGTAAAGTAGTTGTGATGAGAAGATTGAATAGTCAAAGTAGTTGAGCAAGAAATAAATTAAATAATAAAGTGGTTGCAACAAGAAGTTATTTAAGGGAAAAGAAGTTATGAATTGACTAATTACAGAAAAGTTAGTTGCAACAAGAAGTTGAGTAAAGATAAATTATTTAAATAATAAAGTAGTCAAAGAGGTCACAAAAAGAAATTATTTAAATAATAAAGTGGTTGCAACAAGAAATGGTGAGTTTACTATTTATGGATAAGTCAAAGTGTTTGAAAAAGAAATCAATTAAATAATAAAGTTAGTTGCAACTAGGAGTGGATAACTTACTATTTGTAGCAAAGTGAGTTAGAAGTGGACAAGTTGTTAGAAGTCGGTTAGCCCTAAAAAAAGGAAAGTGAGTTAAGTTGGTTAGAAGGTAACCCCTTGAGGAAGCTACATAGAAATATAAATAAGAGATAAAGACTCCCATTCACACCTATTGAATATGATTGAATATCTATTTTGTGAAAGCTTATTTTGGCAGGTATTATTGATAGATCATATTTGCAGTAGAAAAAGTGCAGCAAAAACGTGTGTAGAAATATTGTGGCTAAAAAAAGTGCAGCAGAAAAATTGCGGTAGAAAAATTGCGGCAGAAAAAAGTGCAGTAGAAAAATCATGGTAGAAAAAGTGTAGAATAAAAAGTACGGTAGACAAATAACCACAAAAAAAGTGCAGTAGAAAAACCGTGGCAGAAAAAGTGTGGCAGAAAAAATGTGGTAGAAAAAGTGCAGCAGAAAAATCGTGGAAACATAATCCTAGAAGCATGACCACGACAACAACATGGTTGGGGTATATTTAAGAGAGATATGGCACATATTGTTTGAGGTATTGTTGGCATAGGGGCAAACCCAGAGTTCATCTCCAAGAGAGCACCAACAAGCCCTAACTACTGGCCCTTTTGGCAACACCTGTGAGGTAGATGTAGTCTCACTTGAGGTAGATATGGGGGGGTTTCAAGACAAAGGTGTGTACAACCAAGGGGAATTTCAAGTGGATCAGATACAAGAACAAAATGACATTTATATATCGTTTACCAACTTATCTCTACTCCGCACAACTATCTATCAGATCTAACACAATAATGAAATAATAGTATATCAGAGGACAAAGAACAAAACATCAATCACACACAACACAAGATGTACATGGTTCACCCTCTCTCCAGGGATACATCCACATAAATGTGCTTTATAATATATTAAGATGAAGCATACAGTTCTTGTTTGTGCTCTTAGCTACCAGATCTTCTTCTTCTTCTCTTTTTCTCTCCCCTCCCTGTGTACCCAGCTGTAGGGTTGATCTTCACACCCAGTTGAAAATATTACAATACTAGAAGGCTCTTACACTTAGCACTTCTCTCTCTAAAAACAATAATTGCCCATGCAAATACCAAAACTAGAACGATAATACCAACAACCCGTCCCTGGTCCTTTGGACCTCTATAAATACATTACAATCACTCACCGACAACCTTAACACGAAACCTAGATGTCAAAACCCTAGATACCAAAATGCTAGGTTTTTAAAACCCTAGGTCAACTTGACCCATGTTTTTAGGGCTTCACCAACGTGTCTTTCCTTCCTTCTTGTGCAGTGCTCCAAATCATCCAACGATGTATTTTTCCACTTGTTGTGTTTTCCACAATCCATATTCCTTGTTGATCTATCATCCTTGATCTCCTCATACAACGGCTTGCTTTCTTTTACTTCGTTCTGTCTTTTCTTGTCTTTTACTCACTTCAACCCAGTAACAATCATTGTGTCTTCCACATAGTTCTCATTTTTCCTTTTTTGCCTTAATCTTCGCTTGCTTCCACAACCAAGGGCCAACAGGCCCCCAACACTTACCTTTGACTCATCGTGAAGAGACTTATTATCTGAAATGCTATATTATTCAAGGTGTTGAGTACTTATTCTGAGGTTTTTCTATGCTATCTTGATATTGGGCTCTTAGCATTTGGTATTAGAGATTAATGATTTGGGGTTTCGCTGATACAACTGAGACACCTTGGCCTTTTCGCTATATTTTATTTCTACGATGTTTCAGAAGGAATCCCTTGGAGGATATTTAGTAGATGGATTAAGGTACATTGGGTTAAAATTTTAGCTCCCGAGGCCTTATACTTTCGAAGATATAGCCTGTGTAAGATAGGGTTCCAGAATCAACCTGAATTGATTCATCACAAAATTTTCGATATAAAACATTTTTTGTAATGTTTCTGACCCTGAAATCCAGAGGTTAATCACAAAAATTATTAAGGTATTTGGGATCAAAATTTCATCTTCTGGGTCATCTTACATTTGTAGATACACCCTGTGGAAGATAGGGTATCTAACTATTCCTATTGACTAGTCTCAAGAATGTGTTCTAGGTAAAACAATCATAACTTATTCATATAGTATCCAAATTGAGTGAGACTGGTTGCATTGGATAGTGGACAATCCTTAGTATTTTTGGTACAAGTTTCAGAATTTTATATCAATTATTTTGTGTGGGGCACACTATACAATTGAGATCTCCTGGAAAGGAAAAAAATCAACAAGTTGTGGGGAAGTTACCGTAAATTCCACTTGGCACATCCAATTTTCATTAGACCTGTGGCAGTGAGGAGAAGAAATATCAAAGAACAAAAAAAAAATTGTACCTAGAAGGGCCAAAAATTTAGAGATACAACAAAATAAAGATTGTCTAGCAGAACCACCTCAAAATCAAGGTTTAAAAGTGATACTTAGCGAACATGCCACCAAAAAAGGGAACTTCTAAACCAAATAGGCCTCCAGATAGTACTACTTGGACTCTTGATGAAGGTGAATAAATGCATAGGGACATAAATGAATTACAAAAGAATACAATGAAAAAATATGAACTACAAGGGATAAGGGATTCAACTAAAGCTAAATTGGAGGTAATAATGGATACTAATATGGATGGTTTGAAAAGGGAGATCATGGAAGGATTACCAAAATTTCCTAATCGAGAGGACACCTGAAAGTGAAAATTTATCCCATGAAATTCATGATGAGGACACAAGGAAGATGAATCAAGAATGGAGAAACTCCAACTTTGGGTTGAAGACCAACCATGTTCCTAAGATCGATATGAGAAATTTTGATGGCAAGGACCCAATCACATGGATACTTCATATGGAGCAATTCTTTGATATATATAATGTGCCACATACACAAAATGTATGAATTGCTTCTTTATATTTAGAACCCAATCAATTTGTATGGTATCGGTGGCTTTGTTCTCACAAATCAATCATCAGTTGGACAATTTTCATGGAAGAAATGATAGCACACTATGAGGATACGAGGATAAATACCTTCTTTAGCCAATTGATAAATATCAAGCAAAATGGTTCAGTTACAGATCACATTGAGAACTTCCAAAGATTGAATATAAAGGTAACAAATATTCCAGATGAGCACTTGATTGATGTATTCATACAAACTTTAAGGGATAACATTAAACATTAGGTTCGCCTTTGGGAACCCAAATCATTGGAGAATGCATTTAGGGTGGCAAGAAATGTTGAAAGTAAAAATATGGCTATGGCTACTACAAGGACCACTCTTAACATCTATCGAGAGAATAATGTTCCTTCTTCTAAAACACCTCAACCTACAAGGTTGACACCTCAACAATTGGAGGAAAGAAAATCAAAAGGTTTATGATTTAATTATGACAGAAAGTACAGTAAGGGACATAAGTGTGGTGAGAAGAAATTATTCTGCATAGACTGTGAAGAGGAAGAAGAACAAGAATAAGAACAAGAACATGAACCATCTCAAGATGAAAACGTATATGTGATTTCTTCTAAAGAGTCGACTCCCACGATATCGTGTAATGCATTGGCTGGAATTAACACTCCTCAAACCCTCAAGATCGAAGGATATATCAAAAATAAAAAGGTAATAGTCCTAATTGATTCTGATAGTACTCATAATTCTATTCACTATAAATTAGCCAAAGCTCTCAATTGCTTTGTATATCCAACACCAGAGTTTTTAAGTAATGATTGCAGATGGGGGAACTATCAATTGCTCAGGAAAATGAAATAAGATCAATCTTACTATGGGGGAATATGTATTGAATAATCCAATGATTTCTATACCCATGGGTGGTGATGATGTCGTACTAGGAATCCAATCGTTACAATCATTAGGAGCAATGGGTTTTAATTTTCAATAACGTTTCATGAAATTTTCATTGGAAGGAAAAAAAATTGAATTAAGAGGTATCACAGGGAAACCCTTTAAGGTGATAAGCTCTAATGGAATGACATAATTATTGAAAAAGGGGAATCAAGTTGTAATTGCACAACTATGCTCACCAGATGTTCAAACATTTAAGCCATATATTCCCATAGATCTCCAAGGGCTTATTGATAAGCATTCCAAAGTATTTGAAGATAGTCCCAAAGATCTTGCACTCACTCAAAATTATGATAATGATATTCACCTAATTCCTGGGAATGTTCCTCTTAACATCACACCTTACAGATACCCTTGTACCCAGAAGAGTGAAATTGAGGGCATGTTTGAATACATGTTAGAGGTTGGCATTATTAGACCTAGCCAAAGTTCTTACTCTGCACTGGTGGTAATGGTATTCAAGAAAGATGGATCATGGCGTATGTGTCTAGATTATAGAGAGATCAACAAGATCACTATTAAAGATAAGTTTCACATTCCCGTCATTGATAAATTATTAGATGAACTACATGGAGCACTCTATTTCACAAAATTAGATCTCCTTTCAGGGTATCATCAGATTAGAATGAAGGAAGAATATATCCCAAAAACAACATTCCAAACTCATGAAGGCCATTATGATTTTTTGGTCATGCCTTTTGGCCTTACAAATGAACCTTCCACATTACAAGGGTTGATGAATTCCATTTTCAAGCCCTTCCTTCAAAAATTTGTGTTAGTATTTTTTGATGATATACTAATCTATATCAAGTCTTGGGAGGATCATGTGTGACATGTTGACAAGGTGCTACAACTATATGCCAAACTGTCCAAATGTTTCTTTGGGGTGGAGGTAGAGTATTTGGGTCATATTGTATCTCATGTGTAACGTCCCCCGACCACCCACAGGTCAGGGAATGCCACTCCAGAAAAATATATCATGATCTGATACCATTTGGTAACATCCCCAACCTTAAATAGGATGGGCCATGCTACTCTAGGGAACACTTTCATTCTCTTAATGCAGAACATATGGTAACATACCCAATATTCAACTGATCTATGCCACATAAATTTTCTCTTCAAATTGCATGCAACTTAAACATATACATACAACACTCTTGCAGAAGCTTTACATATAAACATAAACAAACAATTACATTCTGTAATATACGATTTCATACTGAAATAACAGTAAACATAGATATGCATCATATACAGGTAAATACCCATAGACATACAGGCAATTATAATTACATATATCATAAACCGTAACATAAGCACGTAAATCACAATGCAACATATAATGTTTATCATACGATTGGTACTTATCTTGGAAATATTGTCACAAACTATGTACAGACCATCCACGAACCTCCCAACCTTAGACTACACTGTTCATCACTCTCAACAGTGATTCACCCTCGAGATGGGACTAAACATCACCCGGGTAAAGGGGTTCCTAACCAGGCTAGTGTTCACAGACAACAGGAAAGACTCCGTCTCAGGTGCTTGCTCAACTAACAGCCTAGAGCCTCTCATTCCCCACATGCCTATCCCACGCAAGGAAGTGTGCCCCTTCTCTTCTCAACAGTCCCTCGGTTGTGCCACTTCCCTTTCAGGGCTTCAACAACAGGTCGGACAGGAAGTCTCAGAGCACTGTAGCTACAGTTTAGCACCTTCGAGAATCAATCCCCAACAATTCTCTCTCTCATAGAATTTCTCACGGGCCTGACAACCCACTTCTTCAATTTTCCACGGGCATGACAACCCACTTATTCAATCTCCCATGGGCCTGACAACCCGCTTCTTCAATCCAACTCCCAAGATAACCAGGTACACCAACCCGAATGGTTAAGTAATAGGCTCATATATAGTGATATGGATGTCTAAAGGATAACGGACTATGTGAATGAAAATGGTCATGGAATCATTGACTAGATAACTGAGTGATGGAAGGAATCATCGTGAAACTGATCATGAAGTATGATAGTCAGAATGATCATGAAGGTGATGGTGAAAATGATCCTGAAAGGTGACCAAATGAGCTAAGTCTCCACAATATGAATGCATGTCCCCAACTTGACACTTGTCATATCAGAAGTTACTTTGGTCCACTTGTCCCGAACTTTAGAACTTGGGATAAAATAATTATCCATACTTTATGCTTTAGGAAATATTAATATAATATTCCTTTTTGCCTTAAGCTCTCTATATTATCCCTTTCCTTAAATTTTGGCCTTCCCTTTCCCTAACTAGTGAATTTCAGTCCCCCAACTCTTTTTCATGGTCAGTCTGCATGCAACGATGTATTTTATATTAATCATGAGACATATACAAAATAGGTGCACTGGCCTTTAAGATCTAGGTGCTTTGGCCTAATTCCAAAACATAATAATTCCATCTTATAATAATTGGCTCACCAGCATATAGCACATATCATATACACAAGGTTCGTTGACCTCCATATTGTGCGCACTTTAGTTACTGTGCGCAGTATCTAGGAATGTGCACACTGCATCATTTTACTACGCAGTTCATGCATGCACTATGCCATGGAAGGTGCATTACAAAAATGATGTCAAAATAGCTCACCAATTTAAGTACACTTACATTACATTTACAATTGGGTCCGACTGAGGGATATTACAATCCCCTGCCGTTATTTATGCACTATCCTCAGTGCATCATACACCCATATTCAACAGAGTTTTCAAAAATCTTCAAAATGATGTGGGTATTCTTTCTGCATTGCATCTACATGCTCCAAAGTAACATCCTCGTGATCATACCAGGCCCATTGGACCTTTACAAGACCTATGGCTCAGTTCCGGAGCTGCTTGACTTTCCGGTCCAAAATGGACACTGGATGCACTTGAAAAGTGCCTTCTTGCTCCACCTGAATCACATTCCAATCAATAACATGATTAGCATCAGGAATATATTTCTTTACAAATGATACATAGAAGACATTATGAAAAAACATAGATGTAGACAATGAAATCATTTAAGCAACTGGACCAATCCTCCCTAGGATTTCAAATGGCCCACAAAATTTGGCTGCCAACTTGGCGCAGCTTCCTAGCTTCAGGGAACTCTTGTTAGCTCTCACTTTCAGGAAAACATGATCACCCACTTTGAATTCTCTGTGGGTTCTGTTCTTATCATCATAACTTTTCTGTCTTTCTTGGGCATATTTTAAATTATGCTTAATTTTTATCATTTGGTCCTCCATATCCTTGAGCAACTCTGGCCCAACTACTATCCTATCAGCTGGATTATCCCAACTCACTAGAGTATTGCACTTTCTGTCGTAAAGTGCTTCAAATGGGCTCATGTTCAACCATGCTTGATACCCATTGTTACAAGCGAATTCTACCAAGTGTAGGTAGTCTTCCCATTTTGATGGTTTGTCCATCACATACATTCTCAGTATATATTCTATCACTTTATTCACCCTCTCTGTTTGTAAAGTTCAAATTCATTCTGAATCCTTTGAACAATCCTTTCTAGAAATTCGAGGTGAATTTCGGGTCTCTTTAGGACACAATTGTTTTAGGAATTCCATGCAATCGTGCTACTTCCTTCATGAAAATACCAGCAACATGTGTTGCCTTGTGAGTACTTTTTAGTGGAATAAAATGGGTAGCTTTCGTAAGATTTTCCACCACCACCATGATCAAATCATGTAGCTTGCTTGCTCTAGGAAATCCCATAATAAAATCCATTGTCACCACTTCCCACTTCCATTCAAGAATGGGTAAAGGTTGCAACAACCCTACTAGGTGCCTATTCTCAGCTTAACTTTCTGGCATTCCATACATCTAGCAATGTATTCAACGATCTCTCTCTTCATACCTAGCCAAAAGTAATGGATCTTGATCACTGCCACAGTTTTCTAATATCCAGGGTGCCCTGCACAAGGAACATTATGCATCTCATGCAAAACGGTATGTTTCAAGTCCTAGACATTTGGAACAAAAATTATGTTCTTGTACAACAATATTCCATCTAATCCCAAATTATAATTATTCACCTTTTGTGGCATCTTACCCTACTGTAGCATTGCTACCAATTCTCTGTATTGCAGATATGCATTTGTAGCCTCCAAAATTTTGTTTTTAATATCAGTCTGGTACATGCTAATGGTTGTAGCATGTAGTTCATGGACCCTCCTGCTGAGTGCATCAACCACTTTATTCTCTTTCCCCTTGATATTCTTTATATGAAAGTCATATTCGCTTAGAAATTCTAACCATCTACCTTGCCTAGCATTTAGATTTGGCTGATCAAATAAATATTTCAGACCATTATGGTTTGTTCTTAGCTCAAACCTCTTCCCCATGAGGTAGTGTCTCCATTTCTTCAAGGCATGCACTATGGCTTCCAACTCCAAATCATGAGTAGCATAGTTTCTTTCATGATCCTTCAACTTCCTTTATTCATAACATATGACAAACCCATTTTGACTGAGGATACCACCAAGTCCTTCATTACATACATCTGTGCATACAATGAAGTCTTCATTTGGGTTTGCAATCCTTAATATTGGAGAACTTGTCAATAATTGTTTCAAGTGTTGGAAATTGTTCTCGAAATACAGTGTCCAATCAAACTTCACTCCCTTTCTTTGCAAGGAAGTGATCGGGTGTGCAATCTTTGAT
The DNA here is from genome assembly GCA_009831015.1 of Picea engelmannii. NCBI lineage: Eukaryota > Viridiplantae > Streptophyta > Pinopsida > Pinales > Pinaceae > Picea > Picea engelmannii. The sequence continues at coordinate 101,152 of ML783635.1, read as the reverse complement.
AATCCTTCAATAAATATTCTATAGTAGCCTACAAGACCCATGAATGATCTCACCTTTGTCACATTCTTCAGTGCTGACCATTCTCCAATGTCCTCTATCTTCTCAGGATCCACCGCTATCCCATCCTTTGAAATGATATGCCCCAAATAATGAATTCGTTTCTGATAAAATGATCACTTGCTCAATTTGGCATACAAATTATGCTCCCTTAATACTTGCAACACCATCCTCAAATGATGTTCATGCTCTTCCTCTGACTTAGAATATATAATAATTTCATCCAAAAAGACAATGAGAAACTTGTCCAAATATTCTCGGAAAACACCATTCATTAAGCACATGAAAACAACTAGTGCATTTGACAACTCAAATGGCACCACTGTGAACTCATAATGAACATACCTTGTCCTGAAGGTGGTCTTTCTGATATCTTCTTCTTTAATCCTTACCTGATGGTATCCTGATCTGATATCTATCTTTGAAAATATCTTTGCATCCTTCAATTGATCAAATAGATCATCAATCCTTGGCAGAGGATACTTGTTCTTAACAGACACTTTATTCAACTTTCTGAAGTCAATGCATAATCTTAGTGTTCCATATTTATTTCTCACAAAAAATACTGGGGCACCCCAAGGTGACACACTTAGGCATATATACCCCTTATTCAGAAGTTCTTCAAGCTTCATTTGCAACTCCTTCAACTCTGGTGCACTCATTCTGTAAGGAGTCTTTGATACTGGCGCTGCTCCAGGGATTAAATTTATAGAAAAATCAATGTCTCTCCTTGAGGGTAGTCCTGGTACTTCCTTGAACACATCTTCAAAATATTCCAAAACTACATAATCCTCCAAATTTGGCACCTTATCTCTAGGTGTCTCTGCCAAATGAGCTGCAATTATTTGACACCCTTTTCTGTAACATTTCTTCAGCTGCAATGCTGAATTTTCTCTAATGGTTACTGCCCTGGGAATTCCCTGTACTTTTCTTAGTTTCCCTTCCTCATCCAGGAAAATAAATTATTTGTTGTCATAGTCTAAGAGAGTATGATGTTTGTCCAACCAATCCATCCCAATTAGACAGTCATAGGAACCTAAAGGAAAGATTTTTAAATTTTCCTTGGTGTTCAGTCCATTCATATATATGAGGCATGACTTAACCATCTCATTAACTTTTCTTTTGGCTCCTGTAGCCAGCTGCACCAACCAAGATTTCCCATGCTTGCTTCTTGGCAATTACAAAATTTCCACTGTCTTAGGGTCTATATAACTGTGACTATATCATGAATCAATTAAAATAGAAATGGGTTGGTTGTTTATCATACCTTCCACTTCAATCATGTGGGACTAATACTCTGCTTGCTTGTTGTCTAGGGCTGCATAAATCCTTGGCACATATATGCCCATGTCCTCCACTGTTTCAACTTGTTGTACATTGTGAACAACCCTACCTTTTTCACCTCTGTGAGGACAATCTCTGAACCTATGATATCCTTTACAACCCCAACATTGAATAGGTGGCTTCCTTGGCCTTTTAATCCCTGTGTCTATCGTTTTGGTTTCTTTAGGCGTTTGTTGTCCTTGTGGATTATTTTTTAAGAATGATGGATTAGCTCCCTTCTTCCTCTGATCCATCTTGAATTTCTTATTGTCTGCCCAAGCCTTTTGGAAAGTTGTCCTTTCTTTTTACTGATTATATAGACATTTAGCTCGCCTTATGGTATCTTCCAATGTATTGGGATCATCATACTATATTTTTTCATTGATGAGTGATGGAAATCCACTCAAATACCTTTGAATTCTTATTGTCTCATCCTTGATGAAAGAGACATACTTCAACAGTTCTAGAAACCTTCTCTCATATTCATCCATGGTCATACTTCCAAGCTCGAGTTCAAAGAAATATTTCATTTTCTTGTCATAATATCTCTTAGTCAAGTATTTCTTATCAAAATACTTCTTGAATTCCCTCCAAGTAACACTTTTCTCTTTAATGTGTTGCACCTGCACAAGTTGATCCCACCACATGGAGGCTTTTCCCTTGAGTTGATAGATAGCAATTCTACCTTCTGCATGAGAAGAATAATTATGCAATTGGAAATACTTTCTCATGCCCAACAACCATGTCTCTGCATCTTCATCATTTTTGTGCTCTCCATCAAATGTAGGAGGTTTGATTTTGTTCATTTCTCCTCATAGTTCATCTACCCTAGACCTCTTATACCTTCTAACAGGGGACAGACTTGAGTTGTTGCTTGTTCTCTTATTGGAATGACTTGGGGAGTGATGGTGATGTCTGTGACTTCCAGAATTGCTTAGGCCACTCTCCTTAATCAATTTATTTTCTATTATGTTCAAGCCCTCCAATAACTTCATGTTGAAGTCATCTTGCTACTCTTTGGCTCTCATAAGCCTTTCATTATTAGCTTTATGTCTTTGAACATCCTTCTGCAAATTCTTAATGGTCTCTGCCATAATCATGTTTTCATTCCTTTCTTCTCCATGTCCGTTGGAGTTCGTTCCTTTAATGCCCAAATGGTCATCCACCCCTCTTCTCTCATCTTGCTGATTGTAATTCCCCTATGCTTCTTCCATTCCTATAGACTCTGCACTGGTTTGATATGATCTAGTTGTTGTTAATTTTGGTTCAATATATACATCATAATTATCTCTCTTGATTTCCTAGTGTTATCACCGTGACAATTCTAGATAAGACCCAAGTATTGAAAACATAGATGCGCAGCGCCTTCAGAGATACATCTGGGAAATAAGGTAGTTTGCTGAAACCACTTTTGCCAAGACATGGTATCACACGTTTCCATATGTCAAATCCACCACTCATGGAGCGGGCGACGACTAGTTAGATCACCCCATTTCACTCATTCGGTACTTCGCAACCATGTGACATCAGTTGAATGTCACCATGTAATGAACTCGAAAGTTAATCATTTGAAATGGATTAGCAGAGCATGGCAACCCAATGCTCTTGTACATAGTCCGTCTACGCCTCATAATTGGAATTCTATAACTACCAATCCTCAAGTATGAAGGTATCTTCTTATCCATAAATGAAGTAATATCTAAATTGCTTGACTCTCCGCTCTCTGTAAAATCATTTCGGTATCCACAAATTGAGATACATGGACAAGGCTAAATCCAGTGAGAGAGGTTATTTGGGCAACATGCTAGACTTTCTTGCGAATAAGGAGGAAAGGGTACTTGCGCACATTCTAGCGACTAAATTCCACACAGAGTCGTCTATAGACTCATAGTTGGAAGCCAGGTTGAATCCTACGATGAAGGATTTAGTCATCAACAGACCAACTACTAAGAAGAAAAGGAGAAAGTGATAGAAGAAGGAGGAATCCACGGTTGAAACGACTAAAAGTGTTGGAGAGAATCAATCAGTCTGGTTAGATTCTTTAAAGGAGGAGATCGTTGAGCTGAAGTGAGTCTTCAACTAAAATTAAGTATGTTTCAACAAATTTTGAATAGCTGGTAAAAGAGGTAAGGAGCACCAAAGATGATAAGACTGTTCCTAAATGACCCTTTTTTCAATAGGATAACTGCTATCATTCCCTTTTTGTAATTTTGGGATTAATACGATTATATACATACAGAAACGAATCTTGGACTGTTTATTACAAAATTCTATCTGGTGGTGTTATGAGTCTTGTTTACTTTTATAGTATGCTTTTCTTGTAAGCTTATATTCCACTTCCATCTATCTGAATCAGAGGAATATAAAACTCAAAATTCTTTTTAATTAATTCTCCAATGCGGTTGTGTGTTTCTTTTTCTTCTAATATTATGCAAATTAAACTCAGACTCATCGCCTTCCAAACAGATTCACATGCACTAAACTTCAACCTATACATCCATATTTATCATGCATAGCAACATCACAAGCTAAACCGTGTTTTTTTGCACCTATATCCACTATGCATTTCTTCTCTGTCACACTGACAACTTGTGCATACTACTTTTGCGTTGTATGCCAATATCCACTGCGCACAGTTTTCGTATCACGCACCGATACTCCACATGCATTTCTCCATATGCATTGCACCATGTCAAAGTTCAATATGTTCCATCGTGCACAATAATTTGCGCACACCATTGAATACACTGTCGCGAGACAACTTATACTCATACTATGCGTGTATCAACAAAACTCCTCTGTGTTATGCAATACTTTCACACCCCATGTGCACATTACTATGTGCATGCTCACCACACAAGGATAAATTTAACGCGTGCATCCACACACAATATTCTTCCATGCAGTGCCACAATTTATGCTGCACACTTGCATGCCAATATTTTCCATGGACGCTCCGTGAATTGAAATTTGGTCAATTAGAAATTAATCTTCTATGAATATTCACTTCACTTGAACCTTTCTGGCCCATCCAAGCTCAATGTTGAAACTGAAACTTTGATACCAATTTGTAACATCCCCCGGCCACCCACAGACTGGGGAATGTGGCTCGAGAGCAATCTCTCATGCTCTGATACCAGTTGGTAACATCCCCAACCTTAAATAGGATGGGCCATGCTACTCTAGGGAACGATTTCGTTCTCTTACTATGGAACATGCGGTAACATACCCAATATTCAACTGAGCTATGCCACATAAAGTTTCTCTTCAAACTGCATGCAACTTAAACATATACATACAACACTCTTGCGGAAGATTTACATATAAACATAAACAAACAATTACATTCTGTAATATATGATTTCATACTGAAATAACAGTAAACACAAATATGCAACATATACAGGGAAATACCCATAAACATACTGGCAATTATAATCACATATATGATAAACCGTAACATAAGCACATAAATAAAAATGCAACATATAATTTTTATCATACGACTGGTACTTATCTTGGAAATATTGTCACCAACTGCGTACAGACCGTCGACGAACCTCCTAGCCTTAGACTAAACTGTTCATCACTCTCAACAGTGAGTCACCCCCGATTTGGGACTGAACTCCACCCAAGTAAATGGGTTCCTAACCAAGCTAGGGTTCATAGACAACATGAAAGATTCTGTCTCAGGTGCTCGTTCAACTAACAACCTACAACCCCCCATTCCCCACATGCATGTCCCACCCAAAGAAGTGTGCCCCTTCTCTTCTCAACAGTCCCTCAGCTGCCCCACTTCCTTTCTAGGGCTTCAACAACATGACAGACAGGAAGCCTCAGAGCACTGTAGTTGTAGTTTAACACCATCGGGAATCAATCCCCAACAATTCTCTCCCTCATAGAATTGCTCACAGGCTTGACAACCCGCTTCTTCAATTTTCCACGGGCCTGGCAACATGCTTCTTCAATCTTTCACGGGCCTGACAACTCGCTTATTCAATCCCGCTCCCAAGCTAACCAGGTACACCAACCATAATGGTTAAGGAATAGGCTCAGATATAGTGAAATGGATGTCTCAAGGATAACAGATTGCGTGAATGAAAATGGTCATGGAATCATTGACTGGATAACTGAGTGATGGAAGGAATCATCGTGAAACTAAGCATGAAGTATCATAGTCAGAATGATCATGAAGGTGATGGTGAGAATAATCCTGAAAGGTGACCAAATGAGCTAAGTCTTCACGATATGAATGCATGTCCCCAACTTGAAACTTGTCATATCAGAAGTTACTTTGGTCCACTTGTCCTGAACTTTAGAACTTGTGATAAAATAATTATCCATACTTTATGCTTTAGGAAATATTAATATAATATTCCTTTTTGGCTTAAGCTCTCTAGCTTATCCCTTTCCTTAACATTTGGCTCTCCCTTTCCCTAACTGGTGAAGTTCATCCCCCCATCTCTTTTATCATGGTCGGTATGTGCACAACGATGTATTTTATATTAATCATGAGACATATACAAAATAGGTGCACTGGCCTTTAACATCTAGGCGCTTTGGCCTAGTTCCAAAACATAAGAATTCCAACTTATAATAAATGGCTCACTAGCCTATAACACATGTCATATACAAAAGGTTTACTGACCTCCATACTGCATGCACTTTAGTTACTGCGCGCAGTATCCGGGAATGTGAACACTACATAATTTTACTGCACAGTTCATGCGTGCACTATGCCATGGAAGGTGCATTACAAAAATGATGTCAAAACAACTCACCAGCTTATGTACACTTACATTACATTTACAATTGTGTTCGACCGAGGGATATTACATCATGAAGGTGTCAAGGTAGACCCTAACAATATTAAGGCCATGATGGACTGGCCGATTCTCAAAACATTGAAGAATCTTAGAGGATTTTTGGGTTTGATAGGTTACTACCGCAAGTTTGTTCGGAACTATGGGAGAATAACAACACCTTTAATGACACTAACTAAGAACAATGGATTTTCATGGACTCCAGAGTAAACTAAATTTTTTGAACAACTTAAAGAGGTGATGTGCAAATCTCCTGGATTGACCACACCAAACTTCACAAAACCCTTTATTGTGGAATGTGATGCCTCGGGAAATGGCATTGGTGTTGTCCTAATGCAAGAAGGAAGGCCCCTAGCTTTTGAAAGTTGAACACTCAAGGGAAATGACTTACACAAACCCATTTATGAGAAGGAAATGATGGAAATACTACATGCATTAAAGAAATGGCGCCCTTACCTAATAGGTAGGCACTTCAAGGTCAAAACAGATCATGATAGTCTTAAATACTTCTTGCAACAAAGACTATGTTCAAAAGAACAACAAAAATGGGTGACCAAGATATTGGGGTATGATTTTGAAATCATCTATAAAAAAGGGAAGAAAAATATTGTGGCAGATGCACTCTAAAGAAAGGATGAATATGTTGAGGCCTTTCTTTGTGCTATCTCGATCATCCAACCCGATTGGATAATAGAAGCAAGGGATGAATGGAAGAATGATGAAAACATGTGGACTCACATTCAAAGGTTGTAGCAGGATTCCAGTGCATCATATACATTTACATGGAAAAATGATTCACTATGGTACAAAGATCACTTATATTTATGTAAGAACTCCCAACTCAAACAAAAGGTACTATTGGAATTTCACACCTCTCCGGTAGGAGGGCACTTGGGATTTTTGAAAACCTACCATAGGTTCAAGAAGGATTTTTTTTGGGATGGCCTTAAAATTGATGTTCAAATGTTTGTAGAAGAAGCTTTGGTTTGCCAACAAAATAAGGTGGGAAAAATTAAGACCCTAGGTCTTTTACAACCATTAGCCATCCCAAGTCAGCGTTTGGGGGAGGTTTCCATGGATTTCATCATAGGGTTACCGAAGTTTGAAGGAAAGAGTGTCATCACAGTGATTGTTGATACACTAACCAAGTACGCACACTTTTGTGCACTCTCTCATCCCTTCAAAGCCAGTACAGTTGCCACCACATTCATGGAGGCAATTCAAAAACTACGTGGAATCCCAAAGATTATTGTAAGTGACAAAGATCCTATCTTCACTGGAAATTTTTGGACATAATTATTTTCTTGTTTGGGTGCTCAATCTGATGGACAAATCGAGAGTGTGAACAAATGTCTAGAAGGTTACCTTCATTGCTTTGTCTCTGATAAACAAATTCAATGGTTCAAATGGTTACCCTTGGAAGAATGGTGGTATAACACTTCCTTTCATATTGCAACAAAAATGACACCATTTATGGCACTCCATGGATACCACTCTCCTTCCATCACTTCTTCTCTAAAAGAAAAATATAAGGTTCAAGAAGTGGAATATCACATCGAACATCAACAACAAGTTCTCCAAATCTTAAAGGACAACTTGACCATGACACAAAATCGCATGAAACAACAAGCAGATCAACATTGTAGTGAAATAATTTTTGAAGTAGGGGATTGGGTGTTTTTAAGACTAAAACCATACAAATAGATTTCCCTCAACCAAGCCAAGAAGGATAATAAATTATCACCAAAGTACTATGGACCTTATAAGGTATTGAAAAATATTGTTACTATGGCATACAAATTGGAGTTTCCTACATCCTCACGAGTACACCCAGTTTTCCATGTTTCATGCTTAAAGAAGGTTATAGGTGACAAGATCCAAGTTCAAACTATATTGCAAAAACTTGACGAGGAAGGAAAATTCATATTGGATCCTGAAGCCATCATTGACACAAGAATTTGCCAGTTGAGGAATAGATCCATTTCAGAGTATCTCATTAAGTGGAGGAAACTACCTACTGAAGATTCCACTTGGGAAGATGATTCTTTTATATATAAGCATCCAGAATTACTCAAGCATTGCAGAAAACACTTGTCTCAAGGGGAGGGGCATGTTAAGCCCTAAATAGTGGCACATTACCCCTTAATTAGGGAATATTACATTAGTAATGTTATTTTATTTATGTCGGCTTGGGCATTTTAGTTGTAATTGTACCTCCTAGTCTCCTATATATACCAACGAGATAGTTTCATTTGGAATCATATTGTATTTGGATATTTATGTGGTGTATAAGGAGGTTTCCCCCTCGAAGAGGCTTATTATCTGAAATTCTATATTTTTCAAGGCGTTGGGTACTTATTCTGGGGTTTTTCTATGCTATATTTATATTGGGTTCCTAACAAGTTGTATCCACTTTTCGGTTATAGTCGGAGAAGATAGGGGGTTGTAGCCTCCTTCTAGCTGTAGCCAAACAAATTGGGAGTTGGAGCTTCCCTTAGGTTTTAGCCTAAAAATATAGGGGTTCAGAGCCTCCTTCTAGTTGGAGCTAGAGAATTGGAAGTTAGTGCTTCCTTCAATGTAATTCTTGACATATAGGAAAAGAATTATGTGGTTTTCTCCCGCATTGGGTTTCCACGTAAATATTGGTGTACTATGAATTGTGTGGATGTGTTTGTTATTGTTTATTATGCACTGATGAATGTTATTTCTTATGATACAATAAGATATTGATGATGAACAAATGAACATGGTTGAATAAGTAAAATAATATATATTGTGGTTTAAAGGATTAATAATTGGTATAATTTCTCATTACTGATTCACCCCCCCTCTCAGAAATCGAACATTCACTTAATTCTCTCACTTTCTTCTATTCTCCCAAGACTCTCAAATTATTTGGTTACATCAAAAATAGGAAAGTCATCATCCTTGTGTATAGTGGTAGCCCCCATAAGTTTATTCAACATCGCATTTCCCAAGAAGTAAATTGTTACATTTGTGTCGTCAATAATTTTCAAATCATGATTACCAATGGCGGTTCCATGAAATGTGGGGAATGATGTTAAAATGTGCGACTCCAAATTTGTCAGTATCCCCTGAAATCACATATGTTTTCTATAGACATGGGTGGTTGTGACATTGTTCTTGGTGCCTAATGGTTACACACTCTAGGCCCCATTCTCATGGATTTTAAGGACTTAACCATGCAATTCCAACATGAGGGAAAGCAATATAAGTTCCAATGCATCACATCAAGGTCCCTTGAGATCATCATTTCCCATCACATGGAAAATCTCCTCAAAAAAGGTCATTCAAAAATTATATCACAAATCGATTCCATTCATGTTGTTGAGACACCTTCTATGCATCTCGACCTCCAATCTATCCTCTCCCTCCAGCAAGTTGTTTTTACCACTCCCAAATAAATTCCCCCTTCCCATGGAGTCCATGATCATTCCATCCCTCTCATCTCAGACAGTCTTCCTCCCAATGTTCGGCCTTATCATCATCCCTTTCCCCAGAAGAATGAAATTGAGAAAATTGTTCATGAATTGCTAGAAGGCAATGTTACTTGTCCTAGTACTATCCATTATTATTACCTTGTGGTCATGGTACTCAAGAAAGAAGGTACTTGGCACATGTTTCTTGATTTATGCGCCCTCAATAAACTCACAATCAAATACAAACTCCCCATTCCTATCATTGATGACCTGTTGAATGAATTGAGTGGTTCTTAGTACTTCACCAAATTGGGTCTACATTATGGCTACCACCAGATCCATATGAAAGAAGAAGAAATTCCCAAGATTTCATTTCTCACTCATGAGGGTCATTATGAATGCTTGGTAATGCCCTTTGGATTGTGTAATGCTCCTTCCACTTTCAAAAATATTATGAATGATGTATTCCGTCCTTTTCTCTTTCATTTTGTCTTAGTTTTCTTTGATGATTTCTGATCTATAATAAAACTTGGCCATCCTATCTCTTGCATGTGAATCAAGTTCTCCATCTACTCTCTAAGCACCAACTTTTCCTCAAACAATATAAATGTGCCTTTGGTGCCTCATAAGTGGAATACCTGGGTCATATTTTCGGAAAGGATGGTGTTTGAGTGGATCCTAATAAAATTGAATCTATGCAAGATTGGCCTTGCCCTAAAACACTTAATATATTGCATGGTTTTCTCAGTTTAACATGATATTATAGGAAGTTTGTTCGGAATTATGGAAATATTGCAGCTCCTCTCACTTATATCCTTAAAAAGAATGATTTCACTTGGAATTTAGCTACAGATCATGCCTTCCAAGCCTTAAAAGATGTTGTTTTCTTGACCCCTGTCCTAGACCTTCCAGACTTCATAAAGACATTTGTATTGGAATGTGATGCTTCATGGAAAGGAATTGGAGTCATCCTCATGCAAGATGGGAGGTCATTGGCCTTCACTAGAAAACAAATTTCAGAGAGACATTTGGGCCAATCCATTTAGGAAAAGGAAATGTTATCTATGCTGTATGTTGTGGATCTCTAGCATCCTTATTTATTGGGTCAATTATTCCAAATAAAAACTGATCATCAAAGTCTCAAGTATTTCCTGGAATAATGAATTTCATCCCTGATGCAACAAAAATGGCTGACCTAGCTATTTGGCTATGATTATGAGATCATTTACAATAAGGGGAAGGAAAATATAGTGGTTGATGCTCTTTCCTAGAAATATGAAGAATACGGGTCCATGTTCTCCCCTCATTCATTGTACCATATTTGCTCCAAGTTGTCCATCAGGAATGGCTGCAAGACCCCAAATTTTCTATCCCAATCCACCAATTTCAACTCAATTCTTCAATTTATCTAGGGTACTCTTGGAACAATGAAGAGATTTGCTACAAAGGTTTTTTGTATCTATGAAATAAATCCCAACTTAAATCCACAAATATTTATGAACTTCATGCCTCACCCACAACCGGGCATTCAGGGTTTATCAAAACCTATGAACGGGTCAAACGTTCTTTTTTCTAGGATGGTATGAAACATGACATCCTCACCTTTGTGGTTGAATGTGAAGTTTGGCAATGCAACAAGGGAGAATTTGTCAAATCTTTGGACACACTCCAACCACTTTTGATTCCCCTTGCTATTTGGAAAGATATTTCTATGGATTTCATTGTAGGCTTACCTAAATCGGGAAATAAGTTAGTCATCATAGTGGTCGTAGATAATCTCTCCAAATATGCTCATGTTTATGCTCTTAAACACCCATTCACAACCACTACAGTGGCTCAAATATTCATGGATAATATCTTCAAGTTTCATGGTATGCCTAATTCTATTGTCTCTGATAGAGACCCCACTTTCACCGACAATTTTTGGCAAGAATTGTTCAAGCTACAGGTCACCCAATTTCATCTTAGAACTGCCTTTCACCCCCAGACGGATGGCCAGAATGAAGTTGTCAACAAGTGTTTGGAAATATATTTGAGGTGTTTTTCATCTGAGAGGAAAAGTCGGTGGGCTCAATAGTTACCCCTTGCTTAATGGTGGTACAACACATATTACTATACATATACTTGCATGAATCCTTTTGAGGTAGTCTATGGCCAAATTCCCCCATCAGTTCTCTCCTGTATGCCAGGGGTCTCAAAGTTTCAGGAGGTTGAAAAAAATATTATAGTCCGCGAGGCTATTTTTCCTGCCCTCAAAGACAATTTGGTCTTGTCTTAGAATCACATCAAGAAACAAGAAAATCAAGATCGTTCTGAATGCCATTTTGTTGAAGGGGACCAGGTGTTTCTTCGACTACAACCTTATAAGTTTACCGCACTCAAATCTAAAAAATGTCAGAAACTTGCACCCAAATTTTATGGTCCTTATATAGTGCTCAAGCATGTGGGATTGGTGGCATATCATTTATCTCTACCCAGTCAGTTGAAGCTCCATCATGTTTTTCATGTTTCCTAATTAAATAAGGTGATTGGAACTAAGTTCCAATATCAAAATAGTCTCCCTGAGTTGGATGAAGAAGGTTCCATATGCTTACATCCACAAGTAGCCTTGGCCTAGTGAGAGCATCATCTTCATCAACGCACCATCACAGAAGTTTTAATCCAATGGAAAGATACACCTCTAGAAGATGCCACCTGGGAGCTGACCGCCATTATACAACAATTTCCTCATCTGAAGCATTGAGGACAAGGTTGTTCTTCAAGGGGGAGGGCATGTTAGGGGCCTAACCTCCCTAACCCCTCACGTAGGTAGAATACTATAATTTCATGTATTAAATGCAAATATCAATAATTCCTAGCAATAAGGAAGAATAATTCAAATGTAAGAAGACCTAATAGAAGGTTTCGCTTCTAGAAGGATCTTCCTCTAGATTGTTCTTCTGGATAGATAGATTTAGTATAAATAGGAGTAGAGGGTATGAGAAATATTGTCTTCGATATTATTGTAATAGAGCTATACTGTACTAGAAGTTTCCCCCTTTAAGAGGCAAGTGAACATTGCTATCATTAATCAAGGTGATTTTTTTGGTGTTATTCTGGTATTGTTCTAGTTATATCATTGTTGTTGTGCCATCTCTAGCTAAAATATTTATGTTTTGCATACTATTTTATACCTTGAATAATGCACACTAACTGGGTCTTAGGAAATCTATAGAAATAATTATATATCTTGGTAAGTGTCTAAGGCATTGCAAAGCTAGATTGAGACGACAATAAGTGAAGAAATGGAGCTATAGGAGGACAATATATGTATACTTTAGGGGTTGGATTGTGCAATTATTTTTGGAAAGAAAGAATTGTTCCCTGATTTATTCGTATATCTGTAAAAGAATCATAAGTAGAAGGACACAATCCGTTGTTGTATCTTTGTAATGTTTTTCATATCAATAAGTTCAAGAATCCACCTTAGGTGTTACTGATAACTCTATTTTATGGTCTCTTTATACTTGTTAAATGTTACTATTGCTTGCATTGATGTGGACGGATAAGTATTGGTGAATATTGGATAAGTGTTGAATTAAAGATGGGATTATTTAAGGCCACGCTTGGACATATGCATACTGTTAGAGAACGTGATTATATTGAATGTAATTGCATATCTAACACCATAGATTATTGCATAGTTGTGGGAAATACCTCAAGTGAAGAGGCATAGTTTGGTTGTAGTAGGAAAATGTTGGTTAATCCCATGCAGCCGAGGGAAGGTAGTAATACACAAACTAGGGTACCAAAAGTGTAAAAAATTGGATAGGATTGTAGGTTTGTGATTAGTGGTATTAGAGAATACTCTTGACCCATTTTCTATAGGAAAGGTGATATCACAGATAACTTGGGAAAATTTTTCCATGTTTTAGAAGGAAGTAGTTGGGTGGAGTGAGCTAAGTTGTTTTTAGAACCATTTTGGACACTCTTTTCCATGTTGTGATAATATTTCACATAATATAAGGTTTTAGGATAAGTTCAATAGGTTGGTCCAAAGTAAATTGAAGATTTGATAAGGAATATTATATGAATTGGAGAAGTAGGAAATGGAGACAAATCTTTTTCCATAAGAGTGGGTAAGATCTTTAGTGTTGCTTCAAGTGTTGTAGTACAACATTAAATACTTGAGTGAAAAATATATGAATATTGGGAAAGTGCCAATAACATTTTATGATGTCAAGATAGGTTAAAATGAGTGGGATAGTGACATTGGTTATCTCTCTAGGGTGCATAGATCAAGACTAGAATTGTCACCTTGTAGAAGACAACAAAGAAGCTATTAGATTATCTTTATAATCATGGAGAGAATATAGACTCTTTGGAATAGAGGTTGACCTAGATCAACCAAAATTTTGACAAATCTTTATGAGGAATTTCTATGCATCCTTTGGTGGAAAGTTGTTTGGTGAAGGAACTAGAAGTGATATGTGTTAGGCTCAAGGACACACTTGAATTTATAGTGATAATAGTGGATAGAGTCATGGATTCTTTCTTAGACAAGAAATTCATTCAATATCTAAGTGTAATAATTAATGCCATGGAATATCCAACCAAGGAATTTGGTGGATTGGTGACATGTTTCGTGGAGGAAACCGCATGATGCTTAGAAGCATTTGACTTGCATGTGTTGGACTTGATAGTAGACACAGATGACAAGGCTAAGGTGCATTGACCTTTGTATGTTTTAATCAAGGAAGAGGTTGAATCCTCCTTGAACATAGTTGATTAAGAAGACTAGCAAGATGATATGGAGAGAGAAAGATTATTGAATGAAGGACACAACATAATTTATTTGAGAATTCCTCTCTTAATGTACTGAGTCATAGGTTGTTACACATGAAATTTGCACACCTAGGTACCTCTCCCTAAGTGTCGTAAGTGTCATATAAGTGTCTCATACACCTTGACACCATGGCATAACCTATGTTACAATCCCTAGTTAATGTGGAGGAGGGATATATTACATGAAGGCCAAAATACCAAGTGCACATGAATTATTATTAATATTCATGAAAAAGAAATTAATTAAGTGTGAGAATACACCTCACATTTGGTTTTCTATTTTTTAGGGAAGGTTGATGATATCATGGATGGTTGAAATATTTCCTCCTTAAAATCCTTAAGAGATATTTCCTCCCTAAAATCATTAAGATAAATTTTCTCCCTAAATATCTTTCAAATCCCTTTTTAGTGGATCTGATGAGTGATCCTCTCCATGGTGGTTAAGCCTCCAAATCCTATATAATGAGGGATTTTCATGGATATGGAGAAGAGTGGATATTTGAGGTATCAAACCTATGGTATTGGGAGAAAGATTTAGGATATCAAACCTATTATTTTGGGGGCTTTGTGCAGGGGTTGGACGAGGACGACTTGCGGAAGTTGCTGCAACTACATCTATAGTTTGCAAGTATTTCTTTAAGAGTGCTCATTAATATATTACTTTTCCTATTTCCTCTAACCTATGTCTCTTTACATATGTTTGTCTTATAGATGGATTTGATTGGACTAATCTTATAGAGTAGATTATGAGTTCTTTGTCTTTTTGTCCATTGCATTGTAGGTGTCAAACAATGCTAAGGAGCTCAGAGATCAAGCTCAAGTTGGAGCAACGGGGAAAAACATTGAAATAAGGTGCATCACACTTTCTTCCTTCTCCTTCTGATTAGTTAGTTAGATTCAAAGGAATGTTAGTGTCCATTTGCATGTTTTCTTTCTTGGTATAGGGGTCTAGAACCCAAGAGGATATTCACCTGTCCGCATGGGGATTTTCCTACAACAGAAATTAGCGACTCCACTAGGGATTGACATTAATTTGTATTTCATTGGATTTTCCCTGCCATTTTCTCACCTTTTAGATGATTTTTACTATTTTTTCATGATCTATTACCTTTCTCCCATCTTCACTAGCAATTTCACCAATTTCTGTGAATTTTTGGTGAGTTTTTTTGAATTTTTTGGCTCTGTTTTGAATTTCCAGGAAGGGTAGAGCTCCCCTATAGTGCATTTAGAGTGATGATATCTGATCAGATCCCCCCTACAGTGATTTACAGAGTGCTATAACACTCTATTCCCTTGATTTAGGGAGCGTTAGTCTCTTTCTTGGAGTTTTTTTGCCTTCTTTTTCTTAGATTTTTGCAACCTGTTTTGCAAAAGTATTTACCCAGACTCTGTATGTTGGTTTGTGAAGTTTTTTAGGTTGATATTCGGTAGATATCACTTTCGATTTTATTTATTGGAGCTTGAAACATTTTCAGAATTGTGAAATTTCTCTTTCTTGCTGCTTTTTTTGTCAGGATAGTTTGAGTGATTTCTCTTTATCCCTATCTTTTCTTGGATTCCTCTCTAAGCTTTATTGTGTTCCTTGAATGCTTGTTCATTTTCAAATCCATGACTAAGTTCTTGTTATAACATGATATCTCCTACTTTTTTTCTTTCAATTCTCATTTCTTTGAGTGCATGCTTTGTTTGAAGCCCTTTTTGATTCATGTCTTTTACATCTATATTTGACTCTTTCTTTTAATATAAATTAGTGGAGCATTAAAGGATTTGCATTTATTTATTTATATATTAGAATCAAACAAATAAGAAAGTTGCATTCTTTATTTTTCATAGTGAAACTAGATTGCATTTGAAGTAGCGACATTGCATGGTTTTTGGCATTTTTGGTCTTGAATCGTGTATTGGGGGCCAAGAATCATGTATTGGTGTACAGTCTCTTTGGATAATTTCTTGAGGATTTTGATATTGATGTGTTTACTAAAAAATTTGGACATCGTGCATCTGGGAATGATAAATTTTTTCTCCTTCTTTTCATATAGCTTTTATCGAAGTGAAATATTTGCATTCTCGTTTCTTTGCATTCTTTAGAGTCGGTCAAAGCACCAAGTAGTCCATGCCATTTTCCACTTGAGTAAACAACATCCTTAAAATAAAGCACTTATAAAATTTGATTAGACATTTTTATATTTTTGGGTAGCAAACCTACATTAGCTTAGGGTGTAGGGCTTTGGAATAGGTGTGGAAGATAACTTTCCAAATATATAACCAAACATAGTATCTTATGATAGGGAGAGTTTAAATCCACTTGATACATTTTGTCCTGGTAATCCCTTCTGTTACAAGGGTCAATCAAGAGGTCGCATTAGGGTCGATAGAGTTACTCACCCTGCTTTGTTGGTCTTAGTGTAGAGATTGCGCATATTATTGGGGGTCACCTAAGAACAAAATCCAGTGCGGACCTTATCGGGGTGATTTCGGGCTTAGATACCACCCCCTTGTGCGTGTATCAGACTATTGAATGATTCCCCATGCATCATTTTCGTAATTGGTAACCTTAGTAGCCTATCTCTTTAGGGTCTTTACATGAGGTGACTATGGAGGGGCAAGTCTTCACGGTACATGGAATCGACGTTAGCCAAACTCACTCAAGATCCTTGGAGGGTATACCCATGATTATGTTTGGGATCTTGTACCAGGGTCTAAGTCTATTAAGAAGGTCGTCAATGTAACTTTTCCACCAGCTCTATCTCATCCCCTTCTTACATTGTTCTCATGACGTTGGATTTCATCACCAACTAGTGCATTCCTTGTGAGAAGGTTTCATTTCTTTTCTTTCTTCCTAGATTTTTAATGTGTGTTGTTTATTTTTACTTAGTATACTCTAGTTTGGATCTATGTTTAATGGCATCAATTCCCAGAATGAACGATGAAATAAACCCTACTCTAAGGGAACCTTTTGTTTTTCCTTCTTACAGAAACGTTGGTCCTCCTTACATCGCTACTTTGAGCCTTATGGGTCTCACAATTGGATTGCCAATATGGTTGTTTTCCACTCCAGTAATCCCAAATGCAGTAAGTTCTTCAGGTGTAAGCAATTACCCCCAACAACATCAAGCTCATGTTGATCCTTCTCCTTCTTCATCAGTAAGATCTCCTTCACCTTCTTCACTTGCAAGGGCTTCTTCGATTTCATCTCCTTCATCAAGTGAAATATCTGAATCTAGTAACCAGGTAGATAAGAAGAAGAATAAAAAAAAGATTAAGAAGAAGAAAAATAACCAAGGATATAAACCTTCAACCACTATTGGACATGTTGGAAAACCACCAGTTACTGATAATCATATTGGGAGTGTTGATGATGCTAAGATCATCCAAACAATCTGTCAGCCCAAGTACCCTTGCAGGATTTGAAAGGGTATCCATCTTCTTAAGTATTTACCTGGTCTATCCAAGGTTACAAATTCATGGTCTACGCATCCTCGCCAACCCGTGTCATTAGCCTCTGAACAACATGTTGTTGACCTCCCATCAACTAGTTAGGATGCCATTGGGAAGAAAAAAAGTAGAGTCAAGTTCCCATGTATGTTATGCAGAGGGAGTCATCAAACTCACCTTTTCCCTCGTATGGACAAAGCCTCAAAATTACTAGAAGACATGACTATTTTAAAAAATAAACTTCCAGCTACTTATCGTAAGATTACTCTTGACCCACCTGTAGTTGATGGAATGATTAATCCGTTCACTTCATCAGTTAGTCCAGTTGATCAAGCAATCAATATGGTCACCCCCTTAGTTGAACCAATTGAAAAACTATTTGATCCGATCCCATCCTCATCCGATATCACTCTCCCATTAGAGAGTACAACGCAAGTGGTTGATACCTTTCCACCCATCGACCCCATTCTCCCCTTGGAGAATGAAACCCAAGTGGTCGATATGATCTCATCATTGGTCGATCCTACTCTCCCTCTAGAGAGTAAACCTAATGTTTCTCAACTTTTTCTTGTTGATACAAACACTACCATGTTGAGGAGCATTCCTCCTTCTCCCATGGAACCCCCTCCAAGTAATGAGGCCATCCCTTTTTACTAGAGTGCACTAACTGGACCTCTTCTTCCCTCTCGCATTCCTTTCAATATTAAAGTACAATTTTGTGGTCGGGACATTCCATAGAAGTTGATAGGAAAAGGTGCATCTATTAGGATTTTATCCTCCATTGCTTGGCAAGCTTTGGGTTGTCCTCAACTTGTGATGGTTACACAGAATCTGTTAGATTTTAATAGAAGAACCAGTCAACCTTTAGGGACCCTTCCTAAGTTTCATGTAACTTTGGGAGGGAATATATTTATTGATGTCATGGTAGTCCACAATCCCTTGGATTTTGATTTACTCCTTGGGCGAGATTATGTCTATGCCATGAAAGCTATCGTGTCCACTCTTTTTCGTGTGATATATTTCCCTCAAGATGGAAGAGTTGTGACTATTGACCAAATCTCCTTTGTTGGCCCTAATTTGATTATCAACCCAACAACCTCCGTGAATGGTTCTTATATGCATATGGTATCTCCCCCACCATAGGTCAATTATGTGGCATTGTCTCCCATTCCTTCAACTCCCGATGCAGATGAGCCTCTCACCGTAACATAAATCTCACTTGACTTAGATATGATGTTATTGGATAAATATGTAAGTGCGGACACAAACCAATCTCCCTAGATCCACCTGGATCTAGAACAAAGCAAGACAGAACATGACTCTTTCCCTAGATTTTAACCATTGAATTAATTAGGAGGCAAGAATAAGTTACATACCTTATAATCGCTTCCTATGGTCTTTGTTGCTCCCGCTTCGCTCTAGTGCTTTTGTGCACCCAAGACCAAGACAACACAAACCAACCAAAGTGAAGAAAGCACAATCTATTCAACAGTCAATCTATGTATATGATCAAGGAATTATACAATAAAGTGGAAATAACTTTATGGGAAAGAATCATATTACTGTATCATATTAAATGTGAAAG
>ML783635.1:54709-76561 GCA_009831015.1 Picea engelmannii | reverse complement strand
GCGAGGATGTGTAGACCATGCTTCTACAACCTTGGATAGACCAGGGCAATCCTTAAGAAGATGGCTACCCTTACAAAGCCTGCAAGGGTACTTGGGCTTACGGGTTGTTTGGGTGATCTTGACATCATCAACACTCCCAGCACAATTAATAGTAACTGGTTGTTTTCCAACATGTTTGACAGTGGTTGGAGATTTTGACCCTTGTTTATCTTTCATATTCTTAATCTTCCTTTTCTCCTTCTTCTTATTCACCAGGTTACTAGCATCAGAACTTTCACTCGACGAAGAAGATGAAATGGAAGGCGCCATTGCAAGTGAAGAAGGCGAAGAAGACATTACTGGTGAAGAAGGTGAAGGATCAACATGAGGTTGATTCTCTTGGGGGGAAGTGCTTGTGACTGAAGAACTAACTGCATTCTGGATTACCTGAGTGGAAAACAACCATACTGGTAATCCAATAGTGAGACCTAGAAGGCTCAAAGTAGCGATGTGAGGAGGACCGATGTTTCCATAAGAAGGAAAAACAAAAGGTTCCCCTAGAGCAGGGGTTCCTTCATTGGTCATTCTAGGAACTGACGCCATTAAATAAATCCAATCTAGAGTCCACTAGGGAAAACAAATAGCACACGCTAAAAATCTAGGAAGCAAGCAAACAAACAAAACCTTCTCACAATGAACGTACTAGTTGGTGATGAAATCCAACGTCACGAGAATAATGTAAGAAGGGGATGAGATAGAGCAGGTGGAAAAGTTACGTTGACGACCTGCTTAACGGACTTACACCCTGGTGCAAGCTCCCACACATAATCGTGGGCATACCCTCCAAGGAGCCCGAGTGAGTTTGGCCAACGTCGATTCCAGGTACTGTGAAGACTTTCCCCTCCACAGTCACCTCATGTAAATAACCTAGAGAGATAGGCCACTAAGGTTACCAATTACTACAATGATGCCTGGGGAAATAGTCGACAGTTTGATCCACGTGCAAGGGCAGGGTATCTAGCCTGAAATCAACTCGAAAGGCTTCCACTCATCATTGTGGGTATACCTCTCAAGCGACCCCCATAATATGCACAACCTCTACACCAATACCAACAAAGCAGGGTGAGTAACTCTGCCAGTCTCAATGTGACCTCGTGATTGACCCTTGTGTTAGAAGGGCTTCCCAGGACAAAATGTAATAAGTGGATTTAACCACTCCCTAACTCAAGATTCTATGTTTGTTTGTAGCTTTGGAAAGTTATCTTTCACACCTATTCCAAAGTCCTACAACTAATCTAATGTAGGTTTGCTACCAGAAAAGATAAAAATGTCTAATCAATTTTTATAAGCGCTTTATTTTATGGCTATTGTTACTCAAAAGAAATATGGCATGGACAATATGGTGTTTTGACCGACTCAAAAATTATGCAAAGATATGAAGATGCAATCTTTTCATTTCAATGAAAGCTATGCTATGAGAAGGAGAAAACATTTATCATTCCCATATGCACGATGTCCCAAAATAAATTAAATTCCTCAATATAAAGATTCTCAAGAAATGAGAAAAAGGTATTGAACACCAATGCACGATTCATGGCCCCCCCAATGTACTGAAAATTTTTCATTACTGAGAAAGGTACTGAAAAAGGTACTGAACACCAATGTACTAAATGTTTTTCATAATTTAAGATCAAAAAATGCCAAGAATCATGCAATTTCTCTACTTCAAATGCAAGGATGCCCCCAATCTAATATAAAGCAAGAAATTAAATCTTTTTGTTTCAAAAATTTCACTAAAAGAAATAATGAACTTTCTTAAAACAACGAAACCCAAACTAAAATTTTTCTTTTAAAGCGAACTATTCAGAAGAAATTTGATCTTTCCCTTAACAATTCTAAAGAAAACAAACGCTTTGTAATTGAAAGACTATCAAAGCAAGAGAATAATCCTTCAAAACCAAACAAAGCAAAAGTGGCTAAAAGCAACTCAAAGGATGTCAAGTAGACTGTAAACATATCAATATAAGCTCCAAAAGTTCAATTCAGCTATTCAAAGCAAAACTGGGCATCAAAAAATGACAAGACCCAATCCAAAAATTTTTACAAATAAGTTCGCAGGCTAGCAGTAGAGTACAGTGTGAGAATTAGGTATTCTCATAGGCTGGACACAGGTAGGGTGCGAACATCTCGCACTGGATTACACACTAGGGTGCGAACTCAGGTGATTCTCGCAAGCCACTAAAGGGTACAGTGCGAGAACATCTGTAAACACAAGATTTGGAGAAAGGACACAAATTTTGAGTGAACTTTAAAATCCAGAGAGTCTTGATGGATCTCCCATAGACTCACAGACCAGAAAACAAGCAATCAAAGCAAGGGAAACTAGACCAACAAGGAAAAAATCCATTCCCCAGTGGAGTTTCCAATTTTGTTATTGGATAAATCCGTAAGTGCGGACACAAACTGATCTCCCTAGATCCACCTGGATCTAGAACAAAGCAAGACAGAACATGACTCTTTCCCTATATTTTAACCATTGAATTAACTAGGAGGCAAGAATAAGTTGCATACCTTATAATCGCTTCCTATGGTCTTTGTTTCTCCTGCTTCACTCCAGTGCTTTTGTGCAGCCAAGACCAAGACAACATAAAACAACCAAAGTGAAGAAAGCACAATCTATTCAACAATCAATCTATGTATATGATCAAGGAATTATACACTAAAGTGGAAATAGCTTTATGGGAAAGAATCATATTACTGTATCATATTAAATGTGAAAGAGAGATTACAACCATGGCCTTGATGTCGTAAGGTCCCTTCCAACTGTCCTTCGTTCCCCACACACTTCTTGCTCCAAGGATTATGAGACCATAGATCTGATAGCTACTCACAATCTATCTTGACAAAGCAAATCTCAAAGCCACTCTAACCAACCCAAAGCTAACAAGCTCAAGAACCAACAAAGCTAACTTTCTCCATGAGAATTCCTCTCCTTTTATAAGTTGAAGAGGATAAGGTGAGGAGGTTAGGATGATCCCACTAAATCATGAAAGAGAGTAAGATCCAAACCATTCGGATGCCACCTCACCATAGAAGTTTCTCCTTCTAGAAGATTCGAGAAAATGCTCATTTTTCCCATGTGCAGGCATTCTCACACCCTAGATATAGAGAAACCTGTGAACATCTCGCACCCTAGCTATAGTGCAACCTGCGAGAATGGGTCATTCTCGCACCCTGCCTATCTAGCAACTTGCAAACTTCCCTTTTTATAAGGTTTTTACATAGGAAAAAGCAACTTCTTTTCTCAGGAGAAGTTCTTCTCCCTTCTCTCTTTAGGAACTCAGGCCACTGACCCCTCTGAAGGCAACATATAGGTTTACATCATTAATGATCATAGGGATGACGAAAATAATGTGTAACATATGATAGTTGGCATAGTGATATCTTCGGTAGGGATATTGGAGCCTGATCTCCTTACCCCTATTGTGACCCTCAACATGTGTTCCTTCCATAGTGTGTTTCTTACATCGAGTGGAGATCTCTTGGAGGCCATGACCGAGATTTGTCCCATGACATGGTATCCTTCCAGAGTATCGTCCTCCTGGAAGCCATGATCAAGGAGCTATGAGAATAGTTTTCCTCTCTGTAGCAAGCTCGTTAAAAAATGAAACAAAAGTTATGAGCATAGTTTTTCTTCTCTGTGGAAATCTCGTTAAAAAATGAAACAGAAGCTTTCAACATAGTTTTGCTTCTCTGTGGCAAGATCGTTAAAAAATGAAACAGGGGTATTGAGCATAGCTATTTTCCTGTGTCAATCTCGTTAAAAAAATGAAACAACCACCTCACTGGTTGAGTTGATTCTTTTCACTAGATCTCGTAGATATCGAGTTGAGTCTTTAACTAGATATCATAGATGTTGATTCGAGTCTTTCCTTAAGTATAATATTTGAACCTTCCTTTCATACACCCTTATCCTTTTTCTCCATTTAGTATAGAAATTGGTGACAACCTCAAAGTCGACGAATGAAATGAAGCTTGGTGGAGCATGTCTCTAGCCTGTGATTATCATTCTAGAGTTATGCTGCTAGATTTTCAAGTTGGGGGAAGAGTACCAACCATCCATGGGTATCCCTACCTTTGGAAATTACATTGGGAATTTACAAGCATAACTTTAATTTTGTTTCAAGCTTGTGTAAAAATGAAACCAATACTGAGCTTAGTCTTTGTTCTTTCTCGTGCTCATAAATATATGAGAATGCAACCAAGTATAATTTTATCACTTTTTTGGACTCGTAAAGGTTATACAAAAAAGGAACCCCCTGTAGTATCCTTTAATCTCTTTTTAGTCTCTCTAAACATGAAAATATTGTCAAGTGATCTTGCTTCATTTCACACTCGTTAAAAGGTCTGAAAGGGCGTCTTACGAGTAATAGTTTATCTATTTTTTGGCCTCGCGAGACTAACATTACGAAAAAGGAAAACCCTAGAGTTGTATTTAAGTTCCTTTTAGACTCTCTAAACATGAAAAACCATCGCATTTTCCTTCTCTAGACTTGCTAAAATCACACATTGAAGGGCCCCTATAGGACTGAACCCTTACTTCTTCTAGTTTGTTAAAAACAGGAAGAGGAACTTACCGAAGGTGAGTTATATCGAGCATGTTTTATCTTGCTTAATCTCGTCAAATTAAAAATAGGTACTCATCTATATGGGTGGGGGAAAATTGAAGTAAGTGGGTCAAGTTTTTGAGAATCCTTTATGGCAGATTTTGTCACCCTTAAACATGGAACCTGTTTGCGTCTCATCTTACAGTTGGGTATTCCGCTTGTCTCTGAGTCATATCAATTCCATGTGTCATCATACTTTTTTTTCAAGTCAAAGAGTGCTCTTATTTTCATCAGATTACATTCTTGGTATTCGTCGAGTCAATGCTGCCAAGTAATTTCTTGTGCCTCATCATGTTCAAGGGAATTTTCACTTCAAACCATCCATCTACAGTATTTCCAGATTCCATTTCTTGTGTCAGTTCATACTCATTTGATTCACTATCTTAAATCACTTTCATATTTAAGTTTCATGTCATTGATGGGGGATACATCAAGGCCCTCCTTTGATGAGTATTTTTCTGTCCACTTCAATACATCATCCATAAATTAGACTTAGAAACCAGTTATTACCTTGGGACCTACACGCCTCAATAGAAATCCTCCTCACCTCCGACAGTAGGTTTACATCATTGACCTCTGATCGGATGATTCCAAGAATGTTTGACCTCATCTCATTTATTCACATTCGCTCGATTGTACTAGGGTACCTTGGGAGTCATTGATATCATTGGTGATTTCCCTTGCACTTGTTAAAAATTTACCTCAATGACAAGTAATCAAGTGGTTTCTACCATGTTTGACATCAAAACATCTATTCACATGGATATATTCGTACAACATCAGGATTGGGATGAAGGCCCTGGGTTGAGCTTTCAGTCTATTAGCTGGTTTTCCAAGGTTGCGAAGGAGAACATTTGAGCATGCTGATATATATATTGTCACATAGATCCACATTGTATTGGTCTGTGGCTATGTTTTATCATCTCATAGATCCACTGTGTATTTTTCGTGGCTACAATCAATTCATGTCATAAAGGTACAGATCCACATTGTATCTTTGATGGCCATATCCTTAGTCAATATTTTTCATGGATCTGCAGTGTATTGGTCAATGACCATGCTTTGAGTCATCTCATATTCTGAGCATAGGTATGCCTTCCTTGGAAATGGAACACTTTTTAATACTGTTTCATGATTGTTTGCAGCTTCTTATAGGTTCTCCAACTCCACACCCTTGCATTAAATATTTGTAAAGTGTTTTTACCATCATTCTCTCTTCTAACCTCACACTTTAGGGGGAATTCTATTACACATGAAATTTGCACACCTAGGTACCTCGCCCTAAGTGTCATAAGTGTCATATAAGTCTCTCATACAACTTAACACCATGGAATAACCTATGTCACAATCCCTAGTCAATGTTGAAGAGGGATATATTACATGAAGGAAAAATACCAAGTGCACATGAATTATTATTAATATTCATGAAAAATAAATTAATTGAGTGTGAGAATCCACCTTACATTTGGTTTCCTATTTTTTAGGGAAGGTGGAGGATCTCATGGTTGGTTGAAATATTTCCTCCTTAAAATACTTGAGAGAAATTTCCTCCCTAAACTCCTTAAGATATATTTTCTCCCTAAATATCTTTCAGATCCCTTTTTAGTGGATCTGATGAGTGATCCTCTCCATGGTGGTTAAGCCTCCAAATCCTATATAATGAGGACTTTCCATGGATATGGAGAAGAGTTGAGATTTGAGGTATCAAACCTATGGTCTTGGGAGAAAGATTTAGGACATCAAACCTATGATTTTTGGAGATTTGTGCAAGGGATAAACAAGGAGGACTTGGGTAATCTACTACAACTACATCTACAGTCTATAAGTATTTCTTTAAGAGTTCTCATTAATATATTGCTTGGACTATTTCCTTCTAACCTATGTCTCTTTACATATGTTTTTATTATAAAAGGATTTGATTGGAATAATATTATAGAGTAGAATAGGATTTATTTGTCTTGATGTCTATTGTATTGTAGGTGTCAAAGAGTTCTAAGGAGCTCGGAGATCAATCTCAAGTTGGAGAAACGAGGAAAAACATCAGAATAAGGTGCATCACACTTTCTTCCTTCTCCTTCTCTTTATGATTAGTTAGTTAGATTCAAAGGAATGCTAATGTCCATTTTCATGTTTTCTATCTTGGTCTAGAGGTCTAGAATCCAAGAGGATATTCACCTGTCCACAGGGGGATTTTCCTACAACATAGGTATGGTAATATTTCAGCTACTTCATGTGACTTAGGAGATTCTAGATAGGTTTTTGGCATAGTTTTCATTGATGGACTTAGTACCCCTTGGGTAAGAGTGCATGATTGGAAGGATATGTGGACCCAAGGTTTTAGTTTTCCAAAGACTTGGTTGATATATTGGTAGATTTCATGTTGGATCCACTTCGTATGTGGAATGGATTGCAAGGCACCTTGAAACAAGGGAATGGAAAGGTACCTTCCACTAGATAAAGAGGATGTATCAATTGTGAAAGTCACTCACTCAAGGATTGATTCAATATTGGTCATTCATTCAAGACTGTAAAAGGATAGTTGGGTTGAAAAGAGTACAGTTTGGAACTATGAACTACTTGGACACTAAATGAATATTAGGAAATCTATACAATCACTTAGACAACTTGGTACATTTCCAAGGCATTCCAAAGCTAGATTGAGACTATAATAAGTGAGGAAAGGGAGCTATGGGAGGAAAATATATGGATACTTCAAGGGTTGGATCATGAAACTTCTTTTTGCAACAAGGAAGTGTTCCTTGATTTATTCGTATATCTATAAACGAGTCGTAGGTAGAGGGTCACACTCCCTTGTTATATCTTCGTAACATTTTTCATATCAATAATTTCAAGCATCCATGTTAGGTTTTTCCCATAATTATATTTTGTTGTCTCTTTATACTTGTTGGATATTACTATTTCTTTCATTGATGTGGATGGATAAGTTTTGATGAATATTTTCTAAGTGCTCAATTAAAGATGGGATGCTTTAAGGACACAATTGGACATATGCCTATTATTAAAGAACTTGATTGTATTGAACTTAATTGTGGATCTAACACCATAGCATAAGGCATAGTTATGGGAAAGAACTCAAGTGAAGAGGCATAGTTTGGTTGTGCTAGGCACATGTGGTTAATCCCTTATGGCTGAGGCAAGGCAGTGCTACACAACCTAGGGTACCAAAAGTGATAAAACTTGGGTAGGATTGTAGGTTTGTGATAGGTGGTATTAAAGAATACTCTTGAACCCCTTTCTATAGGAAAGGTGGTATCATAGATAACTTAGGAACTTGTTTTGATGTTTTAGAAGGAAAAAATTGGATGGAAAGAACTGAGTTGTTTTTAGAACCATTTTTGAACAATATTTTCCATGTTGTGATAAGTTTGCACATAATAGAAGGTTTTGGGATGAGTTTAGTAGGTTGGTGAAAATTGACTTGAAGATTTGACAGAGAATATTCTATGCATTGGATAAGTATGAAATCAAGAAAAATATGTATGCACGAGAGTGGTTAATATATATAGTGTTGTTTCAAGTGTTGCAGTACAACATTGAAGACTTGAGGAGAAAACCACATGAGAAAATCAATGACATTTGGGAAAGTGCCAATACCATTTTATGTTGTTGAGATAGGTTCAAATGAGTGGGATAGTAACGTTGGTTATCTCTCCATGGTGCAGAGATGAAGACTAGACTTGTAACCTTGTAGAACACAATAGAAAAGCTACTCAATTCTCTTTATAGTCATGGAGAGAAGATAGACTCTTTGGAATAGAGGTTGATGTAGATCAACCAAAATTTTGAAAAATATTTAGGAGGAATTTCTATGCATCCTTGGTGGAAATTTGCTTGGTGAAGGAATTTGAAGTGAGATTTGTTAGGTTCATGTCCAAAGTGGAATCTATAGTGACAATAGTGGTCAAAGTGGTGGAAAAAGTATTAGACTTGTAGCAAGTCATTCAAGATCTAAGTGGAAGAATTAAAACAATGGAAGATACAACCAAGGAAGTTTGTGAATTGTGACAAGTTGCATGGAGGAAACCATGGGATGCTTAGAAGCATTCAAACTGCATGGGTTGGACTTGATAGTAGTCAAAGATGACAAGGTTGAGATGCATAGACCTTGGTGTGTAGTAATCAAGGAAGAGGTTGAAGCCTCCTTGAGAACAATTGGGAAAGAATACTAGCAATAGGATCTAGAGATTAAAAGATTATTGAATGAAGGAAACAACATAATTGGTTTTAACATTCCTCTCTTAATATATTTGAGCCATAGGTATGGTAATATTTCAACTAATTCATGTGACTTACGAGATTCTAGATAGGTTGTTGGAATGGTTTTCGATGATGGCATTAATAGCTACGTTCCATCTTATTTTCATTGAAATAATGTCACAAGATCATGTGTTGCATAGGAGTAGGTAGTGGATCCTTGGGTGCTAGTCAAAAGGTTCCAATTTCAACAAAGAGTTGGATAGAAGAGGAATTGTTTTTTACCAAGAGGATGAAACTTGTGATGGAAACAATTCATGTTGGATGTCTTTTTATTCTCATTGAGGTCATTTTAGGAATCATATTACCAAATAAGAGGGGTAGTGGGAATGTATGTGCCATAGAGTTGGTAACTTGGAGATTTATTGATATGTAGGAGGTTACTTGACAATTTTGAAGAAGGGTGGAGACCTTTACTTTTGTTCAACCGAATTGTACAATGGAATGAAGTGGAAATGGAACTAACTATTTTAGGCATCAATAAGTGCATTCTCATGATTTTGGCTCGATGATTGGATTATCTAC
Source organism: Picea engelmannii (assembly GCA_009831015.1). Taxonomy (NCBI): domain Eukaryota; kingdom Viridiplantae; phylum Streptophyta; class Pinopsida; order Pinales; family Pinaceae; genus Picea; species Picea engelmannii. Next base: position 67,115 of record ML783635.1, on the reverse strand, counting down.
CCAATTAGTACAAAGCATGATGGATATATTAGTTTACAGAAGCATGGAATAATGGTTAAAGTACTAAATAAACAATAATTCTAAGAAGTGAAACATTGGATCATTGAGTTGTAGTAGAAACAATAACATTGTATAGTTTAGTTGTAGTCATAGAAATGACATTGGATAGTTGAGTTGCAACAATAGAAAAATGTATAATTAACAACATTGGACAATTAAGTTCCAATAGAAACAACAACATTGGGTAGTTGAGTTGAAGTAGCAATAGAAGGTAGTAGAACAAAAATTGGATAGTAGAGTTGCAACAACAACAACAACGTTGACCAATTTTTTGTAGTAGTTGAAGAAGGAAACATAAGTAACACTGGAAAATTGAGTCAAAGCAGGAGAAACAATGTTGGATAATTGTGGATAATTGAGTTGTAATAGCAGTGGAAGGAAACAATTTTTTTTTTGAATGGTTGAGTTGTAGCAACAACAATGTTGGATAGTTGAGTTGTAAGAACAAAAAAAGGTAGTTGAAGCAACATAGGACAATTATATGATATTCTTAGTCAAGGTTGGGTTGTAGCAACAACAAAAGGAAGTAGCAACAACATTGGATAGTCATATGAACTTCTTAGTGAATTTTGGGGTGCAGTAGTAGCAAAAGGTAGTGGAAATAGCATGGAGACCCAAGAATAAGTGTTCGGTAGAATTGGCGAACAAAAATTTTGTTTAGAGGAAATCTTAGTAATGGGAAGTTGCATAGTGTTTCTAGCAGTGGTATTAAGAAGTAATTCAACAAATGGATATGAACGTCTAGGTAGTAAACTTTGGAGAAAAAAAAAATCTCTTCGATATGTTTATGGCGATGAGAACAAGTTTAAATCAGGAGCAATGTAAGGCCCTTGCCTTGGAACTGGAAATGGGTGTTTCCACTTGTTCTTGAGACTGTCATTAGAAACATTTGGTTGGTTTCCACAACAATTTTCAGGCTTGGACAAGCATTCCTTAGGTATACTTTCACATTCGCAAGGCATGCCTAGATGTAGAAAGAACTAGGAAATAAATTTGGGTAAGTATGGAAGAAAGATAAGGGTTGTCATTGGAGGTTTCTTATAGAGTTCACATTTTGACTTAGAAAATGGAAATTCCTTGGTTTGTGGGTAAAGGGGAACTAATTCCTTGACTTTTGGACATAACAACTTAATCTCTGGGTAGGCGTGCCTAGGAAGTTGGGAATGAATCATAAATTGGATGGGAAAATGGCCAAGAAGATGTGCAATACAAGGAAGGGCAAAGAGTTCCTTGGACATAATCCAAGCAAGACAATTGGACCATTGGATGCAAGAGATGATTGTGACGCCTTGGGAAAGAGTTCATAATCAAAATCTTGTGTGAACCTAGGGGTAGGGATGATTTTAAGGATGGAAATTTATTTTAAAATGTAGAAACCTTGGCGAATCTTACTAATCCTTCATATGCCAACTAAAAATAATTGGTGATATTTTTGTAAAAATATTCAAATTTCTAAGGATTTCATATAATTTTTATAAAATTTTGGCGATTTTTAACGTGAAATCATTTTATCTTATAAAATTTGGGCGTATCATTTTTAAAATAGCGAATCTCGTTTTTGGAAAAACCATGGAAAATTAGCCCATGAGCGTAATTTAGCCCCTAAAATCATCCCTGCCTAGGGGATAATAATTCCAAAGTCTTAGTGGATGGATGAGTGGATTTCACATGGTTCAATTTTAGATGTGGAGTGAATTTCAAGACACCTTAGAAGAAGGAAATGACAAGTAACCTTCTACTATAATATAAATAGTATGCCTCAATTGTGCAAATTCGCTCACTTATGGAGTCATTCATGATTGGTCATTCATATAAGAGTGGGAAAGGATTTATAAGGTGAAAAGTCTATATTTTGGTAATATGGATTATTTGGTTTCCGATTGATTCTTAGGTAGTCTTCAAAAATGACTTAGAAAACTTGGAAATTTTCTGAGTGTTACACATCAAAATGTCACACCCTAAGTGTCGCAAAGTGATGTATGCACCTTGTTAAGTGTTGCATGCACTATATCAAGTGTTGTATGCACCTTAATAAGTGTCACGTTCACTCTTCTAAGTGTTTCAACCCATTCACACCATGAATAACATTTTTCACAATCCCTAAGTCAGTTTGGAAGAGAAAACCCACCATTTTAGGTCTGTATCCACACCTTTTTCTTGGAAACTTTGACCATTTTTAGGCATTTATGAAGGGTGGTGCTTCCCTAGTCATGATGTGGGAGTGTCATAACTCCCCCTGCCTTGCTTAGGGGGCACCAGTGGATTCTTTCTCACACTTTAAAGGAACATCAATGTGTTTAGAGGAAAATATGGCGCATCCTGACTATTCTTAAGGGACAACTCTTGAAGGAGGAGGTTGTTTTGGGTCGAATCCTATCCTATGAAATTATATTAGGATAAAATCCCCACTCATGGATCCATATCCTCAACCATTTCCCTTATTATCTCATGGTGGTTGAGCCTCACGATTCTACAAATTGAAGGCATTTCCACGGTGAAATGGGGAAGATTTTAGGTGTCAAACCTTTGATCCTGGGAAAAAGAATTCAACATTTTGATCTCAAGATTTTCATGCAAGTCTTGTGTTATCCCCTATCCTAGGGATAAATAAGGATATTATGTCTCGAGGCCCATAGGTCATAGACATGGAGTACCGAGAGATATACGACTTGAGCTTGTCCCCGGAGGGCCCATATTTTCTTCATTGCATCCGATCTATTATTAACAACAACATTCATCCCACTAGCCTCGTTTGGAAGTAGCATTGGGTATTTCTCCATGAGGTAATCATTCTGGGTATCATGGTATGTGTCACTCTGGTTTTTGAAGCATTTGAATATGTTCACTAAAATCTCCTTCTTTTCATAACTTTTGATTAGAAATTATTCTCTTTAACTTGTTCATACCCAGGGGGTGAAAGAATGCACTAGCAAGTTGGTTCCCTTTAGGATGAGTTTCCAATGGGAGGGTATATGAAAGTTCATTTTCCATTCCTTCCATACTTACCAATTTTCATCATCATCCCTCTCATATTCCTCTACCTTGGTTCGGGCATTGGCTTTTCCACACTAGGAAGGGTTGTACCTTTCTTTCTGGGAAGAAGGGGCTAAAGGCCCAAAGGGTAAAATTAGCTGGAAAGAGTTAAAATAAAAAATAAAATTTTTAAGATGATTTGCCTAGGGATTCTCCATAAAGAAATAAAAGGATTCCCAGTAAGAAAATGGGACCCGTAAGATAAAATAAAACTCAAGGTCTACTTGGTGGATGGGAGGTCTCATCATGAGCTGACCTATTAGGTCCATGGGCATGTAGCGGTATGACACTACCATCTATATAGTCACCAAACCAAAGTAATGGCTATTGGTGGCATATCCAAGAGAAAGGGGATCTCATCACGAGCCAACCTTCTCATTTTTGTGAAGTGCTTGTGGGTAACGCATTCACCACTAGTCACCATGCCAGGACAATGTCCCCCAACTATTCACTTGAAAAGAAAAACAAATAAGACAAAGAATAAACAAAATTAAATGGGATAGGAAACAATGGCATCCATGACAAGGTGAATATCTCCCTCTACAGAGGCACCCATAGGAAAGACCTACATTTCCTTGGTATCACTGCACCCTTTTCCCAAACATTGCCCATGCACCATTTCACACACTTACATGACGTAGATTGGTATTCACCTGGGAAACACCCCAAAAGTGAGGGGGATTATCCCAATAGGACATCCTAAGACCCTCTCTAAACCTGACTTGTGAAAGTGCATAATGTCTTTGATTATTTTTCTAGGTAAAGGGGGGTTTGATGCACATGTTTGGATAATTTGATTATTGGACGTGATTGACATTTCTATGATCCCTGTGACTTATGAGCCCATGGAGGGTGCACTTGTTGTTGTTGTATGACCATGCCCGATAGATAGGTACATATGGGGATATGATTATCTAATACCTCCATGGGGCTAAAATCCCACCAGATGGATGTTGTGACCCCAGCAAGGGGTAGAGGGACACTAGAGAATGGCACTAGGAAGGAAGAAGGAAGTTTCTCCTGAGACACTTTGGCAAGCCTAGACCTAGGGGGTCTTTCCCTTCCACCATGAAATTGGACCTTGAAGGCCCCTGACATCATCATGTTGATCCTTGACATCATCCAGTTTGGATTTGGCATTTATGAGGACGGTTTGGTGCTAGTTGGCACATGTGGCAGCAATTGATGCCTCTGGAGGGAAAGCGTTTTGCATTTTAGGCCTAGAGTTCCATGATTTGGGTCTAATGTCACCCTATAAGGGCATGACATCATCTATAAAAGTGAAATTAGGGTTTTAATTATTGAATTTATGTAAAAACAAGGTTTTTGATGTAATTTGGCCATGTCATCCTTTTATGACCTAAGAACTAATTAAAGGTCATTGATATTGTATAAATAAGAGATTAAACTCTCATATTTTATCATAATTGACTCATCACACAAGTGGTGGTCTGAAATTTGGCCTTCTTTAAGGTTTCTTGGCTAAAATTATTGGTGCACACTTCTTGGAGGAGGCATTTATTGGTGTACTTTGGCAATTTTCATGTGGAGGATATTCAACTAGGGTGTTTTGCTTGATTATTCTTGGTGAAGTAAGTGGAAAATATGAATTTATTTATTGTGAATGAATGCTAATGGTTAATTTTACTTGTTTCATGTCTAATATTATGAAATTGCTTGCTCGAAACCCTAGGGGAAAAGACATATGTTATTATTTTTTTCCCTATAGCCTTCCATGTGCTAAAATTTCTTGAAAGGAACCTATATTGAAGTAGATACTAGATCCCTACAATTTTAGAGCTCTAGTAACGATACTTCCATGCTCAATTTCATGTTTTATTACAATTTGTTCAAGGAAAGGAGAAATCACTAGGGCCTAACCCTTGTTACTTTCTAGCAATTTTCTCTTGGAGGTCGATTTTTGAGCTCTTGGGATACCAACACCTTTCTCATCCTTTCCATCCATTTGAAATATCATTATCATTTCTATCTTTCCTATAATATTTGTTGTTTCCATTAGTGACTCCATTTACCCTAGAAAGGCACTAGACTACCATCTACAAGTGTTGATTGATCAAACAAACACTCATACTTTTATCCTTGAATCCTTTATTAACATTTCCTAACCCTTAATTAGACTAACTCCCAGGATAACTTGATGTTGTAGAAAAAAATTTCTACAGACATACAAACATACATTGATTTGATATATTTTCCTACATAACTTGAACTAAAACCATTCAAAACCCAATTGTGATAATTGCTAGTCAATCTACTAGGTAAGTGCTAACTTTGTATGGTGTTCTCTTGGACTTTTGACCCTTAGAATCTTATGTTGGTGCAAAAGATTGCTACAACCATCTAAATGCAACAAATTCTCTGCAAAAGTGACATTAAAATATAGCTAAACATTTCCAACTTTGCTTGTGACAATTGTTTTTCAATTTTCCTAGTGTTATCACTCCAAGAAACTCTTTGAGGTTGTGGATCAAAGATGCTTGGTAACTTAAAGTAAACTTGTTTTTGTGTTTTTGTATGTGTGGATCAATGGGATAACTTAGTTACAATATGGTATGCAGACAATCAAAATGAGAATCAAATGAACCAGTGCTCTCAAGGATCAATAATCAGATAATAGCTTTTAACTGGGTGAGAAAACAATGCTTATAAACCAAATACAGATGCAAGGTTTAATAAACAATGATAAGAAACTATTAATCAAGTTATGAGGTAACCAATGAGATAAACTCCTTACCTCAACTAAAGGCCCAGAGGGTAAGCGCAGCTGGTAAGAGTTAAAATAAAAAATAAAACCTTTGAGATGATTCTCGTAGGGATTCTCGAGAAAGCAATAAAAGGCTTCTCAGTAAGAAAATGGGACCTGTAAGATAAAATAAAACTCAAGGTCTAGTTGGTGGATGGGAGGTCTCATCATGAGTCGGCCTATTAGGTCCATGTGAATGTATCCGTATGACACTACCATCTATCTGGTCAACATAGCAGGGTATTGGATCTTGGTGGCATAGCCAAGAGAAAGGGAATCTCATCATGATTCATCCTTCTCATTTCCATGAAGTGCTTGTGGGTAATGTAGTCACCACAAGTCACCACGCCAAGACAGTCTCCCCCAACTATTCACTTGAAAATAAAAAGAAATAAGAAAAATAATAAAAGGAATTGAATGGGCTAGGGGACAATGTAATCCATGACAAGGTGCAACTCGCCCTCTACAGAGGTACCCACAAGAAAGACCTACATTTCCCTTTTATCACTGCACCCATTTCCTAAACATTCCTCCTGCACCATTTCACACACTTACATGACCTATATTGGTCTTCACCTGGGAAGCACCCTAAACTTGAGAAGGATTATCCCAATAGGAAATCCTGAGACCCTCTCCAAACCTGACTTGTTAAACTGCATAATGGATTTGATCATTTGTCTAGGTAAAGGGGGTTTTGATGCACATGTTTTGATAATTTGATTAATGGATGTGATTGGCATTGCTATGATCCCTATGACTTATTATCCCATGGAGGGTGTACTTGTTGTTACTGCAGGACCATGCCCAATGGACAGGAACATATGGGGAGATGATTAGCTCAGACCTCCATGGGGCTAAAATCCCACCAGATGGATGTTGTGACCCTAACCAGAGGAAGAGAGACACTAGATGATGGCACTAGGAAGGAAGAAGGATGTTTCCCCCGAGACACTCTGGTAGGCCTAGAACCAGGGGGGTCTTTCCCTTCCATCATGACACTGGCCCTTGAAGGCCCCTGACGTCATCATGTTGACCCTTGACGTCATCTAGTTAGTGTTTCACATTTATGAGTTCAGTTTGGTGCTAGTTGGCACATGTGACACCAATTGAGGCCAAGCATTTTTCATTTGAGGCCTAACATTCAATGCTTGGGGTCTAACATCATCGTAGAAGGGCATGGCATCATCTCTAAAAGTGAAATTAGGGTTTTCATTATTGAATTTATGTAAAAACTGGATTTTTGATGTAATTTGGCCATGCCGGCCTTTTATGACCTAAAAAATAATTAAAGATCATCGATATTGTATAAATATCAATGATAAAACTCTCATATTTTATCATAATTGACTCATCACAAAAGTGTTTGTCTAAAATTCGACCTGCTTTGAGGTTTCTTGGCTGAAATTAGTGGTGTGCACATCTTGGAGGAGGAATTTATTGGCGTACTTTGGCAATTTTCATGTGGAGGATCTTCAACTAGGGTGTTTTGCTTGATTATTCTTGGTGAAGTAAGTGGGAAATCTGCATTTCTTTATTGTGAATGAATTCTTATGGTTAATTTTACTTGTTTCATGTCTAAGATTATGAAATTTCTTTCTTGAAACCCTAGGGGAAAAGACATATGTTATTATCTTTTTCCCTATAGTCTTCCATGTGCTAAAATTTATTGAAAGGAACCTATCTTGAAGCATATACTAGATCCCTACAATTGTAGCACTCTAGTAACCCTACTTCCATTCCCAATTTCATATTTTATTACAATTTGTTCAAGGAAAGGAGAAATCACTAGGGCCTAACCCTTGTTACTTTCTAGCAATTTTCTCTTGGAGGTGGATTTTTGAGGCCTTGGGATACCAACACCTTTCTTATCCTTTCCATCCCTTTGGCATATCATTATCATTGCTATCTTTCCTCTAATATTTTATGCCACCATTAGTGACTCCATTTACCCTAGAAAGGCACTAGACTGCAATCTACAGGTGTTGATTGATCAAACAAACACTCATATTTTTATCATTGAAGCATTTATTAACATTTTCTAACCCTAAATTAGACTAACTCCAAAGATAACTTGATGTTGTAGAAAAATAATTCTATAGCCATACAAACAAACATTGATTTGATACATTTGCCTACATAACTTGTACTTAAACCATTCAAAACCCAATTGTGATAATTGCTAGTCAATCTACTAGGTAAGTGCTAACTTTGTATGGTGTTCTCTTGCACTTTTGACCATTATAATTTGTTGTTTTTGAAAAATATTGCTACAGCCATATAACGACAGAAAATTCTCTACAAAAGTGACATTAAAAGCTAAGTAAACATTTCCAACTTTCCTTGTGACAATTTATTATCAATTTTCCTAGTCAAAGTTGGTCAAAGCATAAATCTTGTGGTTGTTATAAAATAATAATTTCTATTATAAACATACATTGATGTTGTAGAAAAATAATTCTATAACCATACAAACATACATTGATTTCATACATTTGCCTACATAACTAGTACTTAAACCATTCAAAACCCAATTGTGATAATTGCTAGTCAATCTACTAGGTAAGTGCTAACTTTGTATGGTGTTCTCTTGCACTTTTGACCATTATAATTTTCTGTTGTTGAAAAATATTGCTACAGCCATATAACGGCAGAAAATTCTCTGCAAAAGTGACATTAAAAGCTAGGTAAACATTTCCAACTTTCCTTGTGACAATTTATTATCAATTTTCCTAGTCAAAGTTGGCCAAAGCATAAATCTTGTGGTTGTTATAAAATACTAATTTCTATTATAAATTGTTGCATTGCTACAAATTCATATCATCTAGCCTAATTTTTGAAGGTTTATTGTCTTGTGAATCACTAACAATCATTTGGTACTTGGAAAGTTCCCTCGTTTGCCTTGTTGTCTTGTTCTAGGCAGGTACACCATATTATTTTTTGCTTCATATTTTTAAGACATAAATAAACCTTTGATTTGAGTGATTTGTGAGAGGGGAAGGATTTCCTTTTTATTACTTGCCTTAGCCTTCTCAAAGCCCCCAGGTCACCGGGGATGTCTCCATTGGGGTATTCTTGACATACTCCTAAATAGAAAGGGATCTCCTATTAAGGTGACAGTGATAGGTTATTCCTAGTTACACCAATATTTCATGCACCTGCCTTGGTATTTGGGAAAGTACAGATTGTGTGATGACAGGATGGATGAGGAGAGATTGGAGAAGTTATTGCATTTCCAAACAAGGGTTGTAAGTACTTTCCATTGGTTTTCCAATTGATATAAATTTGGTCTATTCCCTTCAAGTTCATGTGTTCTACATTTGCTTGTCTATTGTTGTTACAATATTATTAGATATATTTGATTTATCTAATGATATAGAGTAGGAGGAAAATTCCCTTTGTTGGTCTTTACAGGACTTCATTTGTATTGAGGATCTTGGAGATCAAGCTCAAGGACTGGAGCAGTGAGGATGAACATCAAAATCATTATGCCATATTCTTCTTCTCTCTTGCTTCATTGGTTGAGTTATATTTAAATGGGAAGTAGAAACCATTTTTTTACTTCTATATTTGGACCAAATAAGGGGTATTGATCCAAAGGGGAGCTTATCCTATCCACAAGGTAAGATTTCACATAACAAAAAAATGGTGACTCCACTAGGGAGGGACTTTGACTAGTCTCTTCTTTGGCTCATCTCAAATACTTTCTTGTGATTAGATATTGATCATTTGATTCTTTATTTTGAGTTATTTCCCCTTCCCTCTTCTTTATTGAATATTTTATAGAGCCATTGACTGAGTATATGCTAAGTTTTAGCTTCTAAAAGCCATTTTAAAGCTTTTTTGGGACGAACACTCACCTACAATTCATACCAAGGCACCACTGGCCTGACTAACAATCCCCCTTAGTCTTATAGGGAGTGCCATAGTGCTTTGTTCCTTTGGAAAAAGGGGTGCCAATCTTTCCTTTTAGGTGGAATTATGATTTTTTTCTTGGTTATGCTTAGTTTGATGTTAAGAGGCTTTTATCCCAAAGTCCCCTAATCTGTCTTTGACTTTGTTTTGATTCAGAAATTGACATTTATTATTCATTTATTTTCCTTCTTTGAGTTTGAAAATTTCTCCTAGTTTTGAAATTGTATGGCCCCCTTGGGTTAACACAATCCCTAGGTTCATCCTACCTTTCATTTTTTTGATATTCATCTCAAAAAAATTTCAGATTGCTCGACTATTTAGAAGTTTTCATCAACTAGAGTTTGCAAAGGTTGTTTGGTATTGAGTCGTTTTTGTCTTTGCTGAAACATCTATCTTTTTGAATGGCTAGGAATCTCTTGTTTACCACAACCCGAACTTGAATACAGATTGTTTTTGCTCATTTTTTAGGATTTTCATGAGTGTTTGTCTTCTTTATCTTTTACATCTTTGAGTCTTTGATTGAAAAAGTTATCTCACACTTGGATTCTTTCAGTTCTCAACATATTTGAATGAATTTTGTTTGATTTGTTTTTTTCCTTATATTTCTTTGTGTCAAACATTGACCTCTTTCATTTCACTTGAAAGTAAAGAAGAAAAAGGTTTGTATATCTCATTGCATACATAATTGAACAAATAAATGTTTTGTATTCTTTAGGAAATTTGTTTTGGTACATGTTTGAAAAAGATCTAGTTTTTCATGTGCATTTTGGATTTCAGAAACATGTGTTTGGTAGTTTGGCATCATCTTGCTCCCAAAAATTGAAAGCTGCTTAGTTTTGAGTACTTTCTTGTGTTAAGAAGAATATAACTCTTCTCCTTCCCATACATAGAATTCATCAAAAAGAATGAATTGCATCTCATTCTTTTTCATTATACTGGAGTCGAGTATCTCTCATCATCAATTTCATCTCTGTGAACCCTTTGAGTAAAAATCCATTAAAATCAACCATGCACTAATAAAATCAACTAGAATTTTTTTTGGTTTTTAGCATACCAACATTAGCACATGATTAGGGTATTTGGAATAGGAAAAGTGAGTAAACCATACAAGACTACTAAATAGATTGTAGAACACTTAAGAGTGAACAAATAAAATTTTGGTATAAGAATAGTTGGGAACCCCATCGAAATATTGACCAATCATAGTGGAAAGAACATATAATAGGGGTCTTTATTGAAGTGTCACTGGATTCATTTGGTCTCGGTGCTTCGTGAATTGCGAATCCATTAGAGGTCATCAGCGGTTTTACTAGTGCACTTGTCTTCGGTCCTTTAGAAAAATTTTGGACTTTGATATATTTCCCACACGTTCAGTCCCAATTGTCGATTGTATCTTCTCAAAGGCTGACTGTGAGTTGGTAAACTTAGTGGCCTCTCCTAGTTATCTATAGAGGTGACTTTGGGGGGATTCCCAAGGTACCTGGGCATACGTTGTATCACACTTTAAATATCCTTGGAGGGGGATCCCATGAAAGAGAGGGTTACCTGCACTGAGAAGAGATGTTACATGGAGGTTCAGGTAACTACTTCTCATTTATTTGTTGTTGTCTTGATATCCAATCTTCGAAATATCCTTGAACCTATTGTTTCTTGGTTGATTGTTTTTAGTTTTCTTAGAAGTGTGTTTCTTTTATTTCTATAGTCAACCTTAGGATCGAATATTTCATAGCATACAAGGTATGGATATTGAAGTTCAAGAACCTCAGCACAATGTTTCTTATGAAGGAATGATCAAAGATCAAAATTCCGAGACTAGGTGTGTATCTCCTGGAAGTGGCCAACATGTAGAAGAATTGGTCACAACCTTCTTAGAAATCCTTTCATCCCAAATAAATACTCTTTTTATTGATCCACTTTGCCTAACACTCACTGATCCACCATCCATGATATATATTGATTCCTATTCTTCTTATAATTTACCACCTTGTTGAACCATTACGCAATCTTTTGGCATGAACCCATCATATTTTGGTTTTCTTGAAGGACTTGGGAATTTATCTTTATCCACAACTCATGTAGTTGATACTAATGTTTCTTCTTATTTATTAGGAACATCATTGACATGGGTAACCTCGACACAACCACTTGTGAATACATCTCCCTTCGCACATGGGTAAGGTAATATTCTTGCTTAACTATTTCCACACATGCATACACCAAGTGCTTTACTTGGTCATCCCATCGGTTAGATGGACAAAAGTCAGGTATTTCACACAACCATGGTTACACAAGATACTCTGTATCCATCTCAAAATTTGGAGATGAATACCCCCTATATTGGATTTCAATCTCCAATTGGAGGCCAACCTTCAGCTGGGGGGAAACCTTCAACTGCAACGAAAATTTCTACTGGGGGGAAATCTTTAGCCATGGGGAAAAAACCTATGTGGTTGCAACATCAAAAATCCTAGGGGAAAGCCACTCCTATAAGTCCCTCTATCATTTCTCCCACTGGCCTATATCCTAGACATCCATATCCATAAGTTGTTAATCCTTTGTGGGGGAAACCCAATCCAGCAAGCATTCCTCAGTAAGGAACTTTTACCTATCAATTCGAAAAACCCATGATTCCATCAC
>ML783635.1:22964-47414 GCA_009831015.1 Picea engelmannii | reverse complement strand
AGCATTCCAAGATTTAAGTTTAGCATCATCCCTTCAGCCATTGATTTCATTTTTAGTTCAGATTGCTTAACATTCTAGCCTGGATATCTCATGAGATAGAGAAGTTTCTTTTGATTGCAATAGAAAGTTTCATAGGATGGTTGTTGAGTTGTGTGGAGTGATAAGTAGCCAGAACTTAGCTGTTTTCAGTTTATCTTTTACATGCATATACAGAGCAGTACCGGTTAGTACCGAGTAGTACCGGGTAGTGCAGGGCAGAGTAGAGTAGAATACAGTAGCTTCTTTCTGCAAGTTTCTTTTAGCAGTTCAGAGAGTAGCTTGGCATCCTTTAAACCCCGTCTTCAACCCTGCATTTCCTGTGCTGGTTCCTCTAAGTCTACCTTCCCGGGCTGACAATTAAATGTTGATTTACATGGTATATCTGCAGCTCGACACAGGGTCTTATTGTAGACAACAATATTCAGGGCTGAATCAAATCATTCAGACACTTGTTCTTCAGAGGTCTTGATCTATCTTTGATAGTCTCTGTAGACTTGTTTGTTTGTGAATTAGTTTTCATGATTGAGAAAGGCTATTGTGCAGAGTCAAGTGGGAAGCAATATGTGGCAAGTTGATCCATCTTTTAGAGTTCAGTTTTGGTTTTCTGTCAGAGGTCCTTTTGTATGTTCCATCGGGGATGTCTAAGTTTGACTTTGGTCCAATATTTTTGTATGAGATTTTGTAAAGAAAATGACTCTTTGGTGAATTGGAATGAAATAAAGGATTGATTTATTTCTCAAATGTCTTGATTATCATCTTGGTGTCTTCACTTCTGTTCTGGAATTTATTTCAGCAACTTATATGTTCAGAAAAATATATAAAAAGTGGATTTCTAGCAAGCTTTTTGTTGATAAAAGACTAGCCTAAGCACTTGTAATTAATACTTGTGAGTTAGGATATATATATTTGGTTGGATATAAATATAGGGTGATATTCCAGTCTAATTTACTTTAGCCAAGTAAAGTCTGAAAATGCTCGAGTAAGATCAATTCATATCTTTTCCTCAACATTTATTTGGCGACCATATTGGGAAGATCTTTGATATCTCTTTGGTTACATTTTATACTCGATTTTCATTGATACATCTTTCTTTTTCTGATTTTTATTCTTTGACTATTTTTCTTTTAATGATTGTTCCTGTTGCAAGGGAACCCAATCTTGAGCCCAGTCTCTAAGACCAGACCATCATTTCTTTAAACCTATTTCATACTATTTTAGACACTGCTAGGACCTGTGCTAAGCTTAACCGTTCTTGGGCATCAATTGAACGAGATATTATTACACAAGAACAATTGGAAGCTAAACGTAGGCAACCTAGAAATCAACAGTAACATTTTTTCTCTTCAGTTTCAATGATTCTTTCATGTCCTTTGATTCTCGTGCTTCTAGAAGAAGAAGAGGTTTATCAGCCAAAATAAGACCTATTGCTAAGATATGAAGGAGAAATGTTTTGTTATCTACCCAACAAAGTGCTCTAAGGATAACTTTATTTGATTCATCCATCTCTTCTTTCTTTCCCTCATCTATCATCCACAATATGGCATATAGTGGCGGCTCTGGTGGCACAAGAAGTGTCCCATCTTTCCAATATTCATCATCATCAATGATTGGTAGCTTGTACAGCCACCATATCCCTGTCCAATCTACTACGAACCCCACCAAAGTCATCAATAAGTATGGACTTTTTTAGTTCGAAGAAGATGCCACAACTACACCATGGCATGTGTCCTCTCATCTTAACCTAGCTCCTGCTACTTTCCCACTTCCAAATTTTAAAGAGCTTTTGCCTAAGTTTTCAGGAAATAACATTGTTAGTACCAATGAACACCTAGTGGAATTTTCTAATGCTTGTAATAACATAGGGGCCAACAAAAACGATACTTGCATGTGCCTATTCATCAATTTCTTGGAAGGGAAGGTTGCGGACCATTTTTTCGACCTTCCTCCTAAGATCTTGTCTACCTGGGAGGAATTAATCTACTGGTTCAGATCCACTTACAGGAAATCCAAAAGCCCTACTGAGAAGTTAAGGGAGTACAATAACATCACATACAAAGATGGTGAGACCATCAGGTCTTTCAAATTGTGTTTCACCAAGTTGTTTAATAAAATCCTCGAACTTATCTGCCCTCATAACCAAGCCACCTTCATGCATTACTACAATGAATTTCCTTATTCTTATTGTCATAGGATTGAAGAAAAGGCCATTGATAATATCGATTCCTCTCTCCACAGTTGTTCAAAGTACGAAGAATAGCTTGAACGAACCGGTCTACCCCAGGGAGAATCAGTTAGACAGACAGACATGTCCTCTCTCTTACAACTAGTACAAGATATGAAAAATTGTATGATATAAATTGAGCGGAAGGGTACTATCTCCCCTGTCACCCCTAGAGCTTCATCCTCTTCTAACCCTCCTTTTAGGAGTCTAGTTGAAAATAATTTTCAGCCCAAAGCTATCCTGCCTAGGAGTTGGTGTAACTTTTGTGTGGAACACCATGAAGAAACCACGTGTGAGGTAAGCAAGAGTGCCAAAGACAAGATCTTTGGTAAAAGACTAGAAGCCACTATCACTGTCCTAGATTTTTCCGAGACATAATATTTCATGGTCATCAATACCAGGAACAAAACCTATGCCCCAAAAGGAAAGTTTGACCCTCCTTGCAGTTCTTCTAGCCCGAGCTCATCCTCAACTGTTGTTGCGCCCCAGGTTCCTAAAATTCTTGAGAGTCAAGGAATCACTCCTCCTCATCCTTCTTCCAAATACAATATCTTGAATCAATTGGCTAACATCAAAGCAGATGAAACTATCCTAGACACGGTTGTCATCCCTGAACAACAGATGCATCTGAAACAATTCATGGAAGGAAAGGCTTATGTTCTAGCCAATCTTTCTGAAGAGGTAAGAGAAGAGGATTTGTCTATAAATAAAGTAGGTGTACATAACTTCAAATACCCTGTAGAAAACCCCCCTTTTTATATTTTTGTAAATATCATGGATAAAATTGCCCATTGTTTCCTCATTAATGGTGGTCCAGGCTTAAGTGTTATGTCGAAGATTATTATGGAAGAGCTAGGATTATCTTGTACAAACTAAAATGCCCAAAGCATGCTTTCCTACAATATTATACAACAAACAACCATAGACGAGATTAAAGATGTAACCTTGGTTTTATGTGCTCACCCCGAGATAAGGACAACCCTCAACATTCAGGTGATTGATATGCCTATAAACAATTATTCAATTATCTTGGGAAGAGATTGGCAAGCCCTAACAGGTGGATACCTCTCGCTCAACGGGACACATTTATTTGTTCCTTAGAATGGTAAGAATATCATAGTCCTTAGAGAAGGAAGGATTTCACCCTACATAGAGAATGTTCCACAGTCTAACATGAACTATATCAAAGAAGACGTAGGAGTATATTCCATCGTTGTTGAAGAGGATAATTTTCCTCCGGAAAGAATTGATTCAGATGATGAGTTATGGCATGTTCACATTGATGGTTCATGCTCTAATGAAGGTAACGATGATGGTATTATCTTGGTCTCCTCTAAAGGAAAAATTCATAATCTGTCATATAGGTTGGAGTTTGTTTGCCAAAAAATGTCATTGAATTCGAAGCTTTGTTATTAGGCATTGAGAACGTCGTTAATCTTGGTTGTGGTCACCTTTCGGTTTTTGGAAATTCTGAGCTTGTTGTCAACCTGATAAGTAAGGCATGCTCTCCTAGAGACAAGATGATGGAACAATACTCCAAAACTATTTGGGCACTTGTCTTGAACCTTCTATATTTTAACATTACTCATGTTAAGAAGGAGCTGAATTGAATAGATGGCTGGTTAGTTGTCTTTGCAGCCTCTCCTACTCAACAACTCTTGCCTCACTGGCCTGATTGCATTTTCCAATATTGACATCGTCCATATTTTCCAGACCATGTAGGATCTTGGAAGGCCCTCCCTGATGATGAGAGCATTTGTGCTATCATCCAATATGAACCTCTTAAGCCCGAGGAAACTATATCCATGGAAAATAATAAGATTCCTAAGGGCTTGAATCCTCTTGAGGGTTCATTATTTTTTAGTGTTCGAGGAAATAAAGAAAAGGAAGAGGATTTACAATTGAAAGTGGTTGAAGCCATCTCTATGAACATTAGGACACCTAGATCCTCATTGAATGTTAAAATAAATGTCCAGGGTTTGGATAAAGAAGGAATGAATCATGTTGAATTACTTGGTGGATTTTAAGAGGTTTTTGCTTGGTGTAATATGGATCTTCGTGGTTTTGATCCAGGTCTTGTTTAGCATACTATGAGACCAAATAGGCAAAAACAAAGACTTGTTAACTTTGCACTAAAAGCAACCTTTCGTAGGGAGTCAAGGAATTTCTCAAGGACTGAAATGGTTTTTTTAGTCCACCCCAGATGGGTTTCCAAATGGGAACCTACTTCGAAGACCATTGATAATATTAGAACCTGATTTATTCTTCGAATGTTCAAACAAGCAATTATGAGAAATCCTTCGCCCCCTCTCAGAATGAAAATACTTCTACAGCAAGTTGTAGAGTTACATTTGGAGCCCTTACTTGACAGTTTATTTGGTTAAAATAAAATTGAGGTAGAAGGGGAAAATATTCACAAAACCACTTGTATTACTAATTGTGATACTATGTCTTACAACTACCTTCCTTCTGGCTTATTTGATACAATTATCGCCTTAAAAGGGCCTATACACACAACTTTTGATGAATTGGTTAGTATCCATGTTTATCTTGATGATTTAATCATATGCGTCCAAAGGCTGATAGTTACATCAAAATTTCAAGTGTTGGGTCATTTCCAGATTACTTTTGTCTTGGACACTAACTCAAAAATTTTAAAGGAATTACACAGATGATGGTTTTCTCACAGCACTAATAGTCCTCTCTTGAAGTATTACGACGGACCAACGTGAAAGGTTTTTTTTCTTATTGGATTATTCTGTATACTAGTAGCTTAGCTTTCCTTTCGGTTTTGTGTTTTTTTTTTATTCCTTACAATACTTTAATTTCTTCTTTCTAAGTTGATTTTTTTATTTTCTTGTTGCATTTTATTTTTGTCTTTTACTGCCATTGTTTTAATTTCTGCATTATTACTTCTGTTGCAATTTTTGTCTTTATCATCTTTTGAGTGTTTAGTCAAGATAGAAGGTTAGATCAATTTTGCCACAGTGACACCCTTGCAAAAGCATTGTTATTCAATAGCAATCAAGCTTACACAGTTTTTATGATATCTCCTCTGAAGGACCTTTGCATTTGCTACATATTTCTGCTGTCGTCTTACAAGGAATTGGTTGTTTCCCACTTCTTCTTGCCTGTTCTTCATTCATTGATATCTTAAGACCAAATCTAGAAGTTTTCCTCTTTAAATTCAAGAGCATATTCCAGTCAAATGATTATGCATACAATGGTAAAACCCCTCAGACTTAACACTTTTCATGAGTTATTCCCAAATTCCCAGTCATCTTTCCATTAAATCCGCTAACTTCCCCCTGTTGCACAATCATTCAAGTTACGTATCCTTGAGATTAATATTCTTGATCTGTGAAACCATGAGTTCTGAGTTCTAATTTGTTAAAAACAAATTTCCCTATGAAGTCACCAGTTTGTTGACGATTGAAAACGTGAACATAGTTTCGCCTGTAAAGTGTAAATTAAGCTTATTATATTAAAACTAATAATACTAGTAGGTGGGACCCCCTTGAACTATTAAAGAGAAGATCTGTGCATTTTTTATGTTGAGACGATGTGCGACACATGTTTGATGAAGATCTTGTGTTATTGGTTATAAAATGAGCTTATGAAAGGTTGGTTTCTTACGCTACTACGACATATGCTATTCATTAATGTCATTTCAGTTTGTTCTTATTACACCTGCATAACAAATATGTTAGTGAAATTTGTAGAAAGACAGTTTTGAGAAAGAGCAAAGTACTATATCTTATGCAAAAGAGACCTAGTTCTACAATACTACATGCATGAAAATACTAGATGATAATTAAGTCCTAGTTAACAAGAAAATAGATATGAAATTGTGTTTTAATTACACGATTTATATGCATGTGGTTGAAAAATTGGTGGCACATTTTAGAAAAGTTATAATGCAAATGGTTATACAATGGTTAATGGAATTAGGTGGCCAAAATATATATGATATGGAACGTTGGTGATATACTTTGGCAAGGTCAAAATGTTAATGGTTATGCGAATCGTTACATGGAATTTGGATTATTCTATGGCTTAAGTTAGAAAGGTGGCATGGTTTATTGGTTTTGAATGTGTTGATATTCTGGATGCATGGTTGATTAATGGTGTTAATGGAGGGCTCGTTGGCATGTATTGTTGAGTAAATGAGATGTGGGTGGAGGTGACGTGCATTTACTGCACGTCACCTTTACCCTTCCCGTTGGTCGCCACCCTAGTCAGACTATTGTTTGATCTTGTTGTTGTGTTCACGCTTCGAATTTTTGGCAATGTGAAACCACTCGGCCACATCTCGTCTTAAGGATTTCGATTAACAGGTATGTATCTTTTGGACATTCTTGACTTCACTCTGGTTATGAAATAATTTTGGCTCAGTTGTGTGGGTTTGTGTTTGTTCTGAGTGCTGCAACTATGTGAAATTTTGGTTTTAAATGGAAAATGAATGGTTCTGCCATAATAGTTTTAAGTTCATCGAAGTTGTTAGTATTCCTCGGTGATAGTTCCTTGTTACCATTGAGTTTTGGTTGAAGGGTTTTGTTAAATCATGGTTGGATGGTTGCCTTCACAATTCTGGGGTTTAATTAGAGCCATGTCTTCCTGTTTCGACCCTGTCAAGGAATTGTCTCCCATTCGCAAGTGAATCATAGTTCTCCTTGTGCATACACCTTTGGCCTCGAAGTTTCATTGCAGTTAGTTTTGTTCCTCCTGTGAAGGCTACCATGCAAACCATTAACCCTCTAGATCGAAGTTTCATACAGAGACTATCGAGTCTGCCAAGCTGTTCCCAGTTATTGTGGTCTATTAATTTGAATACGGGCTCCCCCATTAGTCGTATAGCAGTCGTGTTGGTATGGTTTTCGTGACTGCCTATGTGATAATAGCGTGAACCTTACATTTCCATTGCACTTCTAAAGTTCACAGTCACCCACTTGATGTCAAAGAACTCAATTGTTTTTAATGGAAGGGCCTCTACCTGTTACGATTGGATGCATGGGTATACACAACTACCACGACTTGTTCGGTCGATGGATTTTTTTACCATAGTGGGGAATTGTTGGTTGATGTACAGTCACTAGTATTTCACTTATGGTGATTTGGTCGATGGATGGCATTGGTCACGAATTCTTAGGGTTGCTCACACAGGTCACATCTGTGTATGGTGTTTTGCAAATGAAACATTGTGCATGATAACTATGTTTCCCCTGGGGCCAAATGACAATCAATTGGATAACTATAGAAGGCATATGCATGACATCCTCGTGTTGTTGGTTGAATAGGCCTGGGTGCACATGGCTTTGATTGAATCACAGTGTCACTTAAACAAACCAACCACTTATTTATGTGCATAGCCCCAACACGATATGTTGAGTTATTGGCATGACTGTGTATTTGTTGTGACAATTGGAAATGTTGTATTGTGGAGTTCGGTTGGTTGCGCTCTGTGTGTAGTATGGATAGTTTGTTTTATACTCAGTGATACCCTCAGAGTTTTTTTTAAGCATGTTATTTAATGAAATTTACCATTGTTTATGACAGTCGCGTCGGGTATTTGGATTGGATTTTAAGTCGCATTGAGATGTTTTGTTTTACAATGGCATGATTACATTGCCTTGGACATTTACTCCTGCATAGTCTGTGTATAAATGATGATTGTTAGTTTTATAGTCAATTGTCATTTCAGGCGTGGCATGTGAGGTTTTGATTATTTTGATCTTTCTATGCTTATATATATGGGAACGAATATCATTACAGATCTTGATTGGCTCTATTACAGAAATAGTGATTTCATTAAAAGCTACTTTTAAATATAGATGTGGATTGGGGAAATGTATGACAATGGTGGATGTTAATGATTACGGATTGGGAATAAGTGTTGTTGTTGTCTGTTATAAAATGTAGAGTGTGTGAATAAAGGGAACATGACCTCTTACAAATTGTGTGAAATACTTCCATTTGGTAACGACATTGTGTTGGATATTAATGGACAGTGAAATTAGGAAAATAGATAGGAATTATGACTCAGTCATCTGATTGTTGGTTGATGCATATTTTTCTTACTAGAAAATATGTTATGGATTGCTTGATTAATATCATGAACAATAAACATTTGTTTCCCCTCTCATTATCTCATTTTTCGCTAATTACAACCCCCTCAGATATCCTACATTCATTTTGTTCATTCCCTGTTCTGATATTGATTACATCCAAGATAATTTTTGTGTTAAGTGGATGAAGTGGCAATGTCTTAAGTGGATTGCAGTAAGGTTTATTTGGTTGATTTACAGTTGATTGTTGTTGTCATTGAGCAGTGACCA
Source organism: Picea engelmannii (assembly GCA_009831015.1). Lineage (NCBI taxonomy): Eukaryota > Viridiplantae > Streptophyta > Pinopsida > Pinales > Pinaceae > Picea > Picea engelmannii. Next base: position 38,819 of record ML783635.1, on the reverse strand, counting down.
TTTCTTCTCCCCTTTCATTATATCATAGTTTTGTGAAATGAAATCCCCTCACATATCCCAGAACACTGTTTCACCCCCTGCTCAATGATTAACGTTAGAAAAATTTGTATGGATTGGATTGCATGAGCCTGACACATTCTGAGCCAAATCTATTTTATATTTTTAAGAAGTTGTCATGAATGGTTATTCAAAATACTATTTTCTAATCATTAACATATGCAGGATGATTTTTTCTAGTCGAGGAAACAGAGGTAGAGGTAACTGAATTCGATGCCCAAGAAGGCCCAGGTTCTCTATACATTTTGATGTTGATTTAGAAGAGCTTGGCCAATTGTTTCATGCTAGATTATTTAATTGGATTGGGCAGGGAATAGTCCAACCTAGGCCTAAAGGGCCTCCTTTCCAAGCCCCTCAAGCCCCCAACATCCATGTGCCTCCTCATGTCTCTTTACAGCCTGAAGTCCCTGAAAATGATGGATGGAAGGAGATTTTTCACCCAGCAGTCTCCCAACATCGTGGCTGGCCCAACTTGACTTTTCCTTCTCCTCCACCTTTGAACCCCATTGTCCAAGCTTCCCCTAACCACTCGCCAGTGAAATCCTCCCATGCCAATAAGATATTGAATACTGAATCCCACCATGCATTTGATAAAGGAAAAGCTATTGTTACCCCTTCCTCACCCTCCGATGACTACGACAAATATGTGTCTTCACAGATGCATTTGAGGGACAATTTCTCCCATGTGATCAGTGAGATAAATCCTAAAGGCTCTGCCCAACCCAAGGAGAATTCAGGAAAATCAAGAGGTGACAGTGGCAACCAAGGAAGGGTTGCATCATAGATTGGAAAATATGGCTTTTGAATTTTATGTTATCTATTTTTTTATGACAGTTGACTTCATGGATTTTGGACAACATGTTTTATTTTGCTTATATGGTTATTATTTTGAAATATTTTCAAATTTTATGAGCTAAAATTTCCAAAAGTAAATATGTTGAGAGGAGGCACAAGGTGTTGTGTTTGCTTAACAAATGGATTATGTTGTATTTGTTATGATTGTTATGAACTTGTTAGTGACCTATAACGATAAGGGATCTGATGATTCAAAATCTATTTGTGGTTTTCGTGATGAAATTCCCGGGTTGTTGGCCTATTATATCCTCAAATAAATTAGTCAATTTCATTTGATTAGGTGTTAGGTTGTTTTGAGAAAGAACATTTCTAAATTTTTAAGGCTCATTTTAAAGAGTTTTAAGCTTGTAATAAACTTTGGAAAACATTTGATTTAGTTATTATTTCAAAAAACTCGAAATAAAGGTTTCGTTGGCTAAGTGTCTTTTCAAAAGGGTTTCTAAGCCACCGAAAGCCCTAGCTTTCGACAGCTTAAATGTGAAACTCAGGGCTCTCCTAGCCACCGAAATCACAGGGAGATTTGAAATGGTCAGCTCATCTTAGTGATATGATATGATTGTAGTTAACCATCGAAAATACAGGGGAGCTGTCGAGTATGACTTGGTAAGAGGTGTTTTATGAGTTATTATGATTATGATTTGATCTACCTAACCCTAAACCCTCCAGATCTTACACCTGTCCTAGGAATTAGGATATGATCTCGGCGTATCCTGACTTGATCATTTCAACTTTTGTTTCATAAAATCACGTGGTCTTTGTACTTCCTATCCTTTGAGGTTTGTCGAATGATCATTCTCATTTAAAATCTTAACTACCCTCTCATGTCCCTCAAAATCAGGGCTTGCCTTAATCGAATTTCCCCATTTCTCGCCTCTATCATAATTGAGCACAAACCCCCCTAATTCTGCATTGAGTGGTCTCCCTCCAAGCCTGGATTTCCAATTGCAGGTATAGGAGCATTCCAACAAATGAAGAGAGGAGCACCAGCGTTGAGGAAGGATCTTGATGATATTGGTTACCTGGAATCACACCCAGTGGTATGTCAGCTCTTCAAGGGCGTAGGTTGTTACGAATTTTGTAAAAAACTGCAGATCTCTCATCAACAGGTGGAAAAATATTTTTCTCTCACATTTGATGGAAGAAAGGCAGTCATTGGAAAATATGAGCTTTTGGTGGATGAAACTCTCATAACAGAGGTAACAGATCTACCAAGGACTGGAGAAAACTGGTTCAAGACCACTGTAACAAAGGAGGTCGAATTTAGGTCTTATTTGAAACTAGAGAACAAGTGTTTGATATGGAAGAAATACATTCCTATGTCTTTTCTGGAGGAGAAATGGCAGCACCTGTTGAAGTAAATTCTTGTTTACATAACCTATGAGGGTAGATATAGTAGGGTAATGATTTATCATTTCAAATTGATGAATCACTTTACTGGTAGGGGCCCCTTGAGCCTGCCTTATTACCTCCACAAAATTTTAACTAAGATTGCTCATCGGGTCAAGGCTAAACCAAGCAAGGCTACAGGTAGATTATCCCATCATGGTTTGATTAAGCTCTTGATTTGTGAGCTATTACAGAGAAGGAACAAGGATTGGGGCCACTTATTATTTTGGAATGAGTTTCATACTGATTTACAGCCAGAGGATAAAAAGGGGTCTTCTTCAAGGAAGTCTTCCACTCCTAGATTTGGAAAGAGAAAGAGGAGAGCCATCTCTCCAGTCACAGTTGATCAGTCCTCTCCATCTTCTAAGCCTAAAAAATATAAGAAGAAATTGGATTTTAACAAGGATGCAGAGAAGGCATAAGAACCTTCAGTGGACAAGAAGATCCTCAATCTCCCCTATACAGACTCTGAGGATGATGAAGACCAGGTTGCAACAGAGCAAGAAGTATCCCTCGAAGAAGATCCAGATACAGCAGAGTATGAAGATATTCCCTCACCTACACCAAGGGAGGATCAAGGACAACAAATTGCAAAGGCCTCATCTAGCAAGTCAAAGCAATCCAGATCTCAGAAGATTAAGAAGCTTAAAGAGAAAATAGCACAACAAGAAGTATTGGAGAAGGTGATAAAGACACAATACGAGACTTTATCAAAGAATTTCACAGTAACCAATGCAACCTTGGAAAGATAGGCACTTGAAAATGTTAAATAAAAGAAAAATAAGAAGAAGATCATAAAGGATTATAATAGTCTATGGAGAGTAGCTATGCATTTGAAGAAAAAGGTCAGGTCATTGAGATTGCAAGCCATGCCTTCAAGACCTCATCCTCAAGCACCTGTTGATCTTGAAACCCTAGAAAATGAAGCCATCAATTTGAATGATCCAGAGACAACTAACAATCCTACATTCATCCTAGAACCTGCTCAAGATGCAGAGGCTTTAGAAGATCACCCCTAAGGTGTTTAAAAACAAAGACAAAAGGTATTTTGAAATTTTGTTAATTTTCACTAAAACGGAACTTTTGGTGGCTTAGGTGAACATTTCAACTATTCATTAGCCACCTAAAGTAGAGCTTTTGGTGGCTAGTAGGCTCGGATTTTGCCTCTTTTAGCCACCGAAAGCATCAACATGGTAGAGAGACACTATTTTTGCACAGATCCAAGTTTTTCTCACCCATACACCTCGAGGATGGTTTGTAATGATGGATAAGAAATAACGACATCATTTTTGGGTTTCTGTTCCAGTTTTCAAGGTGCCTAGCAAGGTGTAAAGGTTAAATTGGTTACCTATTTTTGGGCCAAAAACTGTTTTTGTGCCAAAAGTGGAAATTTCGACTTATCTCACATCTTTTCAAGATCCATCAACCTTCGAAGGATTACTACAACTGTTGAATACTTGGAAGGATATGAAGACCATCAAAGATAAGGAGTTGACCTATTTTATAGGATCCTTTCCTATTTTCTTGTGTCAATTGTTGGTTTTCTATTTTAAGTAAATTTGATCCTGTATTGTAGGATTTGGATATCTAATGTAAGGGCTATAAAGCCATAAAATTTTGATGAACCGGGTTGTTGGAATTGTGATGATAAAAATGTAAAAATGCTCATAAGTTGTAAATGACTTTATGAAGGAATACAAAGGCAATATATTTCCAAATTCTTGTGTTGTGTTTAAGTGGTGAAGTTTTCTCTAATGTAACTCATTATTTTCTTATTTCACATGCTTTCTTTCTGTATTGTCTATGAGAAGATAATGTGCAAGATTTTGTATTGACACCATGTGCTAGCTCAAAACAATATCTATGTTTTCTTCCAAGTTTGAAATGAAGAATTCAGATATACTCTGCTCTACATTTGAAATAAATTTCAGTTTATTCTTCTTATCCATTTTATAAGCTCAAAGGATCCACTAGAATGATTATCCTGCCTGATCATATTTTGTCTTAGTTATTCATTCATCATTGTTTTTACCTTTGACTCCATTTTTCCTATGGTCCTTTGCCATGTCTCAACCAAACCAATTCAAAATCCATAAACGAACCCATGTTCTGCATAGCTAGCCTAATATCCTATTCCAAACAAATCTAAATTTGATAGAGATATCCATCTCTAAGTCATCGAGGGCTAGATCCTTGACTCAAAGTGGTTTTGATGTTACCTTCATGATTTCCTCCACATCCTTGGGAAAATTAAAGAGTGATAATAGAATGGCGACCATACTGGGGAAAATTTCCCCAGTACTACACTTCAAAGTTCCATATCTGATCACTGATGGTGGACATTGACTAGACACAAGAAGTCTGAGATAGTTCACCTGGTGACTCCAATCAGCTCTAGATAGTGCCAAATCAATGACTCCATTGGAGGAAGAACCTGAAGAATGACCAAGCAGCCTAGAAAGCCAGGTACTCAAGCTCAAATTGTATTCATGATATTATTGGTTTCATCTGCAATTACTTTCTCTCTTATCATGATCCTGGTCCAGAGTATATTGTTAAAATTCAAGATGATCAGTTTCAACCTAAAGAGACTTAAAGGATTGAGACCATTCCCATAGCTCTGGTACACACTCAAATACCTATAGGAAGCCTTGATAGACATAAGCCTCCTACTTTATTTCCTACAGATGTAAAGATCTCTGATACATATGTGAAAATTATAGATTCATAGGTCAAAATTCCAGCTGGTTATAAGCCCCTTGCTTTACCTCCTATACCTGAGAAAATCCCATATAGATACAAACCTCTAGATTTTCCTCCTATTATCCATTACCTCCTTATCAATTACATCAAAAACGTTCCCAGGTTTGATGGGGAAAATGTGAATATCACTGTAGAAAAACACATTCAAAATCTTGAGGATTTCCTTGATCTGTTTGAGGTGGAAGAAGACGATGTCTGTATCAGGATGTTTTCCCTATCATTGCTAGGTAAATTCAAAAATTGGTTTATGAGTTTTCCAACTGCAAGCATTAACAATTTCCATCAGTTTAGTTTTCCTAGACCGATGAGTGATCATGGGAAACATATTTCTTATCCTAGAAGAGTATGACCACTTGAAAAGAAATCCAGGCAAGACAGTACATGAGTTTTCAACAAGATTCAATAAGGTATATTATGCAATACCTACTGATATAAGGCCACCCCCAATATCAGCTCACTTGCATTACCCGATGCCTTTGATCTTGAGATGACATTCCAATTAAGAGAAAGGAATACTGCAACCCTTGAAGAAATGCAAAATATTGTGGTTGAGGTGAAAGCTAACTTGTTGAACAGAAGGGAAAAGTTAAAGGCTGAAGAAAAATATAGAACAAAAAATGAATGGACGACATCTTCAGAAGTGAAAATAGACATTATTACCAACACAGTCAATGAAATGCTGTAGAATATTAGCAGGAAAGATGAAATTATTTTTCAAAGGCCTCATGTACCATCGACTCTGGAAATAACAAGAACAAATGTCCACAAGAACTTAGCACTCCAGCCTCAGTATCCTAAACCACCAAAGGATTTCTTCATGTACTCAATTCACAATACAGTCAAAGAGGAAGTTCAAAATCAGGTGGTGGTCAAAAAATCTTCGGAGATGATGTGCATGTTTGATGACCTCCCCTACATAGACAATATACTCAGATATGATCTTTAGAATGGTGATTATATGGTTGATATCGAAGATGATTGTTCAAAGAAGCCAACATTATCTTCATGGGAAGAAGAAGCTCAGTTATCACACTGCACAGATGAAAATCAGATTCTGCATACCCAACAAGATTGCAAGGAGGAGGATGCAAAAAATTGCCCAAGAAATGTAGAATGTTTGCCCCTGTGTGTTTCCTCACTGCTAAGGGAACATTACAAACAAGTTTTGAATAGAAGGAATGAGGAATGCTCTAATGTATCGGTTGAGGAAAACAAGGGAGATACAAAAGCTAATCCAGAGGTGCAGCCCTTTAGCCTTTTTGAAGGTCAAACCTCAGATAAAAGCATGAATCCTGGAACATGTAATGAGATGATCCATTGTGATTCACTACCTTTGTGCCTTAATTCATTTCAAATTTTGAGAGGGAATCTTGGTCAGTTTCTAGTTGAAAGTCACAGTGTAAAACATAAAGTACCAAAAGGGCCAATGCCACTATTATCTGAAACATTTTATGACCCTATAGCTGATATTCTCGATGATGTGCGTTTTCAAAGTCTGGTTTCATTTACTCCATTTGAATTAAAAAATTGTTATGATATGGATATGATCAGACAGTCTACCCCACTGTCTGGTTCAGTAGAAGCATCATTTCAGAACCCATCAGAGTATTTGCAGTCATGTAAAGAAGAGTTGGGGGACACAGAAGGCATAGGTGAAACATCAAGTCATGATGTTGAATTGTTTGAAGTTGAAAATCAAAGGATGGGCCAAGCCTATATTGATCATGTAAATACATATATGGAGAAATTCTTCATTACAGGATCCTTTTCCATTTCCAATATTTTTCCTATTGTTTAGTTTTATCAAATCCTCTGTAGTGAAGACTAGGCTAGATATTACTCTAAATCACAAGTAATAGAGTTATTTCTGAGTTTTATGAAAGACAATGGAAGAAAAAAGTTATTAGATCAACTGCTGGATTGGCTGCATTGACATTTTTCCATTACCTAGCTGAGCAATGATTGCAGTAGGGTAGGTAGTAGTTTTGAATAAGCTCATCTCCCTGGGCATCCCTTTGAACAATTTTTCAATTTCAACTTTCAATCTTCAGTTTGATGTGGTACAAGTTGCAGAATAAGATTTTGGGATCAACCCATGGATAAGGCACTGATTTATGAAATCCGAAGATCTGAGATTCTTGACACCTCCTCAGGAGATGTCATCCCCAATTGGAGCCTATGTTAGTGACCTATAGTTATAGGGGATATGATGATTCAGAATCTATTTGTGGGTTTTGTGATGAAATTCTTGGGTTGCTGGCCTATTATATCCTCAAATAAATTAGTCAATTTCATTTGATTAGGTGTTAGGTTGTTATTATAAAGAACATTTCTAAATTTTCAAGGCTCATTTTAAAGAGTTTTAAGCTTGTAATAAACTTCGGAAAACATTTGATTTAGTTTTTATTTCAAAAAACTTGAAATACAGGTTTTGTTGGCTAATTGTATTTTCAAAAGGGTTTCTGAGCCACCGAAATCCCTAGCTTTCGACGGTGTAAATGCAAAACTCGAGGCTCTCCTAGCCACCAAAATCGTAGGGAGATTTGAAACAGTCAGCTCATCTTAGTGATATGATATGATTGTAGTTAGTCGTTGAAAATACAGGGGAGTTGTCGAGTATGACTTGCTAAGAGGTGTTTTACGAGTTATTATGATTATGATTTGATCTACCTAACCCTAAACCCTCTGGATCTTACACCTGTCCCAGGAATTAGGATCTGATCTTGGCATATCCTGACTTGATCATTTCAACTTTTGTTTCATAAAATCACATGGTCTTTGTACCTCCTATCCTTCGAGGTTTGTCGAATAATCATTCTCATTTCAAATCCTAACTACCCTCTCACGTCCTTCAAAATCAGGGCTCTCCTTAATCGCATTTCCCCATTTCTTGCCTCTTTCATAACTGAGCACATACCTCCCTAATTCTACGTTGAGTGGTCTCCCTCCAAGCGCAAATTTCCAATTGCAGGTACAGGAGCATTCCATCAAATGAAGAGAGGAGCACCAACGTTGAGGAAGGAGCTTGATGATATTGGTTACCTGGAATCACACCCAGAGGTATGTCATCTCTTCAAGGGCATAGGTTATGAATTTTGTAAAAAAATTTAGAGCTCTCATCAGCAGGTGGCAGAAGCTTTTTCACTCGCATTTGACGACAGAAAGACAATCATTGGCAAAGATGAGTTCCTGGTGGATGAAACTCTCATAGCAGAGGTGACAGAGATGCTAAGGACTGGAGAAAACTGGTTCAAGACCATTGTTACAAAGGAGGTCAATTTTAGGTCTTATTTGAAACCAGAGCACAAGTGTTTGATATGGAAGAAATACATTCCTATGTATTTTCTGAGGAGAAATGGCAGCACCTACTGAAGTCAATTCTTGTTTACATAACCTGTGAGGGTAGATATAATAAGGTAATGATTTATCATTTCAAATTGATGAATCACTTTACTAGCAGGAGCCCCTTGAACCTGCCTTATTACCTCCACAGAAGTTTAACTAAGATGTCTCATCAAGTCAAGGCTAAACCAAGCATGGTTGTAGTCAAATTATCCCATCATCGTTTGATTAAGCTCTTGATTTGTCAGCTATTGCAGAGAAGGAACAAGGATTGGGGCCACTTCTTATTTTGGAATGAGTTTCAGACTGATTTACAGCTAGAGGATAAAAAGGGGTATTCTTCAAAAGTCTTCCACTCCCATAAATGGAAAGAGAAAGATGAGAGACATCTCTCCAGTCGCAGTTGATCAGTCCTCTCCATCTTCTAAGCCTAAAAAAGATAAGAAGAAACTATATTTTAGCAAGGATGCAGAGAAGGCAGAAGAACCTCCAATGGACAAGAAGATCCTCAATCTCCCTTATACAGACTCTGAGGATGAAGAAGACCAGGTTGTAGCATAGCAAGAAGTATCCCTAGTAGAAGATACCATTACAACAGGGTATGAAGATCTTACCTCACCTACACCAAAGGAGGATCAAGGCCAACAAATTGCAAAGGCCTCATCTAGCAAGTCAAAGAAATCTAGATCTCACAAGATTAAGAAGATTAAAGAGAAAATAGCACAACATAAAGTATTAGAAAAGGTGATAAAGACCTAATATGAGACTCTATCAAAAAATTTCACAGCAACTAGTGCAATCTTGGAAATATTGGCACTGGAAAATGTTAAAGAAAAAGAAAAAGAAGAAGAAGATCGTAAAGGATTATAACAGTCTATGGAGAGTAGCTATGCATTTGAAGAAAAAGGTCAGGTCATTGAGGTTGCAAGACATGCCTTCAATACCTCAGCCTCAAGCACCTGTTTATATTGAAACCCTAGCAAATGCATCCATCCATTTCAATGATCCAGAGACAACTAACAATCCTACAGCCATCCCAGAATCTGCTCAAGATGCAGAGGCTTCAGAAGATCATCCCTAAGGTGTTTAAAAGCTAAGACAAAAGGTATTTTGCAAATTTGTTAATTTTCACTAAAACAAAACTTTCAGTGGCTTAGGCGAACATTTCAACTGTTCATTAGCCACCTAAAGCGGAGCTTTCGGTGGCTAGCAGGCTCGGATTTTGCCTCTCTTATCCACCAAAAGCACCGACAGGGAAAAGAGACACTATTTTTTCACAGATCCAAGTTTTTCTCACCCATACACCTCAAGGATGGTTTGTAATGATGGATAATAAATAAGGGCATCAATTTTGGGCTTCTATTATAGTTTTCAAGGTGCCTAACAATGTGGAAAGGTTAAATTGGTTACCTATTTTTGGGCAAAAAATTGTTTTTGTTCCAAAAGTGGCAATTTCGACTTATCCCACGTCTTATGAAGATCCATCAGCCTTCGAAGTATTACTACAACTGTCAAATACTTGGAAGGATATGAAGACCATCAAAGATAAGGAGTTTACCTATTTTATAGGATCCTTTCCTATTTTCTTGTGTCAGTTGTTGGTTTTCTATTTTAAGTAAATTTGATCCCATATTGTAGGATCCTTATATCTCATGTAAGGGCTATAAAGCCATAAACTTTTGATGAACCGAGTTGTTGGACTTGTGATGATAAAAATGTAAAAATGCTCATAGGCTGTAAATGATGTTATGAAGGAATACAAAGGCACTATATTTCCAGATTCCTGTGTTGTGTTTAAGTGGTGAATTTTTCTCTAATGTAACTCATTATTTTCTTATTTCACATGCTTTCTTTTTGTATTGTCTATGATAAGATAATGTGCAACATTTGTTATTGACACCATGTGTTGGCTCGAAACAATATCTATGTTTTCTTCCAAGTTTGAAATGCAGAATTCAGATATACTCTGCTCTACATTTGAAATCAATTTCAGTTTATTCTTCTCTTCCATTTTATAAGCTCAAAGGATCCACTAGAATGATTATCCTACATGATCATATTTTGTCTTAGTTATTCATTCATCATCCTTTTTACCTTTGACTCCATTTTGACCATGGTACTTTTCCATGTCTCAACCAAACCGATTCGAAATCCATAAATGAACCCATGTTCTGGATAGCTAGCCTAATATCCTATTTCAAATAAATCTAAATTTGACAAAGAGATCAATCTCTGAGTCATCGATGGCTATATCCTTGACTCGAAGAAGTTTTGATGTTACCTCCATAGCCTTGGGCAAATTACAGAGTGCTAACAGAACTAAAGGGAGTCATAAGGGGTCCCACCTACTAGTTATTATTTATTTATGACCCTATTGTGATTATTTACCCCCCCCTAACTAAAGTTAGTTGAGTCTTTAGTTAGCTTAACTAATAAGTTGGTTTGTAACGTCCTCCTCGTTACGAAAACCATTCTAATAACAGGTGCAATTTTTTTTTTTTGTGTAAGGTGTGTGCGCACGTGTAGAAGTAACAACATACTTGACTCTACGTCGCCACTCGACGACCAACAAGATGCAACCACGACACAAGTAACACTGACCACCCCTCCATCCTACCCTGCAATGGTTAGGACCTCCAAGACACATAAGCAACGCTCAAGCCCAGGTTCCCATTGATTTTAACCATTTAAGGTCTCAGGGCTGGCGACTGTTCTGAGGAACATGGAGGTGTCTACATCCCACCCGACACAACACACCAAGCAACTAACTGAATACAATCAAGTACAACATAAATAAGAAGAACAAATATGTCCCTTACGGAAGGCGCGTGACAAGAGGACTCCGACAACAAAACCCAATTCAACATTAATTAAATGAACAACAACCCTCATTTACTAACTCTGAGTAATCTATTGTACTTAAATCAAGGTTATTACACCATATATTTAATAACGATGAAAGTTACAATAACACTGCCATGAATTATTAAACACCTTCCATTTATCTCACATATCTGGGCCATGATCTTACAATTACAATACCTCGTATATGCTACATCCACAAAATTACAATGACCTTACAAGATAAAAACATTTCAAAATAATCATGAGGAGCTCACAATTCGATGTTATTTAGGATCATAAATTTCATTGTTAATGCAATAAGTAACCTCATATTTAGCCTCCTAATTATAAATAACCTCAATATATGAATAACCTCATGTGTATAAATACTTATAAAAATAAACTCATGTTTATAAATAACATCATATTTATGAATAACATCATTTTTTAAAAATAACAAAATCATCATGTTTAAAAATAACATCATGTCCAAAAATACCAAACCTCATGTCAATATATAAAATAACCTCATATATTCAAATAACATCGGATTTTAAAAATAACAATATGACATCATAATTGAAAACATAAATATATAACCATAACAATATTAAAAAGGTCACATTTAAAAGTATCAAATTTAAAAAGACAATACATAAAATAGCCATATATATATTTTCTTTTTTAAATGACAAAATTTAGAAGGACAATAATTAAAAATGACCCATTTTAAAAGCACCATATTTAAAAATAACTTTATTAAAAATGTTCGATATCTGAAAATAACAACATTCAATGATAATACAAAATAACATCATATGTATGAATATCATCCTATTCAAGGTAACAATATAACCTCAAACTAATTTGACAATATATATATCTCTAACAGTAATTAAAATGACAATATTCAAATGACGATATTTAAAAGTATCAAATTTTTTTAAAATGGCATTAAGTAAATTAGCTATAAATTGTTTTTGATGACAAAATTTAAAAAGGCCAATTATGATAACCCCAGTCCTATTACATCGATTTTTCTTTTTCCAAACTTTCTATTAGTGCATTTTAATATACATATTATAATTGCATTTCATAATTGTGTTTTACCTTGTCAATACATAACACAGGTGGCATTACAACAACACGATTTAGAGAAACCATGCGTCTGTTCAGTAATCTACCAATATACCATCATTACTGTAAATTCCGGTAGCTTACCAACAGAATCACGATATTTTTGCATTCTAGGGCAACCCAAAAAGCAATTAAAAGTTTTTTTTTTTGTTTTTTTTTTTCTATTTTTATATTTCTTAACCTCTTCCATTCCAATTTTTTTTAAAAGAAAAAAGGATCTACACTATAAAGCTCAAGTGTAATTGATACAATAAGGATGTTGGTTGCAATTCTGAAAATAAAATAAAATAAACAGTTTAAAAACTTATACAATTTATTTCCGAACTTACATGAAGTTTTTATACGTGTTATTTACGGAATTTACAACCTTATCACTACGAGGAACAAATGAAATCCACTTATTTTAATAATAAAATGAAATTGATCACATCAACACGATTCCAAACTTTATTAATGATTTATGGTTGTTAGCTACTTTTGCCAAAAATTGGAGACAGGTGTAAACGCCAGCTGTATTGTTAACTCATCATTCTCATGGAATCCCTGTCCAGCGTTCTCGTCGATTAAGGAACATAATTACAAGAAATTGCAAACAATTACCAGGTTATAATTCAGCATATATCGAATTAAAAGGAGGGTCCCTTCCAGTGCTGTCTAACCATCCTTTTCCCTCGCTATTAATCTACCTTAATTACTGATGAACGACATGCACACACACACACACACACACACACACACACACACACACACACACACACACACACACACACATATATATATATATATATATAAACGCACAACTTAAATTCGTTGGGATAATCAGTCAACTGTTAGCATCTCTTACTCGCTACCCCAGGCGTAAAGGAGGGCGACGAACCGTCTCTTCCGGATGAGGACAGCATACATCCAGGTGCAAAAAGGACGAGGCAACACGATTACTGGGCAGTAAACGTAGGCAAATGGCCAGGCGCGTAGGGCAGGCAGGGATTACTTGAAATGATAACCACCGTAACCAATGGCGGTCTTACAATTCTACAGGGGTTATTCATACCTCGTTACTCCATTAAAGTAAATTAAACATGATCCAATTTAATTTTAATTTAGATTTGGATCCATATATTTTAATTATAAAACAAGTCCGGAAATTACGGCAGTAGGGAAGATGCCCAGGCAATCTAACCTCTGGGCCGTAGCAAAGAGTCAGGTCCTGTGTAGACGGGTTAAAGGAAGGGCGACATGAATAACGCACCCGCTGGTAAAAGCAGAAGGGATCAAATTTTAAAAGTTTCCAATGGAAAACCGCAGGTGCAGGTGTAGGCACGTCGACCAGAGCACAGGGTTCACGGATTTCGGGGTTAGGAAATGGCACACCCACTACAGATGAACGTTGGCCAGGAAAAAGGAAAGGGGATACACAGAGTCGTGGGATGAAAAACGAGGCTCCTCTCCCCACCCATTCGCCAAGAAACGACGTCAAGACGCAGAGGTCAAGGGTCGAGTTGTTGGGAACCTCACGCAACGCTCCAGAAAGGAAAGAGGACGCACAGACAAATTTTCACCCAAGGATTTCAGCTAAACCAAAGGGTGGATTGTCAACACCCGGACTTCACGATGGCTACTTCTTATATATTGAAGAGATGCTATGGGGAGCGACTAACAGGTTATGACCAGTTTTAAGAACAAAAGGCATCATCACCCTTGCACAATCCAGGAGGAACAATAGAACGCAGGGGAACAAATTCACAGCAACAACCAATACTAAGCTCGCCTGGGGAAGACTTTACACCGCACAGTCATGGATTAACACAGGGAAGGGGCAGAACAGAATCACCCTATTTCTTTTATCTACTAATACAGAGGAAAATAAAACTTGTTTTTCAGGGGCATTAACATCAGTAACCAGTTCATTATGTGAGGTCCTCAACAGCTAATTAGATGCAATTTATTTCCCCCCCCAACCCCTGGATATAAGGCTGTGCATGATTACCCCCACATTACTTATCACAAGAGAAATTTTAGATAAAAATTAGTTGCAGTAGCTACGCTGTTACTTGCCGAGTAGAAAATATATGATAGCCATTAAATCTAATCGCAACCAACAATTGATACCAGCACATATCATAATGCATCCTATTCTACCAATTTAAAAAAAACAACCATACCATTGCCTCAACTTTGTCCTCAGGTGTCGTCCGCGTGCTCCGTTGATGTCCTGCGCTCCTTTCCACTCCTGCTCGCCGACCGTAGAGACCTCACCAGTACCTCCTAGCCAATCGCTAGGGGTACTCTGCTTCCCCCTTAGCCCCTCGAGCCGCAAAGGGGCCACACAAGATCCAGAGATAAGACTAGCTTCTCATCTCGCCTCCAAGGCTGAGCTACCACTCCAATACAGCTGAGAAATTCCCAACTCCTCACAAGCAAACAACCAAGCCACAATCCGGCAGTGTAACGTTACGCTAACCGTTCATCCCTTCTTCCCCATTTTCCCCTTCTTTTATAGAAATTTGAGACCCACCTACTTTCCTAAATCATTATTAATTTAAGTTTTATTGACAATCCTCTAAAAATTCTTTGCCGTCCAAGTGTCACTCATCCCCCATGTTCTCCAAAATTTATTTTCTTTAAAAATATTAAAAGACTCATTTCCCTCACCCCCCTATAGTCACTCCTAAAATTACTCCTAGGGTTCCTAGATCCCCTCTCATGCTTTTAATAACTTTCCTAAAATGAAGTTGTTGATTTTTAGTAACTCCTTAATTGTTGATTCATTTTTGCTTTTTACCCTATGTCCCCTACTTTCCATTATTAAGTTTCCTTTAATACAAGTTTCCTTATTTCTATTAATCGCTCCTTTCCCTTTTTTTTCTAAAACCCAATAAGATAAATGCACTTATTAATCTTTTCATTGTATTTCTAAAATCCTAACTTTTATACTCCCACACTTTAATAATTTTAATTCTTCTTTATAATTTAAAAACCATGGGTTTCAATTAATTTATCTCCCTCATTACTTTACCCCCCCCTTAATTTAAGAGACTTTAACTAAAACTTAGGAGGGTTTTGGTTTGCGTCCTTAGGTTTATTTTTGTAGGGTCTTCTCTTAAGGCTAATCAAAATTTTATTTTAGAGAGGTTTTAAATTTAGATTTAGATTTGAACTGGGCAACAATTAATTAGGGGAGTGGTTTTGAGAAATTCTTAAGGCGTTAAGGTCTTAGGGTCATCTAGTGTAAGTTTTAAACCTGCAAAGTAAAGCAATGCATATGGATTCTTAAGCAATACATAAATTAATCAATGGCTCATACAGAGAGTACACAGAGATTTTTACTGGAAACCCTCAACCGGGAAAACCTTTCTTATTTTCATTATATCGAATTTCACCATTCTCCATACAATATATACAATGTTTTTAGGTATTCCGTAGATACCAAAACCCTAATCCCTTAATCTGGGATTAATTTACAAATCAGCT
>ML783634.1:420983-432236 GCA_009831015.1 Picea engelmannii | reverse complement strand
TAATGTTCATTTGTATTATGTTTATGTGTTTTAATGCATTATGAACTAATATGCTCAATAAAAACTGTATAAGCCATAGTCAATTTAAAGATCCTCACATTGTAAACATTTGGGAGAGTAGTACTCGACCCGTTTACGGATCAGAGGTTCCTAGCTATTGTTCACATGTGGATGAGCGATAGAGTCTAAACACTTAGAGACACGAGATTGGTTTTGAGCACATGGTCGATGCAGAGGATTAGTGCCACAATTTAAGCATTGTGCCTAAAGAGGTGCATTTTGCCAAGGTTAACTAAATAAGTTAGGGGCCAAGCGAGTTTTGG
Source organism: Picea engelmannii (assembly GCA_009831015.1). Classification (NCBI taxonomy): domain Eukaryota; kingdom Viridiplantae; phylum Streptophyta; class Pinopsida; order Pinales; family Pinaceae; genus Picea; species Picea engelmannii. The sequence goes on along the minus strand of ML783634.1, from coordinate 431,913 downwards.
TAAGCGCTCATTACAAAGTGTTGCATATTTTAATCTTAACTCTTCACCGTTGGGAAATGAAGAAAAGAAGATCCCCGAGGGGGTCTTCATCATCAAGTTTGAGAGAAAACATCTCTCTAGAATGATTACAAAACCAAATGTAAGCTATATGAACACTCCTTTTTTATCTTACTCTTCAAGAGATCGAGAGCATCCAGCAAAAATCCATGTAAGTGAGATCTATCAATATAAAAAATAATAAAGTGAAGCAATGAAAATGCTCTCATTTATCTTACTCTTCAAGAGATCAAGAGCATCCATCAAAAATCCATGTAAGTGAGATCTATTAATATAAAAAATAATGAAGTGAAACAATGAAAATTCTCTCACATATGAATATGATTGATCACATGTTCTCCCTCATCCACAAGATATAAAAGCAAGATATGTAAATGTGTTCCATATGGTATTTAAAATCAATATATAGATATCTAAAAAGACCACTATGTAAGTTACTCCATGTATCATTTATGTATCAATACAATTTTTTTTTTATCATTCTTACTCCATACAATGGGACTATCATTCTTAGCACGTATAAAGCGATTGATGAAGATATAAAAGTAAGATATAGAAATGTGTTCCATATACTATTTAAAAGAAATATAAAGATATCTAAAAAAAGCACTATGTAAATTATTCCATGTATCATTTATGTATCATTGTTACCACAAACATTAAAAAAAAAAAAATATCATTCTTACCACATACAACATTACGTATCATTCTTAACACATAATAAATGATTGATGAAAATATAAAAGAAAGATATGGAAATGTATTCCATATAATATTTAAAAGAAATATATAGATATCTAAAAGGACCACTATGTATGCTACACCATGTATCATTGTTACCACATACCAAAAATAATTATCATTCTTACCACATACAACATGACATTTTGTCATTCTTAACACATAGAACACAAGTATCATTCTTAGCACATAGAAAAGGATTGATGTAATGACTAGTAATGTACCAAATTTTGCAAAAATATATCATAGTGCATTAATTACTTAAAAAAAATATCTCATTCTTACCAAAAAAAATAAAAAAATATAATTGATGTAATGACTAGTAATGTACCAAATTTTTCAAAAATGATATCATAAAGCATTAATTGTTGGGATTTGGTGACAAGTGATTCCTCTCATGGGTTTGGATCCTATTATTATGCAATTTCTTGTAAATGTATATAAATACATATAAGTTCGTAGAGGCAAGAGAGAGACAGAGTGAGAACTTGCTAGTCTAATTTAATCTCCATGATCTGAATAATAAGACAAAATCTCCATGATTCGAATAATAAGACAATCGATGCCACAACCAATTCCTATGCAGAAAAAATCTCCATGATCTGAATAATAAGACAATCGATGCCTATGCTTGGTGGACGTAGCCCAACATTTGAGTGAACCATGTAAAATCCATGTATTTCTTATCTATGTAATTGTTAATTATCATATGTGAATTGTGTTTTTTTGCAATTCTAACATTAATCTTTTAAGGTAGAAATATCAAAAAAATATTGAATAACATCTTAACATCTAAAAAAATATTAAATAACATCATAATATCAAAAAAATATTATAATATCAAAGAAATAAAAATATCATAATATATAAAAAAAAATGAAATATCGTAATATCAAAAAAAAATTGTTATAATCTCAAAGAAATATTGGATAACATCAAAAAAAAAAATATATATTATAATATCAAAGAAATAGAAATATCCTAATATCAAAAAAATGTTATAATATCAAAGAAATATTGGATAGCATCTTGATGTCAAGAAATATTGTATAACATCTTAATCTTAATGTCAAGAAATATTGGATAACATCTTAATATCAAAAAAATATTTTAGTATAAAAAAACATTATTGGATAATATTGTGATAAACACTTTTTATCTTATTTTTTTTAGTTTTTTTTGGTTAGGTTTTTTCTTTTCTTAAGAAGTATACTCCATAAACCATTTAAAAAGGAAAATTAACATCTAAAAAATATTAGATAACGTTGTGATAAACACTTTTTATCTTGGTCTTCTTTTCTATCTTGATCTTCTTTTCTTAAGAAGTATACTCCACACACCATTTAAAAACGAAAATGTAACATCTAAAAAAATTATTGAATAAAAAATATTATTGGATAACATTGTGATAAACACTCTTTATCTCGGTCTTCTTTTCTTAAAAAGTATACTCCACAAACCATTTAAAAAGGAAAATGTAACATCTAAAAAATATTGGATAACATTGTGATAAACACTCTCTATCTTAGTGTAATATCTAAAAAAATATTGGATAACATTGTGATAAACACTCTCTATCTTAGTTTTCTTTTCTATTTTGGTCTTCTTTGGTCTTCTTTTCTATCTTGGTCTTTTCTATTTTGGTCTTCTTAAAAAGTATACTCCACAAAGCATTTAAAAAAGAACCATTTAAAAAAAAAATTTAAAAAAAAAATTGTAACATCTAAAAAAATAAATATTGAACCATTTAAGAAGAAAAATGTAATATCTAAAAAAAAATTAAGAAGAAAAATGTAACATCTAAAAAAAAATATTAAATAACATTGTGATAAACTCTCATTGAATAACATTGTGATAAACACTCATTGAATAACATTAACATTGTGATAAACACTCTCTATCTCGGTATACTCCAAAAATCCATTTAAGAAGATAAATGTAACCAATTCTCTATCTCGGTATACTCCAAAAATCCATTTAAGAAATCCATTTAAGAAGATAAATGTAACCAATGAGTAAAAAAAGTTGAAATTCAATCAAACTTAAAAGAATTAATGAATAAAGACTCTCTAGGTCTTTTCTTAAGAAGTATACGCGACAAACCATTAAACAAGTTAAATGTAACCAATGAATAAAAAAGTTGAAATTCAATCAAACTTAAGAGAATTAATGACTCTATTGAAGTAAGAAACATTTTTCCAAAGCCATTTTTGGCATTGTGTATTAAATGTACATTGTGTAACAATTCTACTAGCTTAAAAAACATACCATACTAAAATGGTCATAGTTTTGTCTTTAGACTTTGTTCACTATTTCGATAAACTAAAAAGGTATTGTAGATAAACTATTTCGATAAACTAAAAAGGTATTGTAGATAAACTATTTGGATAAGAAGACGAATAAGTAGACTGGGTGGGCCTCCATTATATAGGTTGACGTGCCGGAGTGTTGATAACCAGGCACGGATCGTTTAAAAGTTACTAGAAATTAGTTCTACTTTCACGTATTTAATTTTACTCAGTTGGAATCTTGCCGCACCAGAAAATTTGTAATTTTATTCAGTTGGAATAGAAAATTTCTGCAGTGTATATGCAGATTGACAAAAGAAATCAAATTCGATGTACTCAGAGTTCAAAAGTAAATAAAATGGACTCCGATATAAGATTGTAACAGAAGAAATAAAATTCGAGGCACTAAAAGTTTTCAGAAAAAAAAATTTGGTTCTCGGGTAAAGATGCAAACCCTGATTTAGACATATTTATTATTTAAAAGACCGAAATCGTTGATGGATGTTGACATCAGAACTAGCCCTTCCGTCTAACTCTGTAAATAAAAAGCTAAAGTCGGGTGTACATAATATAAAAAAATTTAACCGCGCACGACGCTGTTGCCTGCCCTTATCGTAGGTAAAGAAGGAGGCTCGCCACGCCCGATTTTCCATTGCTATAACGCGTTGCACAGACAATTTCAAACTCAAGCCCCACCTAGGTTTTACCATTGCCATGCTCAGCCCAACACACCCTTGAAACTTGAAAGATCTCCAAATTCTGTGTTGTTTCCTTTTGCCTCTTGATCTCTTCTTCTGAAGATAAAGTATCTGCTAGGTAGGTCGGTCGTCGCAATGTCGGCCCGCGAAGGACACGAGGGGCCACTACACGTTGGCAGATAAGAATGCATTTCACTACAATACACGCACTCAGATAAAGTAGTGAAAAGACACACCACTGTTTCACCTGCAACTATCAGCCCCTTGTTTATAAAGTGAGGGGCTCACACGCCAAGCAAAGAGGTCGGTTCCTCCTAGGAAGTTGATCCATTATGCTTGTAGGTATCACTAGCACAGCCAACTCGCGGCTGGAGAACGCCGAAAGGTATTGGCCACTGATAACATTCCCCGCACAGTAAAAACTCTTCAACCCAGTAAAAATTTCGAGTTAAGTTAAAAAAAATCAATCAAGAGGGCTGTTGAATGAATACAGAACAACTGTTGAATGATATAAACGTGGCCTGTATATATTTTAATTCTCTTTAATCATTTGAACATGGCAATTACGTATTTTTACAGTAAATTTATAATGTGATTAGGTAAATGTAAAAAAATAAACATGTTAACGGATGCCTTCATAAGTGCAAGGAAGTTATGAATAATAAATCTGACCCATTGATTTTGGAGGACGACTAAGAATATGCTAGCATCTTCAATGGTTAGCCATCAGATTAGAATTTAAGATTAAAAGATCATTAATTGTGCCCATTGTCAATAGGTGTACGCCTTTCGACGTAATTATTATGGATAAGTTACAACACATCATTTTGGTGTGACTCATCTAAGGACATAATTCTTGAACGTAGGTTAATTTATACCACCAAAATCAATAAATTAATTAAATTAATTGTTTTTTATTGGAAAGGTTAGGTGAAGTTTAAGTTTAATTTTTGCATTTTGAACAAGTTGGGAAATACATGTTGAACAATGAAACTTAATATAACTAAATGCACAAGTAATAAATATTTTTTGTCAAAAAATAATAATTGAGAGTTGTTTATTATTAAAAATGTATAATGAAGCATAATATTATTAAATATAACATAAATATAATAAACATATTATAAATATAATAATAAATAATATATTAGATAATAAATATAATATAAATATAATAATGCATGATAATAAATATATAGTACAACTTTTTATATTTAGATGTGATAATTGGTGAAATTCATTGATTATGTAATTAATTCTACATATTGAAAGACTTGAAGGGAGCAATAACACTTCAATTCTATTAACCAATTATAAATGAAAAACAAATATATATTTTTATTATATCCAAAAATATATATTTGTTTCCCTATGTTAAACATTATATTGCATACACAAATTTATGGTAAAAGGCAAATGAATGTCACATAAAAAAAACCCATTATTATAGTTCCATGGAAAAGACTAATAATGAATTGAAGCAAATAAATACTCTCATTCAAATTAAAAGATAAAATACAATGTTCTTAATCATTAAATAATAATAAAGAGATAGAGATAATTGAACAGAGGTTTAAGTTTAATTCTTGCATTTTGAATAATGAATAGAAGCAAATGGATAATGCCATTATTATTAAAATCTATAAATAATAGAGGATAAAATGCAATGCTTTTACTCATTAAATAATAAAGAGATGGAGTTGAATAGATATTATCGTTTAAAAGTAAAAGTTAATAATATTGTATATTATTTTTTATTTTTTTTGAAGAGTTTGAGTTTTTTTAACTATTGATGGTTTTTCATGGTAAGTTATTGGCAATGCAAATCTTGAAAAACATGTTAACTTGGAGGGATTATTCAAGGTAGTTTTACAATGAATTTGAATATGGTGTAAGAAGATGAAAAAGTAGGAAATTGAATAACTATGTCAAATATGATTTTTTCTAAGAATGATATCTTATTTTTCCAACAAAATATAAGGTATATAAATTATCTTATTTTCCCAACAAAATATAAAGTATAAGTGAAGAGATATTATCATTTAAAAGTACAATTTTTCATTTTACTTAATTATATAAATATCAATTTTTTAACAAAACATATTATAAAAAACATAAAAAAAAATGTGAGAATTTTGTAGTTATTCTCAAAATGTTTATAATATTGTATATTAATTTTCTGAAGAGTTTGAGTCTTTTTAACTAAATCTTGAAGATTTTGGGTTTTGACAACATACATTGCACTTACTTTTGTTGGGGTGGAGGTTTCTCAAGGGTTTGGATTCTATATGCATATGCTTGGAAACTCTTGAGAATCTCATGTTTAAATGAAGAAGCCCCTAACTTCGTTTGTGTGATTGTTTATTTTCAGTTTTTGTCTTTGTTCATGAATTATATTTTTAGGCTTGAATTCCATCAAGTGGTATTAGAACTAAGGTTAGGTGAAGGTATGTGAGAGCCAAGGGAAGAGTTAGTTGATTATATTGCAAGGGAACCAAGGGTTTGGCACTCCGTCTTCGAGGAGGAAAAAACATATGAGTTTGAAAGATAGTTGGATGCTGAGGAGAAAGGTAGGCAGGGCATAGAGTTGGAAGTCATGGAAATGGTTAGAGCAAGGTTTCCTCTTGGCTATATCAAGGTTATGTATGCCAAGTTTTGTAGTTTGGGGATGCACAAAAAGTGTTTGACAGAATGGCTCAATGAAATGATGGTGGCCGACAATGATCAGTTGCCAAAGTAGTTAGATCTCGTGGTGATGGTGGAAAGTCAAGCATGGAATCAAAGTGTTTATGGGATTACTCATATTTTAAGCAATGGTTAAAGTCTCGAATGAAAATTTTGAGGTGGAGTTATGTAAATGAGCATACTACTGTAAGACCTCGTTAGGCATGAAAATCCCAGTTTTTAAACGTCACAGGTAAATTATACACAACCTAGGTGATGTTGTTTTGAAATGTTAGCTGTAAAGTGTAAGTGACTTAGGTGATAGGGGGAGCATGGGGTATTCTTCCATACATTGAATTTGAGGGAATTTTACCTAGTTTTGGTCATGGAAAGGGGAGGGGAAGTTAGGTCAAGGGTAGTGGTTTCACCCATGTTGGCACAGGGGAAGACCAAGGGTTCAATGCTCAAGAGCGCACCAACAAATCCCTAACTACCGGCCCTTTCGGCAACACCTACAAAGCAGATGAAGTCTCACCCGAGGTAGAGGCAAGGGTGGCTGCAAGACTCAGGTGTCAACAACCTTAGTTGGGACACAGATCTTTGATTATATCATTTACAGTGCACTTAGCATCGATCATTCGTCAATATTCAAACCTTATTATACTTCACAGACAACACAGACCATCGCAGTGTACACTCAGATCTACAATATTTAAGCACTTAAACATAGTAACTGAGATTAGATCTAGTAGATTAGCACTAAGCATACTCATACACATCAGATCTAACAATCATATATATCTAAGAAGCACAGAGCATAAGTGGATATATCAAAGAACATAGCCTAAGAAAAAAAACATTGAATCCAAGCAGAAAGCATAACACACAAATTTACGTGGTTCACCACCACCCTGGGGCTACGTCTACAAGATCTTCTTCTTTATTATCGTCTTCAATATGTTACAAGCACAAAGCCTCCAAAACCCTTCTTCGCATAGGACAAAAGATATGCACAACTCGCTAGATCCTTCTTCCTTGCGTTACAACACTTATCTCTCTATAGAAACCTCACAGTAACTTGAACTTAGCCTTGCAAGCCTTACATAGTTCGCACAGAGAACTTATTCAACATCACATAGATGCACTACCAATTGCATTAAGCAATCACATATACTACTTCTTACATTGCCTATCCTTCTATTTATACATTACAAAAGTGGGCCTAAGCGTGGGTAAACCCACGGGCCAACATCCCTTTCTCCTTACATTAACCCAAAGCCCTAAAAGGGCCCAAAAGTGGACTGATATCTCGTGATCTCTGCTTCGCCTAGAGCTCCATATTTGAGAGATTGTAGAAGTCCAAAAATGGTCAAATATGGCCAAGTGTTCCTCAAAACTTGGTCAAGGGCCAACAGGTCCCCAACACTCACCTGTGACTCATCCTGAATCACTCTGGTCTGATCAATTCTACCTCGAATGCGTGGAGCTTGGCTCGAGCTACTTCAACCTGCTGCAGTGAAAAAGCCTCTTGCTCAGTGATCCTAGATCACTGCGTCGTTTACTGGCCCTTCCAGGCATTGTTCTATGGTGATGACAACCTATTCAAGCTCGGATACCTAGCTTTCAAATTCAGTGAACAATTGGCATGCCTTTTCTTGGATTCCTTGAAGTCCTTGGGAGACTTCCATCACGTTACTTTACAGTGTGTGTACCTGTTGTTGGGCGGTGCGTTGTTTTGGAAATATCTTCATTCTTTAGACTCAGGTCAAGGCCTTTAGCTACGCGTGTAGCATATTTGTGTGCTTCTTTACTTCTTGGAGTTGTGCCTCCAATGCCTGCAATTGTGGATTCTCTGGGAGGTTCTCATAAGTCTGGGCACTTCTAGCGCTCAACTTCTTTCATTCCAAGGAAAAGGTTTTTAATCAGCCAACTACGCTATGGGCAGTTGCCTCCATTAGATCTCTTATGTCTAGAGGAGTCTCGGGTATGGTACGATGTTTCATATCTGTGAAGCACTCCTAAAGTTGTTGGATTACTTCTTCAAGTTGTGCCACCTACTATGGGACATGTTCTTCAATATTCACTTCTATGACCGTCATAGAGAGAAGTGCTTTGTGAACCCTTTCCTATACTTCAAGTTGCTCTACTAGCAAGTGGTCCTTGCTCTGCTGTAACTATCCTTTTTCCTCATCCCACTTCGCTTGCAGGGCAAGCTTTTCCCATTCTACCTTACTCTTTTGTTATACAAGTGCGCTATGTACTTGTGTCAAAGCATGGGTGGCTTACGCTGTGTCTTCTTGAGCTCAGGGGTGGCCAGTGGTAAATCCATTTGGATTCGCTGAGCCTATGGTTGGGTGGAAACGAGCACCCCTCTCAGTAGTTGCATCACCTAGTGTTTTTCCGATAAGTGTTATATCTTGTATCTTGAATTTAAATATCTTGGAATGTATGCTCATGGTTTGAACAGTTATAAATGGTTTCTGTGTAGAAATGTCTGTATGGTGTTTTGATCGGAATGGTGGTTGCATGTTTATGTTGGAATGACCACATTCGGTTAATATATATATAGATATATGTGTTTGAATGAATCCAGTTTTTATGTCTGTTCTCAAGAGGTTGTTTCCCTTAATTGTCTCTCGTGCTGCCCTGGATAGATTTCCTCACAGGGACACCCTTTCGGGAAAGTTCCCTCACTCTATAGATTTGGGATAAGTTCCTAGAAATGATTGTTGTCGCAGTGAAATCCCTGAGCTTGTTGATTACCAGTCACAGAAGATAATAGCTCAGAGATTTTAAGAGGAACTTCTAGTCAGGTCTTCAAACCTGGTGAAATTTACCCAAGGGCCTGAAGAAGGAATTAATGGCGTAGATTTAAAATCCTGCACCGGAGAGAATGGTATTCTTAGACTTCGATATTTTGTATTTTCGACACCCGAGGTATCTAGGTGTGAGTCCTCTTGTACTCACGAATCCCAAAACCCCGACCCATGAAATTCTGAAATGATAGCGTGTGGACGAATTAAGGACCTTTCAGTGGCTCATTACCTAGGATACCCTTTCTCTTGCTAAATGCACGAATGAGATCCTTTTGGAGGATCTAAGGTCTATTACGACTGTTAAATTGGATGAAGGAACGCAGGCGTTAATGCCTCGACCCATTTTTAACCTTCGTAAGAAGCGAAGAAATCGGGACCATCGATTTCAAGACCCATGGGAGTACCTGGACCGTCCAGCTGTAGAGTACACATGGCGGCTAGTAAGCATTTCATCTTTTCAGCACCCGAGAGATCAGAGGGTAAGAGCCCTTGTCCTCACGACTCGTGAAATCCCAACATATGGAATCCTGAAATGCTAGCGTGTGGGTAAGTTATGAGTTTTCGAAGTTTCGGCACCGAGAGTATCTAAGTGTGAGTTGTCCTGTACTCGCAAGACCCGAAACCCTAATTCATGAAAACCTGAAATGACGACGTGTAGATGAGTTAGGACATTTCAGTGTTTCAGAACCCAGAATACCAAGGGAGTATTTCCTTGTACTTGCAAGTCCCAAAACCCCGACTTGAGAAATCCCAAAATGATAATAGTATGGAGAAGTTATAAGATCTCGGAATTTCGGTACCCGAGATATCTAGAGGTGAGTTCCCTGTACTCGCAAGTCCCGAATCCCCAACCCGTGAAATTTCGATGGGTGAAACCCCAAAATAGATGCGCAGGTTTAAGAGATTGTATTTCGGAGTTTCGGCTCACGGAAGATCTAGGTGCAAGACCTCCTTTCTGCACACGTCGCGAAACTTCGATTCGCGAAACCTTGAATTGGACCAGCATGCGTAAGTATTGATGTTCGGTATTTTTGGAACTAGGATATTCAAGGATAAGTTCCCTTGTACCCACTAGTTGCGAAATCCCAAACTGCGAAACCCCGAATTTGGTCAAGCGTATGATGAGCGGATGTATCTTCTTTTCAACATTTGGGTAGTCAAGGAGTGTGAATCTTCGAATTCTTGTATCGCGAGGTTCCGATATACGAAACCCTGACTCGCGGAATCCCGAATTGGCATAGCATGGCTTGGTTCATCATTTCGGTGTTTCGGTACCCGAAAAACTGAAGGGTAAGTTTCCCTTGTACTCGCCAGTCCGGAAATCCCGACTTGCGAAACCCCGACAAGATAGAGTGTGGAGAAGTGGTTATACTTTTGTATTTTGGCACTCGGGGTACCTAAGTGCGAGCCCCATGAATTCGCCAGTCTTGAAACGCTGATTAGCGGAATCCTGAAAGAAGGAATGCCCAAATGGCTTAGCACAGATAATATTGGGTATTTTGGTATTTCGGTACCCGATATACCTATTGGAAAGTTCTCTTGAACTCGCCAGTCCCTAAAACCCCATTTGTGAATTCCCAAAATATACGGAGCGATACATACATACATACATACATACATACATACATACATACATACATACATACATACATACATACATACATAC
>ML783634.1:393596-407033 GCA_009831015.1 Picea engelmannii | reverse complement strand
TGCCTTTGTGTGATTCTTTACTCTGATTCTTTGCGATCTGCGCTTTAAGACATAATTGTTTTCTTGGTTTTTTTCTTGTCGATATTTTTCCTTTCTTGCTTTATTAGCATTAAAAAAAAAAAAAAATCTCTTTTCATTTTCTTCTTTGGTTAAAAAATGTGTTTTTGCATCATTAGCTAGGGAAAAGTCTTTTATTTCGTAAGTTTTTGCAATGCACTTAGATGATAAGTAGCTTGTAGTCGAGCGAAATTCTTGTGAGTTTGTTGTCCAAAATCTTAGAAAAAATTAAAAAAATCTTTCTTTGTGAAAAGTTGTTGAAATTTTGCATTTCGTAAAAGTTTTTGTTTCCAGTTTTTTCATTCATTTTTGCTTTCGTCTTTTACACATCATCAGTTTCACCCTCATACCCCTTGACGTAAGATAAAGCCATAAAAGCAATGCTAATTTAAAATCTACTAGACTTTTATGTTTGTAGGGTTCACAAACTAGTTCAGTATTAGGGCCTTGGATTAGGTTGGAGAGGAAACTCCTCAAGTCCATTCAAAACCAAGGAGTGTCTAAGTCCAGTTTTGTGGAAGTTATCCAGGACCCCCCTCTAACATAGGGGATAAACACGAGTTCGCGTGCGAAAAGGTAGCGGAGATAACCCCTCCAAAGCCAGACCAACCGCAGTGGAGAACGCATATAGAGGGCTTGTTTTGGGATTCCGTCGTTTTCATTTTCCATTGGGCTTCGTGGGTCTCGAATCCATTTGAGGTCCTCAGTTGTCTTCGAGACCATTTTCTCTCGATACCCTTTACAGGTTTCGGGCTCGATACCCTGCTCATTGTGGTCTACCTGACTTTCGACTGTACCCGCCTGGTGACTGTTTCCGTGCTAGCAACCTAGTTGCCAATCTTTTTAGGGACATACACAGGTGACTATAGGGGTATACTACGGTACCTAGGATAGACATCGGGCCATGCTTTGCAGAGTATACCTGGAGGGTTCTTCCGTGTTCAAGTTTCACTTGAACCGATAAGTTGCTCTAGTGTTGGTTGTTGTAACTGTTCTTCCAAATAGTTTAGTGATTTCTTTTATTACCTCTTAGGGGATTCTTTTTTAGTGTGTGTTACTTTTGAACATTTAGAATACCTTAGCGTGTCTTGGATATTCTCACACAGTGGAGGATCCCGAGCTCCGTCAGTCACGAAGGCTTCCTAGCTTGCCGCCGGTTACACTGGAGTCACCCCCGCCACCTTTAAGGTAGAAGCTAGACCAACAAGGGTCTTTTGAAGCGACCGGGTTACAAACCTTTGTGCCCAAACACCTACCGGAGGAATCAACCGTTTTGGAACTTGAAGCAACTGCTCTTGGCTCGGTTGAAACCTCAACCACTGATATCTTGGCACCATTTATTGTACCAATCCAATTTCACAAATGCCATACAGTGCCTCACACAACAATGGAAACAAATGATGTTACTCCTTCTGGGAATTCGTCAATTCCCATCATAGTTTCCACAACAGGAGAGCCATCTCCTAACTTACCGCCGTCGGTCTGAGCCACCATGGTCTCGTCCGCAACTATGTCGTACAGTGGACCGAACCCATCTATGGCGGCGGCCACAACCCCCTTCACACCTTGTGCGACATGCCCTCTGTTTTCATACAGTATGCCTAGTTCGGGAACAAGTCCTGTACTAACCTACTCAACAAGTTACAGACTTTGGGTGTGGGGGCAGGGAGCTCTAGCACTCCTCTACAAGGTCACCTTGGGGGCACTCCTGTCCCTTTTAATGCTTTTCCTTACACAAGAGGTCATATCCCTCCTTCGTCTCCTTCGCTTGGTGGTCTGCATCAGCAGTTCGTCGGGTAGCCTACACACACTAGTTTATTTGGAGCAGGGAGTCAGGGACCCCCTTTGCACAGTATGCCGGTAGGTTCAACACCATTTTCTTAGAACAAAATGTTTGGTAACAACACTTTCTTGTCAACCTCTTTCCTGTCTGCGGGAAACCCCATGTTTAGACAATCTACTTCTGTGCAGGGTACTATTCCTGCACAGTGGGCACACATAGCAGGACCTTGGAATTCAGGGCAAGGATCTGTTCCCTCCTCCGGAATGTCGTTCTGGGGTAATTCTTTCAATAGTCAATGGAACCCCAGATAGACTACTATGCCTCTCCCCGCAGGACCGACATGGAGTAATCCTTCCCAAAGTCCTTCAAATACAATGCATGCCCAACACTCTATGTCCTTTTTGGGAAATCAACCGATGATGTCTCCAGAGATGCAAAATCCTTATGCTCGTTAGGGCCATGGTTTCTACCAGAATCCGGGCCAGCAGCCAAACTTTTCCTGGCAACCTGGTGCCAGTCAAACTCCAGGACCCTTTTTCCCAGGTTATCAGCAGCAACCCAAACTACCATTCCTGGCGAATTTACACTTGCCAGATTTGACAAGGTTGTTAAATGATCCTATTTGTCATGATCCACATTGGCCTCCTATGTCGACGAAGTTGCCTTCGGACATTCCAAAGTTCGAGGCCAAGCCTGATGAAGATCCAGGTGATCATGTGACTACCTTTCATCTTTGGTGTTCATCTAGCTCAATGAAAGATGACTCCTTACAGTTGCGATTATTTCAACGTACTCTTATTGGGAGTGCCGCAAAATGGTATATCGAGCTCGATCGCTCAAGATACTCTTCTTTTGGTGAACTGGCAATGGCCTTCCTTAACCATTTCCAATTACCTATGAGATACGACGCTGGCATAGAGTTCCTCACCAATTTCGAACAGACAACAGCGGACCATAACTCTGATCATATCCAAGAGTGGAGACGCCAGAAGAGTCTAATTAAGGTACCAGTCCCACTAGCATTCCTGCTTGAGTGGTTCCTTAAGTATTTGGCCCCACAATTGTCCAAAGACGTCGTGACATCCAGAGTTTTCTCCGAAGAAGATGCCATCATGAGGGCTCAACATTTTGAGCTCATCTATTCTCAGTCTGGTTTATTATACAACATCTTGCCAGATGCACCAGGTTCGATACTAGATAAAACTAGACAGAGAGGTGGACCACATGCCGATGGTATTGTTACTTTAGAACAAACCAAGTCCGTTGAGAAATTGACAGAACAGTTGCAATAGTTATCCATACAACACACAACGGCCAACCAAACTATTTCTTTGGCTGCCCCCCCTACCCAAATGTCGGAAGTACACACCGTGCAGTCGACTAACCCAAAGGCCACCCAGCAGCCTAAAGGGAAGAAAAAACAACAAAAGAAGGGTAAGGGGGATAAAAAAACCCATTGATAATGCTGGCGGGGACAACATAGAAAAATGGAAGGCGAGGTATCCATGCAACTTGTGTGCGAAAGACCACCCGACCCATATTTTTCCTTGACTTGCAGAGGCCCAAAATTTTTTCACACAGCAATAGAAAACAATGTTGACTAATCCCTTTCAACATGGGCAAAATCTAACTCAAGCATCTACAAGCACAGAAGGGGGCAACCAAGAAACCTACCCGCCTCCAAACAATCCCTCATCCACGAATGTATATATGGTTAGGGGTGATACTTTCATATCAACTAGAGCACACAACTATTCTGATAATGGTAAAGAAGTTGATCTCCCATCTCTTCCTCTATAGATTGAGAAGACGTTGGGAGAAACAATGACACACATTCCAAAGGGTGCATTTAAAAAATCTTCTCACAACCCAAATGCAAGGGCTACCCAGAATTACTCTATGGTGGAGGATTTATCACAAACCCCTTGTGCGATGCCTTATTTGGAGTTCCTCCAAAGCTATCTTGCTCAGAGAAAAGCCTTGCTAACCGCTTTGGGCTCTACTGAGATGTGTAATCTGGGCACCATCATGTTAGATACAACCGACTTAAAACCTCGTCTGCCTTACCACGTCACATTTTAGATAGTAGTGGCTCATCCCACGAAAACTTTTACTCGCAATGTCTTCCACACGGTGGTCGATGAGGGAGCCTCGACATGCATTATGTCGTTAGCATGTTGGAAGTCCATTGGCTAGCCTGTTTTGTCTCCATCACCTACTCTTCTCACTATTGTTCACGGTCATTCATTCTGACCACATGGCATCGTTCCTTATTTCCCCGTGCAGTTAGGAGGGAAAACCATGTGTGTTGAAGTAGAGGTAGTCAATGCTCCCCTCGACTCTAACCTCTTGTTAGGACGGAGTTGGACTTATTCTATGCAAGCTGTGGTTGCTACAATTTTTCGAGTCTTGTTGTTTCCACATGAGGGATGGATAGTGACCATTGATCAATTGTCTTTCTCCAAACCTGACCTAGATTTGGGGGCATCCACGGTCTCTATGATTGATAATCCTCAACCAGGTGTCATTAACGTAGGAGTTGGTTTGTGCCCATCCTTGATGGGTACCTTCGATTACCCACCTCCTCACGACAATATCAAATTTATATCTAATCACCATAAAGTTGAGATTTTTTAAGTTTCTTCGTTATGCACAACTTACTTTGAGGATCCTTAGATTCTTCCTTCCCCATCAGCCACGATGGATGAGACAGGGCACTCGGGCATGTCCATGCCCTTGTCTGTCGCTGAGGTAGCGTACTCTTTAGTCCAGCAATCTTCAGCTAACCCTGATCTGACTCCTGCACAAGAGTTAGATCCACTTCTCGAGCCTATTTGGGCTCAGGGTTCTCTCATTAATGTCGATTTGTTAGACTTAGTCTTGCCTATTGATGAAGCAGTAATCGAAGCAATGACTAGTCCGGACAAACCTTGGGAAGATCTTCATCATAGATCAGATTTTCTCCCAGAGTTAAGCCAAATCAAAGTAGGAGAATTCATTGTTACCAGAATGAGAGATCAGTCGTGTCCTATTAATCCCTTAACTACACATAAGAACCATTGCTGAAACGACACCTATCAATATCTCCAGAACCCCTGGCATCATAGACAATGTTTTTGTCGGAGCATACAACTCCCTCGAGGAGATGCCAGGCATCGACCCACAAAGAGTATATCATGAGCTAACTTTGTTATTTTTCAAGATCACTTTGAGATCCAAAAGAAACATCTGGCGAGACTGCATTTATGCTTTTCGACTTCGTCCAAATTAACTTAGAAAAGTAACCATTATGGAATCTTCTGTAAGCCATTTTCAGACTCCTTAAAGATGAAAAGATTTCCAAGTGACCTTGTTTCTTCACACTCATTAAATTGGTCCAAAAGAATGTTCCTTAAACAGGTCTTCTTTTAAGCCCTTTTCAGACCCTTTAAACATGAAAAGATTGTCGAGCGATCTTGTGGCCTTTCACACTCGTTAAACTGAAATTTGAAGTCACGTGTGTCCAGTGGTAGTTTACCCCTTTTTCGGTCTGGACGGTCAACTGTACGAACAAAGCTATACTCTATCGAATTTCCATTCTTTAGAAGAGTACTTTCAGGTATAATTTTATTCCTTTCGGGCCTGAGGGACTAAACTTACAAAAAAAAAAACCCCACGAAGTCCATAATTAAGCTCTTTTCAGACTCCCTAAAATTGAAAAGATCGTCGAGTGACCTTATTCTTTCACACTCGTTAAATTGGTCCTGAAGAATATTCCTGACAGAGTCCATAGTTAAGCTTTTTTCAGAGTCCTTAAAAGTGAAAAAATCACCGAGTGATCTTTTCCTTGTCACACTCGTTAAAATGGTTTTGAATTGACGTCTAATCGGTGCTAGTTTACCCATTTTTCGAATCGACTAGACTATTGTCAAGAAAGGTACCCCAGCGGAGTCTCCTTTTATGCTTTTTCAGAATCTCTAAATATGAAAAACCATCGAGCTTACCTTCTCTAGAATCGTTAAACTTATATCGAAGGAAGTTACCATTGTGTGTTCTATCAACCACATTTGCATACCTTATCCACCAGCCTTGTGATAGTTTGCTTCTGCGTCTTAACACCTTTGGCCATCGGAGGATTTTTCCCGAGTATAATTTCACCACAACATCAGTCTTGTCTTTGTGCCTTGAGCTTGTATGTTTGCAATACTTGTTCCTCCATTGTAACGTAATATTCCTTTATTCGTTTTGCAAAATTATCGAAAAGAACAAAAAAATCAAATATACCCCAAAAAGAGGATGGGAAAAGTATTTTCTTTATTGGCAGCATAATGAGTCGCCCTTGGATAAAGCACATCTGTCTTTTTTTTCATCGGACTATGGCATGTAGTACGACCTTAGGAATCTTTTCTCGCTATATAGAATTGTGTCCTCCACCGTTTGGTTATTTTTCCAAACATATGGAGAGTTTGTGTTGCCTCCTGTTTCGTAGACTTATGATTAACATATATGTTGCCTGAGTCTCATCACTTGTCGTCCTATTGTCAAAGGGAAGTTTGTTACTAATCTTGAGTCGACCCCTCTGTAATATGTCTCTTGTCTGCATACTCGGCCATCCTGAATGCCCAATCAAGTCCTTGTTCAAAATCACTGAAGCCTTCAGTCCAATCATCAAGATTATCAAGTCCATGACTGACGAGTCGTCGAAGACCTATTGGTAGTGCAGTCATACACTCATATTACACTCCTACCCAAGTTTTAGAAGATTTTGAAGTTGTTGCTCGAGCTCTGAAGTCCAGCCATCAGGCCGAATCAGCTTCTTGAGGATGGATACTCTATATGTATATCTTTTTGATTTCGAGATATAGCTCCATTGTGTATTATTCATGGCTACTCGTTATAGTTATTTGACATGGATCTACAGTGTATTTGATTGGTAGCCATGGTTCTATTTTATTCCGAGCATGGGTATGCCCGCCTAGGTGAGACATTTGTTATTTTGCAGATGACACCTCCTGGTTCTTGATCCTTGGGCTCAATCGTTTGGCACATCAGTAAAGATTGGTAATGTGTTTCGGCCATCAGATGCTCTTCTGACCTCACACATTAGGGGGCATTTGTTATAACCCTAAATTGCACCACACATGCTTACCTGGCATCAGGCCAACTCATATCCTTTCTTTGCCAAAACTCTATTGAACAACTCTCTGAAAATCCTCTTGTGTAAAGGCCCACGTGCCCTAACCCATTACTGCACACGTGTACACGCTGGCTGAATCACAATAGCCCACGTGTACCTACCAAATCACGAAAAAATGAAAGTTTCTGATGGAACTAAAAGATAAGGGTCAGTTAACTGAAACTCCTGGCCATGCATGGCCAAGGGTTCGTCCAAAACCCTAGCTCCTTCTAGCTTATAAAAGAAGGGGTAGGGGTACCATTTGGAAGAGGAAAAACTATAGCGAAGAAACTCTGCCCATTTACGTAATCCATTGTCCCAACCCTTTAGCGTTTCCTCATGCCAAAGGAGATTTAACGCAAAGCAGTTGAAGGACAGAAGAAGAGGAGCCCAGGATCAGGTTCAAGGAGTAGTGGTCGGTCTCATCTTTTGTAAGTTGATTCACTTTAAGTAATAAAAAGAATACTTTTCCCATCCCAAATCATGAATTGTCTACGGTTTGATTGATTTATGTTTGATTTCTAACCCTTGAGTATAGAGGTAGCATGCATGCATAGTTGTTGTTTGTCTTAAGTGAAGATCATCTTTGGAAGGAGAAACGCAAACAAGTAATCAAGCACAATGAAGAATCTACATTGAACGCCGGTAATAAGGTAGGTGGTCCTTTTCCATGCATTTACTGAGAAAGAGGGGTTTAAATCTTGGGATGTAGGTAAAAAAGTAGTTTCTATTCGGTCAAATTTGAATGCAAAGTCTTACCCTAACTTGCTAGTCCGTAGGGTGTTTTTCCCAACAACAGAGATAGAGTGAGAACATGCTAGTCTAATTTAATCTCCATGATCTGAATAATAAGACAACTGATGCCTATGCTTGGTGGACGTAGCCCAACCTTTGAGTGAACCACATGAAATCCATGTATTTCTTATCTATGTGATTGTTAATTATCATATGTGAATTGTGTTTTCTACATTTGCAATTCTAACATTAATCTTTTAACATAGAAATATCAAAGAAATATTGGATAACATCTTAATATCTAAGAAATATTGGATAACATCATAATATCAAAAAAATATTATAATATCAAAGAAATAAAAATATAGTAATATCAAAAAAATGTTATAATATCAAAGAAATAGTGGATAACATCAAGAAGATATTATAATATCAAAGAAATAGAAATATCGTAATATCAAAAAAATGTTATAATATCACAGAAATATTGGATAACATCTTAGTGTCAAGAAATATTTGATAGCATCTTAATATCAAAGAAATATCTTAGTATCAAAAAAAATATTGGATAATATTGTGATAAACACTCTTAGTATCAAAAAAAATATTGGATAATATTGTGATAAACACTCTCTATCTTAGTCTTTTCTTTTCTTAAGAAGTATACTCCACAAACCATTTAAAAAGTAAAATGTAACATCTAAAAAGTATTATTAGATAACATTGTGGTAAACACTCTCTATCTGGTTCTTCTTTTCTATCTTGGCCTTCTTTTCTTAAGAAGTATACTCCACAAACCATTTAAAAAGGAAAATGTAACATCTAAAAAATATTGGATAACATTGTGATAAACACTCTCTATCTTGGTCTTCTTTTCTATCTTGGTCTTCTTGAGAGAATATCGACGGTAAAGATTGGAGAACAAAAGAATTCTGAGGTGCGTTCAAGGTCGTCCATCCCATGACGATCCATGGTTAGGAGTCCAAGCTAGAAGACTTCGACAAGAGATCGATATTGTCCATGTTGTGATGATCAACGAAAGAATGTGAAGCCGCAAAAAAATTTGATAGATCTATGAGAGAGTGGAGTGAGATGGTTATAAGGTTAAGCCCATGGTTATAGCTAGAGGTCATATGGTGTATGCGTTATAGGAAGATCACTTCAAAAGAAAATTTGGCAGTATAACACTGAGGTTCCTAGCTATTGTTCACATGTGGATGAGCGATAGAATCTAAATGCTCAGAGATACAAGCTTGGTTTCGAGCACTTGGTCGATGTAGAGGATTAGTGCCATAGTTTAAGAATTGTGCCTAGAGAGGTGCATTATGCCAAGGTGAACAAAAGAAGTTTGGGGCCAAGATATTTTTGGTAGGCGCTCATTACAAAGTGTTGCATATTTTAATCTTAACTCTTCATTGCTGGGAAATGAAGAAAATGAATATCCTCGAGGGGGTCTTCATCATCAAGTTTGAGATAAAACGTCTCTCTAGTCTGATTACAAAACCAAATGTAAGCTATATGAACACTCCTTTTTTATCTTACTCTTCAAGAAATCCAGAGCATCCACTAAAACTCCATGTAAGTGAGATCTATCAATATAAAAAATAATGAAGTGAAGCAATGAAAATGCTCTCATTTATCTTACTCTTCAAGAGATTGAGAGCATCCACCAAAAATCCATGTAAGTGAGATCTATGAATATAAAAAATAAGGAAGTGAAACAATGAAAATGCTCTCACATATGAATACGATTGATCACATGTAAAAGGAAGATATGTAAATGTGTTCCATATGGTATTTAAAAGCGATATATAGATATCTAAAATGACCATTATGTAAGTTACTCCATGTATCATTTATGTATCAATACAATTTTATTTTTTATCATTCTTATTGCATAAAATGGGACTATCATTCTTAGCACATACAAAGCGATTGATGAAGATATAAAAACAAGATATAGAAATGTGTTCCATATACTATTTAAAAGCAATATATAGATATCCAAAAAAACCACTACGTAAGTTATTCCATGTATCATTTATGTATCATTGTTACCACATACTTCAAAAATAAAAATAAAAATAAAAATTATCATTCTTATCACATACGACACTATGTATCATTCTTAACACATACAAACCGATTGGTGAAAATATAAAAGCAAGATATAGAAATGTGTTCCATATACTATTTAAAAGCAATATATAAATATCCAAAAAAAACACTATGTAAGTTATTCCATGTATCATTTATGTATCATTGTTACCACATACTTATAAAATAAAAATAAAAAATTATCATTTTTATCACATACAACACTACGTATCATTCTTAACATATACAAAATGATTGGTGAAAATATAAAAGCAAGATATAGAAATTTGTTCCATGTAGTATTTAAAATCAATATATAGATATCTAAAAAGACCACTATGTATGTTACTCTATGTATCATTGTTACCACATATCAAAAATAATTATCATTCTTACCACATACAACACGACGTTTTGTCATTCTTACCACAAACAACATTTCTTACCACATACAACACAAGTATCATTCTTAGCACATACAAAACTAAGTATCATTCTTAACACATACATAACTATTGATGTAATGACTAGTAATGTACCAAATTTTTCAAAAACGATATCATAAAGCATTAATTGTTGGGATTTGGTGACAAGTGATTCCTCTCATGGGTTTGGATCCTATTATTCTGTAGTTTCTTGTAAATGTATATAAATACATGCAAGCCCGTAGAGGCAAGAGAGAAACATAGTGAAAACTTGCTAGTCTAATTTAATCTCCATGATCTAAATAATAAGACAAAATCTCCATGATCTAAATAATAAGACAACCAAATAATAAGACAACCGATGCCACAACCGATACCTATGCAGACAAAATCTCCATGATGTGAATAATAAGACAATCGATGCCACAACCAATTCCACAACCGATGCCTATGATTGATGGACGTAGCCCAACGTTTGAGTGAACCACATGAAATCCATGTATTTCTTATCTATGTGATTGTTAATTATCATATGTGAATTGTGTTTTTTCGCAATTCTAACATTAATCTTTTAACAAAGAAATATCAAAGAAATATTGGATAACATAAAAAAAAAAATATTATAATATCAAAGAAATAGAAATATGGTAATATAAAAAAAAATATTATAATATCAAGGAAATAGAAATATCGTAATATAAAAAAATTTGTTATAATATCAAAGAAATATACATAAAAAAATATTATAATATCAAAAAAATAGAAATATCGTAATATCAAAAAAATGTTATAATATCAAACAAATATTGGTTAACATCTTATGTCGAGAAATATTGGATAACATCTTAACATAAAAAAGAATATTGGATAATATTGTGATAAACACTCTCTATCTTAGTCTTATCTTAGTCTTTTCTTTCGTTAGTTTTTTCTTTTCTTTTGTTAGTTTTTTTCTTTTCTTTTGTTAGTTTTTTTCTTTTATTTTGTTAGTTTTTTCCACAAACGATTTAAAAGGGAAAATGTAACATCTAAAAAATATTGGATAACATCGTGATAAATACTCTTTATCTTGGTTTTAAACACTCTTTATCTTGGTCTACTCTTTATCTTGATCTTCTTTTCTTAAGAAGTATACTCCACAAACGGAAAATGTAACATTTAAAAAATATTATGGAATAAAACATATTATTGGATAACATTGTAATAAACACTCTTTATCTTGGTCTTCTTCTCTTAAGAAATATACTCCACAAACCATTTCAAAAGGAAAATGTAACATCTAAAAAAGAAATATACTCCACAAACCATTTAAAAAGGAAAATGTAACTTCTAAAAAATATTGGATAACATTGTGATAAACACTCTCTATCTTGGTCTTCTTAAGAAGTATACTCCACAAACAATTTAAAAAGGAAATTGTAACATCTAAAAATTATTGGTCTTCTTAAGAAGTATACTCCACAAACAATTTAAAAAGGAAATTGTAACATCTAAAAAAATATTGAATCATTTAAGAAGAAAAATGTAACATCTAAAAAATCTAAAAAATATTGAATCATTTAAGAAGAAAAATGTAACATCTAAAAAATATTAGATAACAATGTGATAAACACTCAAATTGTAACATCTAAAAAAATATTGAAAAATATTGAATCATTCAAAAAGAAAAATGTAACATCTAAAAAATCTAAAAAATATTGAATCATTTAAGAAGAAAAATGTAACATCTAAAAAATATTAGATAACAATGTGATAAACACTCTCTATCTTGGTCTTTCCTTCTTAAGAAGTATACTCCGCAATTAATTTAAGAAGATAAATATAACCAATGAATAACAATCTATCTTGGTCTTTCCTTCTTAAGAAGTATACTCCACAATCCATTTAAGAAGATAAATATAACCAATGAATAACAATGTAACATCTAAAAAATATTAAATAACAATGTGATAAACACTCTCTATCTTGCTCTTTCCTTCTTAATAAGTATACTCCACAATCCATTTAAGAAGATAAATATAACCAATGAATAAAAATCTATCTTGGTCTTTCTTTCTTAAGAAGTATACTCCACAATCCATTTAAGAAGATAAATATAACCAATGAATAACAATGTGATAAACACTCTCTATCTTGGTCTTTCCTTCTTAAGAAGTATACTCCACAATCCAAGTATACTCCACAATCCATTTAAGAACACAATCCATTTAAGAAGATAAATATAACCAATGAATAAAAAAGTTGAAATTCAATCAAACTTAATGAAAATTAATGAAAATGAATAAAGACTCTCTATCTTGGTCTTGGTCTTTTCTTAAGGAGTATACTCCACAAACCATTCAAGAAGTTAAATGTAACCAATGAATAAAAAAGTTGAAATTCAATCAAACTTAAAAGAATTAATGACTCAAACTTAAAAGAATTAATGACTCGATTGAAGTAAGAAACATTTTTCCAAAGCCATTTTTGGCATTGTGTATTAAATGTACATTGTGTAACAATTCTACTAGCTTGAAAGACTTACCACACTAAAATGGTCATAATTTTGTCTTTAGAATTTGTTCACTATTTCGATAAACTAAAAGGGTATTGTAGATAAACTATTTCGATAAATTAAAAAGGTATTGTAGATAAACTATTTGGATAAGAAGACGAATAAGTAGACTGGGTGGGCCTCCATTCTATAGGTTGACGTGCCGGAGTGGTGATAACCAGGCACGAATCGTTGACAAGTTACTAGAAATTAGTTCTACTTTCACGTATTTAATTTTACTCAGTTGGAATCTTGCCGCACCAGAAAATTTGCGCAGTGTATATGCAGATTGACAAAAGAAATCAAATTCGACGTACTGAAAGTTCAAAAGTTTGCAGAAAATAAAATTTGGTTCTCAGGTAAAGCTGCAAACCCTGATTTAGACATATTTATAATTTAAAACACCGAAATCGTTGATGGATGTTGACATCAGAACTAGCCGTTCTGTCTAACTCTTTAAATAAAAAGCCAAAGTCAGGTGTACATAATATACAAAAATTTAGATTGTGTTGCCCTCAGCCAAGAGCAGGACGCTGTTGCTTCTCTGGTTCTGGAGACGCCGTTTCAGCTTTAACCGCGCTTTCCTGCCGTCTCTGCCACTGTTAAACCAAGAAAAATCAACAAAGTTATTCAGCAGAAACACCAAAAACAG